>CAUDMG010002750.1:477500-800000 GCA_958450375.1 Homarus gammarus | reverse complement strand
CCATTCTATAGTAGGGGCACCAGAACTGGACCGCATAATCGAGGTGCGGCCTGACTAGCGCAAGATATAGTTGCAATAAGACCTCTGCACTCTTGTTACTTACACTTCTAGAGATATAACCCAATACTCTGTTTGCCTTACTTCGAACATTAACGCACTGTTTTCTAGGCCTTAGGTCCGGGCTTACAAGTACCCCTAGGTCTCTTTCACAAGTCGACTTCTCTAGGTTGATGTTGTTAAGGCTGTATACATTATAAGTATTTGTTCTTCCAATATTAAGTACGCTGCACTTGCTGGTGTTGAATTTCATTTGCCATTTTTCAGACCACCCCTGCAGTTTATTTAGATCCTCGTGTAATGCATTTGCATCCTGCCCTGAATTAATTTGCCGCCCTATTTTGGTGTCAACCGCAAACTTGCTTATGTCACTGCTGATCCCAGTATCTAAATCGTTTATGTAGATTATGAACAAGAGTGGGCCTAGTACTGACCCCTGGGGAACCCCACTGGTTACACGGCCCCACTCAGATTTAACACCATCTACGCTGACCCTCTGCGTTCTATCGGTGAGCCATGATTTTATCCAATTTAAAACTTTCCCCTCGATACCATGAGCCTTAATTTTTCTCAGAAGCCTCTGATGCGGTACTCTGTCAAATGCTTTGCTAAAGTCTAAGTAAATAACATCATAAATTTCGTCATTATCTACTACCTCGAAGACTTTCCTAAAAAACGTTATCAGATTTGTTAGACAAGATTTTCCCTTTGTAAACCCATGTTCAGAGTCGTAGATTAATTTGCTTTTCTCTAGATGCGATCGGATGCTATCTGCTATAATTGATTCAAGAAATTTCCCCACTACTGACGTCAAACTGATCGGCCGGCAATTTGACGCTGACGCTCTGTCTCCCTTTTTGAATATGGGTACTACATTTGCCTGTTTCCACAAGTCTGGCACAACTCCAGTGTCTAATGATTTTGTAAATAAGTTTACCAGGGGTCCGCTAATCTGTTCCCTACACTCTTTCAAGACTCGAGGGAAAATTTCATCCGGCCCTGGGGATTTTGTTTTCTTTAGTTTATTTATCTTCTTAAGAACATCCTCTTTTCTGATAGTGATATTCTTTAATTTCTCTTCTGCCTTTCCCTTAAATATCAGTTCCACCTCTGGAATTTCATCCCAAATTTCTTCTGTGAAAACTGATACGAAGTAACTGTTCAATGCTTTGCTTATTTCTTCAATGCCATTTATCAATTCTCCCCTCCCTGACTTTAGAGGCCCAACTTTATCCTTGACCTTTGTCCTATATACCTGGAAAAATCCCTTGGGATTCGCCTTGGATTCTCTTGCTATTTTGATTTCATAGTCTCTCTTTGCTTTCCTTACATTTTTCTTAACTTTCCTAGGTAGTTCATTATACCTGTTTCTGAGCTGCTCCTCCCCTCCCTTTAATTTCTTATATATTCCTTTCTTTATTCCTATGTCATGTTTAAGTTTTCTGGTCATCCACCTTGGCTCATTCTTATTTGACCTAATTTTTCTGTATGGTATATTTTGTTCTTGTGCTCTATGTAGTATACTAGTGAATATATTATAGTCATGATCAATTGTTGTGTCATCTATGACCTCACCCCTTCCTACTGGGAACTGACGTGACTGTTCGCAGGTGACCTCACCTAGGTACCTTCTTAACCCCTGATAATCCGCCAACCGAAAGTTTGGGACTCTGACCATATTGTCATTGTTTTTCGTTTCCCAATTTAGGGTGAACCTGATTTCTCTGTGATCACTGTTACCTAGTTCTTCCTCTACTGTGATATCTCTGATAATATTTTCTTTATTTGTTAATACTAGGTCCAATATATTGTCACCTCTAGTAGGTTCTGTAATTAGTTGTTTCAAAAAATTGTCCTGTACTGCGTCTAGGAAGTCTTCAGGTTCATAGTCGCCTACAATGTTGTCCCAGTTAATATTTCTGAAGTTGAAATCCCCCATAATGCATAGGTTGTTATATTTTGCTACCTTACTCATTTCCTGCCATATGGGCTGAGCTGCTTCTTTGCCAAGACTTGGGAGCCTGTAAATCACTCCCATAATTAGTTTTTCTCTTCCTTCCGTGATTTCTATCCACACAGACTCGGTGCCTATTTCACCCTTTATTGAATTATTAATACAACATTTTAATGTATCCTTGACGAAGAGTGCGACCCCTCCCCCCTTCTTACCATCCCTGTCCTTGTGAAAAAGGTTGTACCCTTGTATGTGGTACTCTGATAAAAAATTTTTGTTCGCCAGATTCATCCAAGTTTCGGTGATTGCTATGACGTCTACATTCTCGGTACATACAACCGCTCTCAGCAAGTCTATTTTATTTCTAACTCTCCTGTTTAACCCCTTGTCCTGAGATGTAGGGTATTTAAGGTTTGAGCCAATATTATAGATATATTTATATTCCTCATCAATGAATTCCGAGCTGCAAATTCTCAAAGCACGTAAAAACATTGTTGAAAATACTGACTGTTTGACTCTATTATGGTGGGCAGAATAATAATGAATGTATGAACACACATTAGTAGGTTTTCTATAAATACTGAACTTAAAGGTGTTACCTATTCTGTGGATCAGACAGCCTAGGAAAGGCAATTTACAGTCATGCTCTAATTTCCACAGTGAATTTGATCGAGGGCGCTAAGTTATTAAGTTGTGGCAGGAAAGCTTTTAGGTCCTCATTACTTGGCCAGAGACATAAAATACAACATCTACATAACTAAACCAGACTGTTGAAGGTGGTAAGATATTACTTAATAGTTTCTTTTCAAAGAATTCCATATATAGGTTGCTTAATACAGGTGAGAGTGGATTACCCATTGCCATACCAAATTTTTTAGTATAATATTCTCCATTGAATTCAAATTTTCAATCCTTAATACATAGTTTGATGAGTTCGATGAAGTCATCTTTCGAGACAGGCAATGAAATATTATCCAGGGAATCTAAGAGGAACTTCAGTAAATCATCAACTGGGACCTTTGTAAAGAGTGATGTTACATCAAAACTGACCAGTTTAAATTCATAATTAATGTGTAAGTTATTGCGTTTATCAACCAGAACCATACTATTCTTAATATTACAGTTAGAAATGTTGCCAACTAGGGGATTTAGTAAAGAAACTAACCATTTAGATAATTCATAAGAGATTGACCCAATTGAGCTGATGATGGGTCTTGCTGGGTTATTAGGCTTGTGGGTCTTGATTAAACCATACTTGTATGGCAGCGGAGGGGACGTTGAAGTAAGATGTTTAATGAGAGTAGCTTTGCCTCTCAATAGAGACTTAAGTTTTTTGTTGAACTGGGTGTTGACAGTGTTGAGAGGAATATTTATGAGCTTAGAATATGTTTCAGCATCACATAAAAGATCATTCATTTTAGAAATATAGTCATCTTTGTTTAAAATCACTACTGTGTTGGCTTTATTTGCTTTAGTGACATGTAGATCCTTATTTTTCTTAAGGGCTTGGATTGCTTTGGTGAATCTATCGGGACAGTTTGGAACATAAGGCTTAGACATGGATGCATACACAACACCTTTACACATGTTCACTTCTTCACTTGTCAAATTGCTGAATTTCTCCAAATTGCAAAATGCTCTGGCTATGTCAACACTGTCGACTTCCTTGCTTGAGCCATCAAAACTTAAACCATAGCCAGTGATTTACTTGCATGTATATATATATATATAACTTGTTCTGAACTTCTACCTTGTTTGTACTCACCCCTGAAGATGTGAATTACACGAAAGCGCTTGGGAACTTCCTGTTTTCTTTTTCCTTGTGGTTATCAGCATCTACCTGGATCACGCGCACCTACAGTGATTTATTTGCATATATATATATATATATATATATATATATATATATATATATATATATATACTAGCGAATAAACGCAGCTCTCCGGGAGGCTCATTCCCTAGGTCACGGGAGGACGCCACCCTCCAGGAGGCTCCACATTGTCTTATTGTTCAGTCCCCAAAACTTCTTCTTCCATCAATAGTTCATTAACGGTGTATGTAAGTTCCACCATGTTTTTCACTACAACGATAGAGCGAAGTATATTTTTTTTAGCATTAAACTGTTATTATTTTATTGTCTAATCATCACTACATATAACGCCACCCATCATCACTACATATAAAATCATCCATCATTACTACATATAACACCATCCATCATCACTACATATAACACCATCCATCATCACTACATATAACACCATCCATCATCACTACATATAACACCTCCCATCATCACTACATATAACACCATCCATCATCACTACATATAACACCATCCATCATCACTACAGATCGGTAAAGTAGTTTCCGAGATTCTCGTGAGGACACACAAACAAAGACACCACACAAAAACAAACAGACATACTTCTTTGTTTTATATAGATATATACGATATATAGTATGATATTCTGTTATTATACCCTTTAAATTTAGTAAATATAAATTATATTTCTCATTAACCTTTGCCCGGTCTCAAGAAATTTTGACACTTATGGAGAGTAAAAAAAAGATGAATGTTTTTACTTGGTATTTGTGCCTTTAGCTGCACTTTAAGGATAATGACCAGTAGTATTGTATTCTACTCATTAGGATAAATCGAAAAGCTAAATTTGTTTGATTAGGATGAGATAAAGTTTATTATTATAATGAGTCTGATTTACATAATTTAATTGGCCAGTCGGTGACACTACCATTATATTTTTGTTTTTCAGAAAAAATCAACGTTATTTTTTTTTTTAGATTTTATAATCGCCATTCATTTATTTTTCTCTTTTCTGATATTCTTTATTATTAGGAAGCAGAACTATAGATTATTGCTTTGTTAATCGTATCTTAGCACTAACATCAATTAATTAATCACATTATATTGTTATGCCATAACTTATCAACTTGAATTACGTTAAAGACTAATATACTAATGAGGGCAAATATGACACAACAAAAACAAAAAACAAAACAAATTGCCAACTCAGCAAAACTTAGTCCAAGGTTCAATCACAGCCCTCTCTTTATCCCAACAGTTCAGGAGGGAAGGTTTAGAATTATACTCATTACAAAAGATTTAAATAAAATTTAACAACAAAAAAATTACCATAATTAGTGTGTAGGTTCCGTAAGATAAATTAAATCAAGAGAATAAAGAATAAACATAATCCTTAATAAACCACTAATATATGCATAGGAAATAAACCATGAACTACTTTGTCATATCACCATTGACATCCCTCCATACTCCAAGGGACTATAAACCTAAAACTAAACTTAATCAACTCCCACATTAAGCTGCAAAAATACCTACATACATACAGAAAAATATTTTATGTATCAAATACCAGCCCTGCTCACACATCATTATACGAAATTATATTTACATAACTTGAGGGTAACATGCCTAAAAAATATTTCACTATGCACAGCTCAATGCACCACTGTACATTACGCCATGCATAACAATATCCTATTTTTATTATAATGATCAATCAGATACTCTAGTGTAGTAAATAAGAGCCTATAGTGAAGCGGTTTTTTTTCACACTGAGTAAAATAACTACAGTCGACTACGGAACATTTCACATAATAGGATACTGGTAAAACACTGAACCAGCTGGTGATCAAGTTAATAATTTAGTGATTAATACAGAAAAGGGATAAAAGGCTTAGGATTAAGTTATGGTTATCTTACTATACATAAATAGCGTCAGGACAGGAACTTCAGAGCCTCGTACCAGTCTTCTGTATTGTTTTTATAATAAAAAATGTTGAGTTTCATCATTTTTCCTTGCCACATCATATATGCAGACACAAACACACACAGATGTATGGTACTATGCAGTACCGGAGGGTCAAGACTTAGTGGCACATAAAACATTAAAAAAATATTACTTGCACCGATGAAAATGACTTAAGTGCATCCGACAAAATTATATGGCAATCCTTGAGGAATAGAAATCCTGATTTAGTCATACTACACAAAAACATGGTTCACTCATAGCCTGTCTGGAATGACCCACAAAATACTATAATCCTAACATGCTTCACACATAAGTTCAGAATGCACCCGTACTTTAAGGTATTACAGCCTTTCACCAATTTTTCAGGAGGAACTCCTACTTCCCACATGTGCAATCAACCATGAGGAGCGTTGATCTCACACCTGGACTTGGCTATTCTAATCACGTACACCCAATACTGGGGAGATAAATGTCTCTATGTAACCACAAGAACTCCCGGTCAGCGTGTGACCTTTCATTCATTTAGTCTGCACTAAGTTTACTCCCAGTACTTCATGGACAGGAAGAGAACGACCATCAGCCCACCTAGTTAGGCCAGCTCAGAGTACAACCAGGTAAACCCTGCCCAGCTGAGGGAGGGGTTCTACTTTCCCGTTAGTAAGATTTTTCACTGACTGACTGAGCAGATGTGTGGATGGTTCTTGTAGTGTTGTATGAACCTAGGTGGGGAGAGTCGATGAACCAGATCGACCACATCCAAACTCTGTAGTCAGTCATGGTAGTTTGGTAGGTAGGGACACCTATCTGCTCGCCGGCCGGGTGGGTATCCACCCCTTGAGTAGCCTGCTATGTCTGCCACGAAACGCGCATGCGTGCCGTAAGTGTCAACAAAGGCTGTAAGAGACTGCTCCTTAAAAGTCGCATTTCTGACGAATTCAGCGAGTCTACTAATCCCAGCCTGTGCAGACAACTATAGTAAGACCCGGTTATCAGCACAGTGGCATCTATTTTTTTTTTACTTTTGGACTTTGTCATTTTTGGGGGATAAAAACATCTGGTCCTACCACCCGGTCCCTCTGATCGAAGTTTTTCAAGTTTGCGCATGCGCAATGTGAAGTGTGACGTAGCAGTGACGTCTTTACCACTCCAACTGACTGCAGTGTTGCCAACGTGCCCTATGCCCGCCGTTAAACGCTCCCGTTCGTTGGAGACGACGGCAGTAGGTGACAGTGATGCGGATGACTTTCATCTTGAAGACAAGTCTAAGAAGCAGAAACCTCAGCAGTCAGAGTCTCCAGCAGGGGCTACGGCTCCCTCTCGCACCCCGTCTGGGGCTGTAGAGGGTGGCCTCCTTCCTCCTCCTGCCGTCGGGGTCCCCAAGTGAGCTTACATGTGGCTCAATGACCGACCCTCCGTCGACGATGGACACAGGGGATTCCCTTTGTCTCCCTGCCCCGTCGCGCCTTCGTCGTCTCGCCTTTCCTCGGGACTTGCCTCTGAGCACACGGACGACCTGGTTCTTCCGCCACTGCTCTCCACTTCAGGACCCAACACTTCGCCTCCGCCGAGGTCCTACAGCCGTAATAGTCACCACACAAATGGCTTTCATGATCCCCAGGGGGAGGTGATGCTGAAATTCACCACCATCACCCCAGAAACTCATCGTACCAAGGTAATGGTTCGCCACGTACCCTGGGAGATCCCTATCGACGATTTTCGCCCTCTTCTTCCACAACTACTCGACATGGAGAGCCGCATCAACCCGATCTCCAAACGTCCATCCAACGAACTCGTCGGCTGGTGGGTGGGCCCCCTCCCTCCGAAGGTGAATGTAGGACCTATTCACAACTGTCCTCTCGACCGATTTATCGGAACCACGAAGATCTGAGGTCGTTGCCAATCATGGAAACACCGCACCTGGGAGTGCACGAGGATGGTTGCCTTGCGGTTTCTGTGCAGGTCCTCACGACACAGTGGAATGCAAATTGAAAATTCAGAACAAAATCCCAGTAATTCCACGGTGTGTCAATTGCCATGGCAGTCACTGCGCCTGGAATGCTAATTGCCCACAGCGTCCGGGGAAAACTTACCTTGTACCACCGCCCTCGTCTCTGATGAAGCCCCTGTCAACCAAACTTTACTCCTATCCACCACCACCTCTTCCATCCACCAAGGATTTCCCAATGATCTCCTCTCCTACCGCCCATCCTTTCTCCCCTCCCTTCCTCTCCCTACCGTTCTTGGAACAAGGTCGTTGCCGGCCCTGCCACACAGTCACCACCACCTCCTGCCCACCTGGACCCCAGCTGTCCTTCACCAGCACCACCACCTCTTGATTACCTGAGCCCTCACTTTTCCTCCCCGTCACCACCACCACCCTGCCCAGCCCTCGGCAATCCTCGCCCCCACCTCCAGCTCCTGCACAGGTACACCAAGTTGGTTCTGTGGAAACAATCACTCTCCGTCTGGATCGCCACTCCAAGCAAATCAACCTTCTCTCTGCCCAACTCGACTCGTTTGTGAAAACAATTGCGACATTGCAGAGGCAACAACAATTCATTCTGGACACCCTGACCTAACAGGGGCGCACTTTGCAAGCCCTGGTGATCCGCCTCCTTCCTTCTCCCGAGATGAAGGATCCATCCCTCGCTCTCCCACTCCTCCCTCTCCAATATTCTCAACAGAATATGGTACTTCCTACAGAGTCCTGTCTATCCCCACCGACTCATCTCACATCGGAGGCCGTTCCCTCCTCTTCTTACAATGGAACATCCAGGGACTTAGACCTCGCCGGACAGACCTCGCCCAGTTTGTGCTCTCCCATTAAGTAGATGTTGCTCTACTTCAGGAAACCATCACAGACGATGTTACTCCACTCCGACTCTCTGGCTATACTGTTTACACCCTGCCTCGGTACTGTGGGCAGGCTCGTGGCCTCCTCACCCTTGTGCGTAACACCATTACATCTGTTCGTCTCACTTCACCTGACTCACATGGATCCCCGTCTGAATTACTTTCTCTCTCCCTTACTCTTGGTGACCGGACCCTTCGTGTAGTCAAAGTTCATTTCAAGAGTAATTCTCTGGACCCCCAGGTTCTTCACGGTCTCCATGATGGGGTTCCCACTTTTGTTCTTGACGACTTTAATCCCCGCCATCCCACTCTTACTCCAAATCATCCCACTCCATGTATCCATAACGGATCACATCTCTCACAGTTTCTTAATGGGGATGATGATGTTCGCTTTCTTTGACCTGACGATCCTACTCGCCTCCCCCATAGTTTCCTTGATGTTGGCTTACTATTGAACGGTCATACCTCCTTTCATCCTACCGTCTGCACCGAGCCTGCTCTGTATAGTGACCATCTTGCCGTTACTACCCATCTCAGGCTCTCCTTCTCTGCCCCGACATCCGCTCCTTATCGATCCCCTCGCCTTCGTCTCACACAAGATGCTGTTCCTTCCTTTACCCAATACCTTTCTACCTGGGCGGATTCCTATGTTGTCCCCCAGTCCCTTGACTCTTACAGCGCTGATGTTGTTGATGCCGTGTATGATTCTGTCAATCTCGCTGCCTCTCCACACCCTCCCCGTCATCCCAGAAGTGCCACCAACTACTGGTATCGTATCCTTGCCATGAGACATCTCCGGCAGGTAACCCGTGATCTCCACTCTGCCATACGGAGGTCTCGCTCTCCAGAGGACTGGGAAGACTTTAAAAACTGGTGCTGCTTTGCGACTCAGGAGCGTCGTCGGATTCATGAGGCGGACTTCGCGGGGTCTCTATCGTTCCAGTCGTCACCCTCTTATATATGGAATCGGATTAATGCTATACGGGGTACTCGACGGAGGCCTCCTCCCCACCCTGAACCCCGCCTCCCTTGCCTCCTCTTTAATGGAGGACTGGGCACGAGCTTCCTCCCCTGAGGCACTTCCAGATCCGATGCAGGAGGCAATGCAGGCTCGCATCGATGCGTCTGAGCCTGTTGTTCGTGCTGCTCTTACCTCCCCTGCCCTCACTGATCATCCCATCACACAGTTCGAGCTTGACAGTGCTCGTCGCTCTAGAAAAAACATCTCACCTGGGGATGATCAGATAACCTACTCCGTCGTCAACGCCTGCACTAATATTCCTAACGGCCCCTTGCTCGCTTTCTACAATATGTCTTATGAACATGGGGATCTCCCGTCTAACTGGAAAAATGCCATTATTATCCCCATCCCTAAGCCAGGAGATTTTGGGAAATATCAACCCATTAGTCTTACCTCCTGTGTTTGCAAGATGATGTAGAGAATACTCCATCGTCGCCTTCTTCACACCATAGGCAGCTTCCACAACTCCCTCAATTGTTTCATATAACATCGCAGCACACCACACTTCATTGCTTCCTTTTATTGCAATCAGATTGCCCGCGTATCCGTCTTCCTTGATATATAGGGAGCCTTTGATACGATCAGCCTGCCCTAATTTTAGCTGAACTTGCGCTTTTAGGGGTTAAAGGGATAGCCTCTTACCTCACTGGACGTCAGGCCCTGATTCGCATTGAAGGCTCTATATCTCCTGTTCAAGAAATGAACCTCGGCACCCCTCAAGGTGGAGTCCTGAGTTCCACCTTGTTTAACACTCTCATTCACTCCATTGCATCTCTCCCGTGGGCGACAGAAGTTGTTCACTCAGGATATGCCGACGATGTCCTTCTCCAAGTCCCTGACTACCTCAGCATGCAGAAAGCCCTTGATTTGGTCTCCAGAGAGTGTGATTTACTTGGTTTCCGTCTTTCAACTGCGAAAACAAAAGCTATGTAGCACGGTGGTGTTGTACCTCCACCCCTTCTCTTATGAGGAATGCCCTTGGACTGGGTTAATGAGACAAAATACCTCGGTGTGTATGTAACTCGCACACGTTGTCAGATCCCTGAAGTCCGCTATCTTCGAGACATGCTTTCGGCGTCTCGCTCCCCTCTCTACCACGTGCAGGGGTTCCCTTGGTGCCACCATCCCTGTACTTCTCACCTTGTATAAGTCCTTAGTCTGTTCCTGTGTCGACTACACCGCCCCTGCCCTCGTCAAAATTAGTCGGACTGCTGTCAATCGGCCCGAAGTTATCCAGAGGAAAGCTGCTCCAATCATTCTTGGGGCTCCTCAGAGGACAGGCTCTACTTCGCTATATACCGAACTTGGTCTTTCCCCTTTAAAGGATCGTGTCCAGGAGTTTTACCTAAAAACTACCGTTTCCATTCTACATGATCCTCGGGACAAATATGTCCAAGCCAACTTGACTCCTGCTGTCCGAGGCCGACCTCCATCTAGAAGACAGTGGCGAGGGTCACTCATCCGAGCCCTTCAGGAACATGACCTGCAGCCTGATATTGTTGTAACCCCTGCTGTTGGTTCGTCTCCATCTCCCTGGCTGGATTTTCAACCTGAACTGATTGCCCTCGGTGGACCGCTCCCGAAATCCCACGTGAACCCTTTTATTCTCTGCAAATACCACCTCTCCAGCATCGCCCACTGGTCCTCAGGAAGGGTCGTACTATACACTGATGGCTCTGTTGACCCCGCTACAGGTAGGGCCGGGGCTCGTGTCTATATCTCCCGTCCTGATGCCCCAGAGCTTATCAAACTTTCTCTCAGAGTTTCTGACGGGGCATCCTCCACTCAGGCTGAACTAACAGCCCTCCTTGCTGCCCATCTCGCTGAGGAAGAAGCAGATGGTTTCTGCCCCTTGCTTGTCTGCTGCGATTCCAGGTCTGCCCGCACTGGGATAGCATTTGGATCAGGGGAAAATAAGGATCTCGTTCTCCGAATACGAGGGTTAACATCCACACTTCAGGATGCAGGCCGTCCTGTGACATTCTTATGGATACCCAGACATGTCGGTATCTTGGGGAATGAGGCAGCAGATGGCCTTGCCAAGACTGGCTGTAACAAGGCCACACCTGACTACATTGTTCCTCGAACACTTTTACGGCTAAGGACTCAAATTAGCCGTAAACAGAGAGAAGCTCGGTAAGCGGCCATCCCCTGGACTCCCCGCCCACCTGGTGCGATGTCCTCCGTAAACTTCCTGACCTCTCTTATGTCTATGGGAAAGGGTCGCGGAAAAAGGACGTGATTGCTGCCCGTATCATCATTGGGTATGACTTTGCTTGGGAGATTGGTATCCTCGCATCCCCTGAGCAACGCTCTTAGGTATTATGCAGAAGACCCGACAGCCGCACCCTTATCCACTACCTCCTAAGATGTCCCCACACACAACGCTTCCGTGATGCCTGCTGGACTACTACTCCACGACCCCCTGGCGGAGACACTATGATCCTCCCCCTACTGGCCAGATATTATGTAAATTATATTGATAATGTGTTAAAGGAATATCCTTCCTTCTGTAGGCTTTAGTGAACCCCTTTATAATATTTATACTGTCTACTGTAGACTTGTGACACTTTTCAGATACTTCTGGTGTTATTGTACAAGGGTACCTAGTGACAGCACTAGGATCCTGCTTCCTCTATTAAGGAATAAACTATTGAAATTGAAATTGAAAATATGTCTTCCAAACCACCAACCATGAACCACCAACTACCAACCAAGTGGGGTCTCGTGACTTTGTTAGCTACTGTTAAATTCTTCTCCGCTCTTTCTACATATTGCCTGAGATCGAATAAGGACATACTTGAAACACGGATGAACGCGCTGGAAGGGATGAGGCCCCGTGGTCACTTGCTCACGGAGCCCGTATACAGAAGTCGGTTTGGGTCGCTGACCGTGAACTTCTGAGGCCCGGTCAACGCCTGTATCCCTCACGGCGCTCGCTTGCCCCACCCCCCACCCCCCCGCATGACGTCATCTTTCGCTTATTTCTATAGTTTATCTGGGACACACATAACATATTTAGAACTGGGAAACTGTCCACAATAACCGTAAATTTTATAATTGTCCCTTAACTTCATGAATCGTGCTTACATTAATTCGATGAAGTACATTTAAATTTCCAAAGGCCTAGCTCAAAATGCTTCCAACCCCTGACTGAGGGCGTTGCTTGAAGGCTTTGTATTAATTCGCAACGAGGCATGAGTGCTTCAACCTGGCCTACTTATTTTTCCCTGACTGGTAGATCGTTTTTTTGTTTGTTCTAACGTCTCTAAATATTACATTAAAATTATTGAATATTACATTTACACAACGACCTCACCAGCCAGGACTCGAACCCTCAACCTATTGTTTGTGACCAGGGAATGCTACCACCATGCCACAAGGACACTATAATTGACCCTACACTTTGTTATATTTTACACAAAGTCTGTTCATCGAGCTGATAGTGCCGTGGACCTCCAATGGGGATTGCCCGTGCCACTTATATATATATATATATATATATATATATATATATATATATATATATATATATATATATATATATATATATATATATATATATATATATGCAAGTAAATCACTGTAGGTGCACGTGATCTAGGTATATGCTGATAACCACCAGGAAAGAAGAAAACACGAAGTTCCCAAGCGCTTTCGTGTAATTCACATCTTCAGGGGTGAGTACAGACTAGATACCCTAGATCTTTCATAGACAAATGCTTAAACATTACTAAGAAAACTTTTTATAGAACTGATCCCAAGCCCACCCATGACCATAAGAATATCTTAATATTACCATTTCACAAAAATTTCTCACACATTCCGGCACAGCTAAAATCTTGGAACGTCAATGTGGCATTTAAAAACTCATGCACTGTGAAACAAATGTTAATCAAGAACTCCCCCAACAACACAATTGGTTGCATTTATAAAGTTCCTTGCAAGGAATGTAATATGTTTTACTTAGGCCAGACAGGTAAAGATCTTGTAACTAGAATTAAACAACACAAATACAGTGTCAGGACAGGCCAGGAATCCAATGCTCTGTTTGTTCATTTGAGGGATAACAAGCATTGCATTGACTGGGATAATGCCTCCTCAATATTACCATGTAATTCAATTGATAGTAGGAACATCATAGAATCTAGTCTTATTAAACATACCGAAGCATTCAACATGAATTTGAGTAACGGCATGTACAAGCTGGACAACTTTGTAATTAAGAAGATTTGTGATCAGGTGAGAGGGCGGGTCACTGTCCCATCTGACCCAACCACCAACCGTTGTGTGCCATTAAAAGATTAGTAGGGTCATTACCTGACCATTGTGGACCTGGTCTCACCCTCCTCTGTATATATTCATCTTGTTCTGCATTACTCTATCTAGTCTGTACTCACCCCTGAAGATGTGAATTACACGAAAGCGCTTGGGAACTTCGTGTTTTCTTCTTTCCTGGTGGTTATCAGCATATATATATATATATATATATATATATATATATATATATATATATATATATATATATATATATATATATATGTATACATATTGTTACGAACCCCTCCACCGATTGTCTTCATCTACCTACCCAGCACCACGAGCAACGCCATCTAGGGACGAAACACGAGTATGGCTCGTCTTAGTTACCACTCCCGGGTTTCCCTTCTCCATATCCTGGTTGTTGCGTCACTTCCGCCTCAGTCTACTTTGTCAGCTCCAATTCGAGGAGAGGACACACTTCACTCTGGGAAGCGACCACAGGATCACCTATCCTGGAAACCTACGGCACAGTGACTATTTACCGTCTTCTACCATACTCAGCCTTGCCCGTCAGCCATCTCAGCTCCTCACTTAAGTATTTGTAATCTTGTATTGCCTCTCTCCCCTCCACATTGCTTCACTATTGTTTTATGTTTTATTACTATGTATATACTGTTCGTGTTTAGGTTAAGTTTGGTTAAGGGTAGTTTATAAGCTGAATATTTTGTTAAGGAATTTATGGTACTTTATTATATACAACGAAAACTCGCATCCTTTGTCTACCCTTTTTTAGTCCGATTGTCTTTGTTTTTTTTTGTTGTTACCTGTTGGGATCTGGGTAGACGTATAACTATATTCTAAATCCCCAACTCGTAACAAATGGCGACCGTGACAGGATACGACCTTAAGTACCATATTCCTTCCTCCCTTGTTACTCAGTGTTAATTACCCCTCCCAGTCACTTCTGTTTACAATTGCTTTACGGTGGTTTAAAGTTTCCTTCATATGTGTGTGCATATATTGGTATTACCGTATAGTAAGAGTGACAGACGTAGGATAATAGGTTCCAAGTGTCATAAGGCTTACCTGTTATTACACGTGGCAGTCGTGTGGTAAGTCTTATCGAGTGTAGGGAAGAATCCGGATCTGTTTAATGCCGTACCCTCACTCCAGAGTAGGCTGTTCCATAGTTACTAGTTTAGAGTGAAGTGATATCTTGGGACGCCCCGCTCTACCAGGACCCCATAATTATAAAGCCTCCATTATTGTTCTTCTCATTATCTCATTCAGGGTTGTTAATCCGGATCTTTATATAAATGCCGTAATACGCCCTACCTCTTTCAAGTATATCAGGGTTGTTAATCCGGATCTTTATATAAATGCCGTAATACGCCCTACCTCTTTCAAGTATATCAGGGTTGTTAATCCGGATCTTTATATTAATGCCGTAATACGCCCTACCTCTTTCAAGTATATCAGGGTTGTTAATCCGGATCTTTATATTAATGCCGTAATACGCCCTACCTCTTTCAAGTCTCTTGTCCTTATCTAAGGATCTTCTCGGAAGAACAATAATCATAAGTGTAATTTCCCTAGGTATAACTTGGTTAGTTTCCGGGACTTTCTGGTTATCCACTGCCGTGATATTTTCTAGGGTTATCCACTTATCTTAGCTTTTGACCATTAGTTAATTTATCCTATTTTTATTAACAATGGCCACCTCAGGTTTTGATCTCCAGGATTTTATTGAAAATCCTTCCGTAGCTAAATTACGTGTTAATATCCTGAAGAAAGAATGGAAAGAAATAGCCAACTATTACAATATCCCATTTTCACAGCAACTGACTAAGGAAATGTTAAAAAATCATGTGATTGAAGTGTTGGTTCAACAAGAAGTTTTAAAAGAATCCGCTGTTGACAGATTAACGCCCATGTCCAAGAAACTTCAACCACTATCCACCACCCCTCCTCACCCAGAAGTTGCCTCAGGTCTGGCTAGCCCTCAAGAAGAAACACAACGAATAGACCCCTTAGAACTAGAACGAGCTAGGTTCGAGTTCCAAATCAAAATGAAAGAACTCGAGTTGGAACAGGCCAAGTTGGAGCAGGAGGCCAAGTTGGACCCTGAAGAAAGGAGGGAACAGGCCAAGTTGGAACAGGCCAAGTTGGAGGCCAAGTTGGACCATGAAGAAAGGATGGAACAGGCCAGGTTGGAACAGGCCAAGTTGGAGCATGAGGGAATGTCGGAACAGGCCAAGTTGGAGCATGAGGAAAGGATGGAACAGGCCAAGTTGGTGCAGGCGGTTAAACTGAAAGAACTACAGGTGAGAGAGACAGAAGTCACCTTAACATCGGAGTTTAAATCAAAAGAAGTGGCATTAAGAGAGAAACTCGCTGCTTTTAACCCTGCTACTGCTTCTTCCCTTGTTCCCGGGTTTGATGAATCCGATATGGACGGGTCATTTAGGACTTTTGAGAAAATAGCCGCGAAGAATGAGTGGCCAAAGGACCAGTGGGTGTCAGTGTTAGTTCCTAAATTATATGGTAAGGCTCGTAGAGTTTATAACTGTTTAGACCAGACTGATGACTATGATAACGTAAAAAAGAATATCCTCACCTCTTATGCTATCACGCCAGATGGATACCGGCAGAAGTTTCGTAAACTAACCAAACCATTTTCACACACATTTGTTGAGTTTGCTCAAGAAAAGCTTAGGTTTTTTAAGAAGTGGTTAGAGGCTACAGAGACCTCCACATTTCAGGATTTGTTAAATTTGGTAGTCCTGGAGGAGTGGAAAAGCAAGATACCATTTCACATCTTGAAGCATGTGGAGGAGCGTGGAGAGGTTAATTTAGGGCGTGCTGCTGAGCTGGCTGATGCGTATGCTTTGTTGGTGGAGTCACTGGGCAGTAGAGAACGTGGTACTTCCCGACTTGTTAGGTCCTCCTCTGATGATAACCTTGGGGACGTGAGTGGTAGGTCGAAAGGTCCCACACCTACTCCCCCCGATGCAACTAAGCTTACTTGTTCTTACTGTAAAAACCCAGGCCATACGATCCAGAATTGTAAACACCCAAAGTGTCGAATTGCTAAAAGTAGTTTCCTGGATCCCAAATCCAAACCAATAGCAAATGCCAATGTGGAAAGGCCCCATCAGGATCTCTTCTCTTCATTCACCTATGAGGGAAAAATTTCAATCATAGAAGGGTCTCGTTCTTTCCCTATTCGTATACTACGTGATACGGGCGCAGCACAATCTATCCTCCTGTTTAACGTCATTCCTGATATATCTACCGCATTTACAAATGAGAGTATTCTAATTTCAGATCTCTCGTCCCATTCTTCCTATCCTTTAGCTAAAGTGCACCTCCAATGTCCCTTGATTACTGGGGAAGTGCAAATAGCCATTAGGAAAGACCCAATGCCTGTGTGCGGCATTCATTTATTATTGGGTAATGACTTGGTAGGAGATCTAGTGGTTCCTAACATAAAGACAGTCGACTCTCCCTTACCTGTCAACTCCACCACTGACCTTAAAGAAACTATTCCTCATCTTTTCCCATCTTGTGCTGTCACCCGGTCACAGAGTGTGCGAAATGGGCCCTCTTCATCTAAAACCACCTCCAATATCTTCCTACCCACAGAAAATGTGTACAATAAGACGATAAGTAAGGATGAGCTCATTTCAGCCCAACAATCTGATCCTTCTGTGTTCAAACAGGTGATGAAAGACCTCAGTGTGGACCATTGTACATCTTCGGCTTACCACCCACCGTCCCAAGGTTGCTTGGAACGGTTCCATCAAACTTTCACATCAATGATCAAAAAATACTGTATAGAACACCAAAAGGAATGGGATGAAGGCATAGACTTGTTACTCTTTGCCATCAGGGAATGTCCCCAGGAGTCATTGGGATTCTCCCCGTTCGAGTTACTATATGGGAGACAAATTAGGGGACCCCTTAAAATAGTAAAGGAGCAGTGGTTTGACACTCCATCTATTAAGCCCGCAACAGTTTCGCAATACATTGACACTTTACGGGACAAATTAACTGAAGTCCGAACCATTGCTCAGTCAAACTTAAAAAAAGTCCAAGAGAAAATGGTGAAGTCCCAACCTAAATTAGTTAAAAGATCATTTTCTCCAGGTGACAAAGTGTTACTCTTTCTACCCATTCCAGGCTCTCCCCTTAAAAGCAAGTTTACTGGTCCCTATGTAGTTGCTAATAAACTATCTCCTCTCAACTATATAGTCCATACTCCTGATCGCAGAAAAGATTCACAACTTGTTCACATTAATCTCATGAAACTTTACCATTCCAGGCAGTCAGAGGAAGACATCCCAGAGGCTGTAAGCCTACCTGTATTGCATACGGTTTTGTCAGGGCCGGAGCCGGAGACAGATGACATGGACCTATTGGAGAATTTAGACTTCCCTCTACCTAAAGAGAACCCTGCTAACAGTCACATACTCAACAATTTGGATGAGTATTTTTCTGTTCTGAATCCATCTCGAGCAAAAGATCTCACTAAGTTATTATCAACATTTCCTAAAGTCACGTCAGACCTCCCAGGATTTTGCAATATACTTAAACATGATATTAAGCTAATCTCAGATGATGTACAACCCATTAGGCAATCAGCATATCGACTAAATCCACAAAAAAAAGAGATCATGAAAAAGGAGGTAGATTTTTTGTTAAAGCATAACTTAGCTGAGCCTAGTACCTCCCCCTGGGCTTCACCTTGCCTTCTCATTCCAAAACCCGATGGCACCTTTCGTTTCTGTACAGATTATCGTAAAGTGAACCAGGTCACTGTCTCTGACTCCTACCCTTTACCTTTGATTGAAGATATAATAGACAGCATAGGCTGTGCCCAATTTATCAGTACCATAGACCTGTTGAAAGGCTATTATCAAGTAGGACTCACGGATAGGGCAAAAATAATCTCGGCATTTATAACTCCATTTGGTCTTTTTCAATATTTAGTTATGGCGTTTGGCTTTTCTAATGCTCCGGCCACATTCCAGAGGGCCATAAACTACCTTATTCAAGACCTAGGTGGGACGTTCGCCTACCTGGATGACCTGGTGGTGGTGTCGGACAGCTGGGACGAACATCTGGTGCGTTTGGAGATACTGTTTGCACGACTGCAAGAGACTGGATTCACCATAAACCTGGCTAAATCTGCTTTTGGCCGGGCCTCGGTGACTTACCTGGGACATATCGTTGGGCATGGTATGGTGAGACCCAAGGACGCAAACGTTGAAGCCATCTTGTCCTTCCCCACTCCAAGGACGAGGAAGGAACTCATGCGCTTCCTGGGGATGTGCGGCTACTACCGTCGGTTCTGCAGTAACTTCTCCAGCGTGGCCGGACCCCTCACAGACCTTACCAGTTCTGCGGTCCCTTACATCTGGAACCAGAAGTGCGACCAGTCTTTCCACCGCCTCAAAGCCTTCCTTGCCTCTAAGCCTGTAGTCCACCCCCCTGACTACACCTTGCCCTTCCATCTGCAAATCGACGCTAGTGGTGTCGGAGTGGGGGCTGTGCTCCTACAACCCGACCCAACCACTGATGTCCTTCACCCTGTGGCATATTACTCTGCCAAGTTGAAAAAACATCAGACCAACTACTCGACCATAGAGAAGGAGGCCCTGGCTCTGGTGTTGGCAATAAAGAAGTTTGAATGTTACCTCCAGTCTTGCCCACAAACAACCCTGGTCTTCACCGACCATAACCCACTCACGTTCATCCAAACCAACAAGACCTCCAACCAGCGAATCCTCCGCTGGGCTCTCCTCACCCAGCCGTATAATCTACAAGTCCGGCACATAAAGGGGGTGGAAAACCTGATTGCAGACTCCTTATCCCGAGCTCCAGTGGAAATGTAGCAGCTACTCTCCAGACGCACCAGGTGATCACCTCCTTCGCGCCCGCGCTACGAAGGTCTTTGGAGGGGGGGTGTGTTACGAACCCCTCCACCGATTGTCTTCATCTACCTACCCAGCACCACGAGCAACGCCATCTAGGGACGAAACACGAGTATGGCTCGTCTTAGTTACCACTCCCGGGTTTCCCTTCTCCATATCCTGGTTGTTGCGTCACTTCCGCCTCAGTCTACTTTGTCAGCTCCAATTCGAGGAGAGGACACACTTCACTCTGGGAAGCGACCACAGGATCACCTATCCTGGAAACCTACGGCACAGTGACTATTTACCGTCTTCTACCATACTCAGCCTTGCCCGTCAGCCATCTCAGCTCCTCACTTAAGTATTTGTAATCTTGTATTGCCTCTCCCCCCTCCACATTGCTTCACTATTGTTTTATGTTTTATTACTATGTATATACTGTTCGTGTTTAGGTTAAGTTTGGTTAAGGGTAGTTTATAAGCTGAATATTTTGTTAAGGAATTTATGGTACTTTATTATATACAACGAAAACTCGCATCCTTTGTCTACCCTTTTTTAAGTCCGATTGTCTTTGTTTTTTTTTGTTGTTACCTGTTGGGATCTGGGTAGACGTATAACTATATTCTAAATCCCCAACTCGTAACAATATATATAGATATATATGTAATATTCAGAAATTTCAGTGTTGGGAGATGCAATCACTCGGGGGCTCAAGGAGGAACAAAGCCGTATGTGGTTATTGGAGGAAATCCCGAAGTATCCTCACCGTAGTCTAGATGAGTGGATCACGGGGCTGAGAGAGGCGGAACAAAAACGAGAGGGCTTGAAAGAGGTACCCCTGACTATGAGAAGAGAGAACGAACCGCAGGCTGGGGCTCGATTCTCCCGAACTGCTATGCGTGTGGACAAGAGGGCCACCTCAGTTTCAATTGCACGAACAGGTCCGGACCAGGAGAGAGTGTCCCAAGGGGATACGTGGCCAATGACCAGTATCGAGTTGGAAAAAATAATCGGAACTGGCAGTCGGGAAACGGTCAGGGCCAGGCAGTCCCTGCCAACCGTTCCTGGCCTCACCAATAGATCCACCGGCGATGTTATGAACCAAGAGAAAGCGGACCCGTGGTCAAGCGTGGTCCGCATGACAAATTTAATCACGCAGAAGGTATCTTAAGGCTGAAAGCAGAGTGTCCTAAGGTTTCGGTGCTGGTAGTGGGTCGTGATATGTAGTGTTTAGCAGATACTTGGGCAGAAGTGTCGTTAATTGATGAAATTTTCTACCGTCGGGAGCTGGAGCCTGCAGGCGTGGTGTTGCAGCCCACTCGAATAAGGGCAAAAGGGGCGTCAGGGTTTCCAGTGCCGTGTGTAGGGTGTATTCGGGTCACAATGGTCGTATGTGGGGTGGAAGTCACTGATGTGGGGCTGTTGGTTTGTCCAGGGATTGAGACCCAGGGTAAGGGACAATCGCGTGTTGGGTTGTTGGTAATGAATGTGCTGGGGGAGGTTGCGGAGATCTGCCCGCACATGTATCACTTGTGCAGGGAAGCCAGGAGCACCGCTCAGTGGGTAAATTGATTACATTAGGTTAGGCAGTTATGTGCAATAGAGGCCATCAGCCTGGGGTATTGTACGACGCAGAGGAAGAAAAGCCCAACCATCCCTCCCCGAAGTACTCGGTTGCTGTCAGTAAGTGTTCCCTCATTAAGCCAGGTAGCTAACAAAGAAGTAGTGATTGAACCTTTAACAATGGAGGATGAAGGTTGGATGCCTGAGGGTGTGATAGTGTTGCTTATAGCTGTAAGAGTGGTGAGAGGTATGACCCAGGTGTTAGTGGCAAATCTGTCTGATCGTCGTAGGAACTTGAGGGGCAATTGGCGGATTGGGAAAGTGGCTTCTGGGACGGAAGTCGAGGCAGACATCAGTGAGGAGGTGTATGTGAGGACAGTTCAACCGGATGCCCGTACGGAGGTCAAAGTGCACACGGAGAAAATGAATGAGGAACAAGAGAGTGCAGTTCAGGGTTTAATGGGAGTTTACTGATATTTTTGAAGGGGAGGGCCAGCCCATAGGAAAGGCTATTAGGGTTCATCATGATATCCCAGTGAATACAGACAGGCCAGTTAGGGTGCCATACCGGAGGATCCTTCCAAACCAGGTACTAGAGGTGAAGCAGCACATTAGCCAGCTGTTAGATCAGGGAGTAATTCAGCATAGTGAGAGTCCGTACTCTGCCGCCATTGTAGTAGTGAGGAAAAAGGACGGGACGCTAAGGTTGTGCATTGACTATCGTGACTTAAATAAGGTCACGGTACGCGATGCGTTTCCTCTGCCTAGGAAAAATGAAACTCTAGAATCTCTGACGGGGGTCCAGTTTTTCTCAACGTTTGATCTGGCGGCGGGATATCACCAGATAGAAGTAAAACCTTCAGACCGTCCGAAGACTGCCTTTACCACAAGCTTCGGACACTTTGAGTACATGCGATTGCCTATAGGATTGTCAAATAGTCAGGGAACCTTTCAGAGATTTTCTCCTCATTGCTTGTATACCTTGATGATGTGATGGTGTTTTCAAGTACAATAGATCAGCATATATTCAGATTGAGGGAATTATTTTGCAGGATGAGGGAGAATAAATTAAGATTTAAACCTAAAAAGTGTGAAATAATGGCTTCTAAAGTAAGTTATTTAGGATATCAGGTGTCAGCTGAAGGCATCACAGCTGATCCTGAGAAAATTAGGGTAGTAAGAGATTGGCCAGTCCCTCAGACGGTGAAAGATGTGCGGTCTTTTGTAGGGTTCACATCATTTTACAGGAAATTTGTTAAAGGGTTTGCCCAAATAACTGCTCCACTGCATACGTTGACGCATGGGAAGTCTAAAGATCGGGTAGATAGTGAGTGGGGAGAGGAACAGCAGCAGGCTTTTGAGAAACTGAAAGACAGGGTGACGCAGACACCAGTGTTGGCTTGGCCAGATTTCACTCAGGAGTTTATATTAGAGACATATGCAAGTTTTAGTGGGCTAGGGGCAGTGCTGTCCCAGCGGAAGGACGGCAGGTTGCATCCGGTGTGCTATGCAAGTCGGGGCCTGAGGAAATCAGAATGTATCATGAACAACTATAGTTCTCGTAAGTTAGAGAGGTTAGCACTCAAGTGGGCAGTAGTAGATAAATTCAGGAATTATTTGGCGGGGAAACATTTCACGGTCCTTACAGATAACAACCCCCTCAGTCACCGAGAGAAGGCTAAGCTAGGTGCCGTAGAAAGTAGGTGGAATGCGGATCTCGAGCAGTTTAACTTTACTAAAGAGTACTAGCCGTGGAAAAGCAACATTGTGGCGGATACTCTATCTAGAATCCTGACGGAACAGGAGGGAGATAATGAAGAAAAGTATACAGCTATGCATGTAGTAGAGGAGAACGGGGCAGGAAGGAAGGAACTGTGGACAATAGATGGTCTACGTGGGGAGCAAGAAGGCATGAATTATGTTACAAAAATGCGAAGATGGGTGGCGGGAGAGCTGCCGGAGGACGAGGTACAGGTAGAACTCCAAAATGATGACTTCCGCAAGATGTACCGAGCGAGGAAAGCCTTGATCGTAAGAGAAGAGGTTGCCTGGCATAAAAAACCCGAAGGAAAGAATCTATGGGTGGAGGAGCCAGTATTATCTCCAAACTTGCAGGAAACTTTGATTAGAGCCTGCCACGACGAGGTTGGACCTCAGGGGCGAGATGGTACTCTGTCGCTGGTGCAGGAGCGAGGGTTTTGGCCAGACATGGGAGAAACAGTGCGGGACTACATAGCCAGCTGCGGAAGGTGTGGGGTGGCAAAAAAGAAGTAGTTCAGAGAGGTGCAAGTAAATGAGAAAATGCAGGATGTCGAGGGTGAGTTGGAGGAGTCGTGAGTAGGGCAGAGGGGATTGGAGAGATGGTTAGGTCAGAGATGTGCATTGAGTAGTGGTTGTTGTCATGAGCGGGATTCAGTTGCTGTCATGAGCGGGATTGAGTGTACGGTTGTAATGGCCAGGGCCTCACTAATATGGACTGGTACATTGTCAGAGGTTTGGTCTGCCGGCATGAGGTTCGGAGACGTGGATTGAGTCGATCGTTGAAGACGTGAGAGCGTTCGGTTGGACTGAATATTGTTTTGAAACTGGTTCCTCTTAGCTCAAGGGCCAGGCAAAAGAAGAGCATGTTTGTTTTGGACTGTGTATTGTTTTGACATTGGTTCTCTACTTTAAGGGCCAGGCCAAAAGAGAGTATGCAGGATGTGGATTTGGGGTTAATTTTGACATTGGTTCTCCAGCTGAAGGGCCAGGCAAAAGGGGAGCGTGAATGTTCTGGTTGGCTTTAATTTGGATTAGGCAAGAAATGGAGATGTTGGCTGAGAGTTGGAATAGGGCAGATTTGAAGGTGGTTTCTAAGTTGTTCTCTCAGCACATGAGGACAGTGCTGTCTTTTTTTTAGGGGGGTCGAGTATTAGTGGGAGAGAGATGAGAAGACGGAAATGCTGCGTTTAGCACGTTGCAGGTGTGGGGTGCAGTTTCTTAGAATTTTTTTTTTTAGGGGGTCGTAGGCATGTTTTTCTGAGCACATGAGGACAGTGCTGTCTTTTTTAGGGGGGTCGATTGCAATATTCAGAAATTTCAGTGTAATTTCTAACGCCACGCCATTGGCGATACTGAGTTCAAGGTCGTCTGAGGGAAGACCGCGCTCCCGCACGTAGCCAGAGTTTGTGGAACTTGGCCTATGCGATATTAAATGTAATTTACCGAATTAATATGGAGGCGAATTATGAAATTAAATGTCAGTTATTAAATTAAAAGTAATCATAGATCGGTTCCTAGTCTAAAAATGTTGCGTATGTCCTAATTAAGCTGTTAATCGTCTGGTAAATAAGTCACTCCTGAAGAGCGTGAACCAGTGAACAAGCGTGGCTGTTGAGTTGTGAGAGAGGTCAAGCCAGTGGACCATCTCTGTGCTGTACCCAGGAGAGACGGACCACGTGAACCGGTCCCTTCGTTTATTTAACATCAGTATTAACAAGTATGTTTTATTCAATCTCAAACAAAGCTAGATAGGGAGGTAGGAACAAACGATGAAGTGAGACAATAGCTAACAGCTCGGGTTTTTTCAGGGTTCTGTAGAGCCCACGCTGTATGATAACGTCCACTGGGGGTATGAGACGAGTGGTGAAGCGAGCTGCATGGCTGTCCACTGACCTGGGTTTGAGCCACCTGTTGAGTATGGTGAGAGTTGGAGTGAAACCAGCTGTCTGGGTGCCCACCTAACAACGTGACGATCGTTTGGGGTCATCAGCTCTCCTCTACCTCACAATACCACAATATCACATATCTTCAAGCAGCTTAGTGAAAACCTTTTACTAAAGGGAAGCTAAAATTTCTCTCAACTGTGCAAGGTCTGATTGGCTCACTCCCTTCCCTTTCAAGGATGTACTGGGTGTAAAGTGAAGCCAGCTGAGTGAATACAGGGCCACACACTGGGCCCAGGAGTCTAGTGGAACTTAGAGGTACATTTTCCAAGGTGGAAAAAGGCTGGTTTGAGCCTTAAACTACGGGTGCCTGTTGGTTGTGCCTTAAAAAACTACGGAGTGCAGGTGGAATCCATGTGTTAGGTTAGGAAGCATGGTTCACCGGTATTGGTGGATTCAGTAACTTCTTAATATTAGTGATAATATTTTTGTGTGTAGTTATTACTATTTTTTTCAGTTACTGATGTATGCTGTGTGTAGATAATATCTCTTAAATAATTTTGATAGTATTGTTTTTTAATGTTGTGTCACTAATTGATGCCAGAGAATGAGGGAACTGTTTTTCAGATGAGGTTCCTCCTCTGTTGTAAGTGATACTGTGATTTAGTACCTTTAATGCATTTAATATTTCTTTCTAATTTCAATCTCAGGTATTACCTTTGTTCCCCAGAGTAGTGTTTAAGTTAGGTTAGGAGGTGTGCATCTGTTGGGGTAATATAATTTTGTTGAGTGCCCTTAAGGCCTATTGAGGGAGTAGTTAACAAGTTCTTATTTTTTTATACCATTTTCTCCGTGCTTGATATTATTTTGTTGAAAACCCTTAAGGCCTGCATCTGTTAGTGTAACGTAATTCTATTGAGTGCCCTTTAGGCCTATTTGTGGTGGAATTAATAATTTTTTATTTTATACCACTTCTGCAGTGGTGGATATTATTTTGTGAAAACCCTTTAGGCCTGTTTCATGTGTGCAAGCAACACTTCTTAATACTTTGAATTTATTGTTGTCTAATGAGGTATTGTCTGAGTTTCTAATAATTTCAATATCATGTATAACTTTTATTCCCCAGAGTAGTGTTTTAAGTTCAGGTTAAGAGGTGCGCATATGTTGGTGTACCATTATTTGATTGTGTCTGTAGTGTTTGGAGGGAATATAAGTGTCTAGATTTTACAGTGTGTCTCATTCATCCCAATCACAGATGCTATCCTTACACGGGTCACGGAGAATTCATTTTGCTAGTAAATTTAAGTGTTCTTGTGCTGGTTTGGGTTATTTTCTCAAAGGGGCGCTTCCACTGCAATTTCCATGTAATAATTAATAAACCCCACGTCAAGTGAGAAATTAATGTCCAATATTCATAATGACGAGGAAAACAAGGGAAAACACAAACATCTTGATTAAGTTGGGTTTCTTTAATTATTAATGTTGCAGAAAATCATTTTCCATCATCAGAGCCTAGAAAAAAAATAGAGGTAACTTACAATAAAAAGTAAATATTATTCTAAAACTTGCCTCCCACAAAAGTTTTAAAAGAGCATTATACTTCAAAACCAATAAAAATGACGGGAGACCGAAGTACAAAACTTTAAATTATAAAAAAAACCTGAATCATATAAGAGGCATTACCTTTAATTGAACTGAGCATTAGAGAGAAAAACACGACAGTTCATAGGAAGCCATGTCACACATTGATGGCTTTACTTTGTATTGATACAAGGCTTCCATTTTTCTGAGACTCCTGTTGGCTACAAGTGAAGTTTTTACGACGTCTTTGACTTACAGGGCCAGTAAATGTCTAATATTTTCGACCAATCCCAGAAACACAAGAAAAATATAATGTTTAAAATAAATTTCATCCTACGCTTAGTTTTGTTTCCCATCCTTGGAATACAAGAATTAGTCTGAGCACGCCTCATTTTCTTTATTATAATATTAATATTAGATTAAACAAATCGTTAGTTTTAAGGACAATATTTTCTTTAGTGATCACAAAATATTAGTGAATGATTTCCTGCCTCGTCGATATCTTGGTAAGGAGGAAAGCAAAGTAAATTCAAATCCCTTCAATACTGCTTACAAGATCGATATCTTTACAGATAAAGCGTCTCAGTTTCTGCCAAATATTCTTAGATATAATTTTTTTTTTGCTTGACCATTATATTATACAGTAATTCCTGTTTCACATTTACTGTCACAACTGAACTTACATTCCAAATACAAAAAATTCCCATCTCTTTAGTTTCCCTGTTGTCTATCACAATATGTATCTGTTTTATTTTATTTTCATTTTGGAAAAAAAATCCGTCTTCATAACATTAACCGAGAGATTATAATTTTCTTTTTTCCTAATAACTTGTTGATAAATTTGACAACACCTCGTAACAGTTTATATTAAGAGCTTATCATTTAAAAATTAAAATTTGTGTTACTTTTTAATTAACCTTTATTATTTCATCAACTCAAATAATCGAACTAGTATCTGTATCATCCTAAAGCTATTAAATATTTTTACAGTTTTAATATATATATTTAATGCCTATTTTTTCATAATATCTCTAAGTAAAATGTGTTTGATCCTGTCAACGGCTGTTCAAAATCGTCGTCAAAAGAGACACAGATATTTCGTTTAAGCCCTAAGACCCTTTGATTTCATATTCTTAAACCAAATATAATACATTCATGACAAACAAATATGATATTAATGTTTAATGAATCAAATATATGCAAAGAACTGACATTACTAAATATGCAAATCACTTCAGCAAATACATTGCAATCCTCACTAACTGTACACCTAAATAATGCTTAAACTTATACAAATTGCTAAAACATGCTGCTGTTTTTCTTCTTTATTTTAGATGATTCGACTTATGATAAAACAAGGCAACATACTGTACATGTTACAATATACATGTTCTCTATACACCTCCATTATCCAGACTCCAGTGTTACATATTGGAGTCGGCCCGGTG
This sequence comes from Homarus gammarus, assembly GCA_958450375.1. NCBI lineage: Eukaryota > Metazoa > Arthropoda > Malacostraca > Decapoda > Nephropidae > Homarus > Homarus gammarus. The sequence goes on along the minus strand of CAUDMG010002750.1, from coordinate 771,904 downwards.
GGGTTTACACCACGGAAGGAAACAAAGAAAAATTGAAGAGAAAAAAAGACAAGGAGTAAGAGAAAGAATAATGGAAGACAGACAAAAACAAATAATGAGAGAAAAAATATAGGAAGACCGACAAAATAAATTTTACTCTGTTTTGAAGGGTTGGCAGCCAGCAAACAGCCCCAATGAAATGAAGTTAGTTACCTCAATTGAGTTCCGTGAGACTGGCACGTTGGTCCTGATTGCCTTTGGATCATCTTCAGTTTCTCTCTTAAAAAAATAAGTTGATAATGATAGAGATACTAGATTTACAAAGAGTCTGTATTAATATGAGGAGACTGCGTCGTTATTAAGTAATGAACTTATTGTTTGGTTTAGAATTAATCCAAAGTACAAAAAAAAATTATTGATTTATCAAACATAATATAATTTTTTCCAGTTTTTTGAGGATATAATTAATTTTTTTCCTTATTTCTAGTATTCCCTGGTTTGTCTAACCCCTCTTTACATCCTATCCATACTACAGTAATTAGCTGTCCGCAGCTGTAGGGTATGATATTTTTATCGATCTTGTCGGACGTTCTGTCTCTATCCCAAAATAAATCGAAATGTTATTTCTGATTTGATCAAGTGTTGCTCTGGTAACTGTTTGCACAATTATAACATAGGACCTTAAAGGGCTTAAAGAAAACGAGGACATGAGAAAATTTCCAGTGGTCACGACACAAATTTACAGGCATAGTAACGCCTCTCGGTAATGGTTTGTATCCACTCGGATGATGTTTAATGTTTCTCTGGGACAAGAAGCTCGTCACACTTACTTTCCTTATTTATGTCTTTATAATTTTCATTCATTCCAGACTACACCATCTAACCATTCATTCTAGTGCAATATATCACTATCCTCCGATTGTCTCTCGTCTCCCATACTCTTCCCAGCAGATGTGTGTCCCTGGTTCTCAATATACTTACTCTACGTCAATTGCATTCTTCTTGCTGTCGCATTTATTACATTCACATAGACACGACTATTCTGAGGGATTTATACGTTCTCTGGCTATTTTTTCGACATTTGTTGCTTTCACTCACAGGGGGCCACTGGTTTAGAGCATATCAAAGACAATGAGAACTCTGGAGACTCAGGGGTCAAGCTTGTACACTGACTTGCATCGGCTCAGTTCCCATCCCAGTTGCGGAAATGTGTTCCTCCACCCATTGTGGTAACCCATGTCTCCAAACGGCCAACCTATATGACCTATAGCAAACCTATCCACCAATCACGGTGGTTGTTACACTACCAATACCCATTCATTCATAAATAGTGATACTACTACTGCGACGCTGCCGTTTGGAGACACAGGTTACCACAGGGGTGTAGGAACACATTTCCGCAACTAGCAGATTTAATAAGATTGAAGTAATCCATATAAAAATATTTCTTGTATGGAACCGCGGCCATGGACAATTGACATTTCGTCATGAACCGACCCTGTTATCCTCATTGGCATGTAGAAAAAAGTTTGCCCACAATCTGTCGTGACACCAATTCTAGCAAACTTCCAGAAGGATTGCCCTCGCAGAAATACAGTCAAACCTTTTATGTGGTGTGGGGCCCGTGCAAGATATAGCTCCTGGACTACACTGAGGGAAATCAAAAAGTCTCAGTTACCTACTGGATGCCATGAGGGAGGGGTGATTATTTTTAATGTAGAGTGTGGTAATGAGTGCTATGGCTCCTCCCGACATCTTTTTCCCGCGCTCTGCAATCCTAGTCCAGTCAAATCAGCACGAAAAACCAGCATATAGCGGAAATAATATAGAGAGTTTAAATTTTGTGCACATACTCCTGAAGGCTGTGCAAATAAAGATCAAAAGAGTTCCCCTCCGTCCGACTGCAGCAACCCCCTTTTTTGACCCCCCCCCCCTGAGGGAGGCCTTTTTACTACATTTCCCCTATTGTTTGGAAAACGGTGCATCGGGCGAAAAAAGTTTTATATAAAAGAAAAATATTGAAAATAAAATTTTGCACAAGATTGTCTATATGCATTTTTTCCCTAGGCGTTATAGTTTTTGCGTAAACAAGACCAGAAGTGGAAGGCGAGTTTGAGCTGAGATCAAGATATTTCCGCCTCGTGCTCAGTTTCCCATCAATAACTCTCAAACGACTAATTTGTCATTAAAAATGTACATAAATGAAATTGTAGAGTGGGAAGTTCTTTATTTGGGTAGATAAGAGACAAGTTTTTATGAAGTTGTAAATGTTTTCTATAATTCACTTTTCGTTTTCAGATGTGAATGAAATTCCAGTTATTCAGTACGGCATCAACAACAATTGTTTTTGTTACAAGAAGAGTTTAAATGAGGGTGAAACTGTGAATGTGAAGGATGGCATCCACAACTTAAGACGTGTATGTCAAATCCGAGAAGACGGTAATTTTGAGATGTTAAGGCAAGTGGACACAATTGAAATGCATAAAGTTTGCAGACGTGAGTACATTAAGGAGAAAAATATAGCCACAGATTTAAAAAAAACGGAAGCTTTAAAACAAAGAGAGTGTACTTTGCGCTCAGAAGAAGAATTTGATTTAAAAAACAATTGTTAGTTCTGTAGTGAAAAATGTGATATTGCTACAGAAAGGAAAAAAAAAAACTGTGGATAAACGCGAAGTTATGTGGGAAGTTCATACTCTGACTATGAAAAACAAACTACTGGAGGATGCTGAGCAAAGGAAAGACGAATGGGGTGAGAAAGTATCGAAACGAGTTAACAGCGTCAGGTGCCTTGTAGCAGAAAAAGCGTGTTATCATGGAAAATGTTACTCAAAATTTGCATGCAACCGACCATCAACTCTAAAACGAGGACGGCCACAGGATGAACACACTGCGTCGTATTTGAAAAATTTTGCTTGTATAATGATGACTGGGGAATGCCAGTTCTCTTAACACGACTTGATAAAGAAACTTGAAGAAATTACTGAACACATACGGAGATGGAGTGATGTTTGCACAGATGAAGAAAATACCAACAGTTGTTTGTTTCTATGGCTCTAGACTGAAATTGTTTAATACCTGGTACTCAGAGCAAGAGAAAAATGAGAAAGATGAGCGGTTAAGAATTGTAAAACTGCAGCAACTATAGTTCGAGAGGACATTAAAACAACTGCTTATAACACCACAGATTACCCAGATGTCGCAGATATTATGAAGAATGCAGAAGATGTAGTTCCTGAGACGTTGCATGCCTTTTTGGAAACAGTTATCCAAAAAAAATAGAAAGAGTGAAAAGGAAAAAGTAGAAAGACAGTGTACAGTAGGGAGTGACAGTTTTGCAAAAGTTTTCAAAATCTAATTGCTTGGGTTGGATTATTTGTCTATCGGCCACGCTAATTCCGGATATGTTTGAGTTTTTTACATCATTGTATTAGAAGGTTTGTGGATACTTTTGGGTTTGGCATGAAAAACGCGAAAAAACTGTAAATAATAAAGGGACTGGCAATGTGGCACAACCTGTTAAAATCAAGTTATTGAATTGGATTATTCGACTACTGTGTACACTGGTTCATAATATGCTATTGTTTTACAACTCAATGCGCTACAAATTATGCCGATATTTTTGCTGCAAGTCACCACATACGTATATTTCGAAAACCAGGGCCCAATATTACCAACGGCGTGGATAGATTCCGTGGAATGAATTCAGGACATTCCCGCTCATGGAACATTACCAAACTCCGTATATGTGCCAATGGCAGGCCAATGGCAATATTTACAGAGTTTGTTGAGGCTCCCTGGACGGGAATGCCCTGAATTTATTCCACGGAATCTATTCACGCCGTTGGTAATATTCGTCCCAGGACTGATCAACGAATTCAGCCCAAGTAGCTTGACTTGGACAGTTAAGGACAAAATCTCAGTCCGTACTTTTGAATAAAATATTGTTCAATAGGTGGTGATATTGAAGTGCTGAAAGTTGTTTTTCCTGTGTTGTTTTGCAGTTAGTTCAAAGGGCCGCCACCAAGATGGGTCGTCCTAAGATTAGCAACACTCAGCTGCGCCAGGGTAACGATAAGGTGTTCGGGGTTCGGATGCCTCTGCCATCTAACAAGTTGCCTCTGAACAAGGAAGTTGGACGTGCCCTGGCTTATGAAGCAGAAAACGAGAGGTTAAGGAGAAGAACAAATGCTTTTGATTATATGGATGCCACCAACAAGGTGACTGAGAAGGTACTGGATGTGTATAGGAAGGCCACTGTCCCCACTATCTCTGAAATCAGGGTGAAAATGAGAGTCCACGACCTGTGGAGGATGCGGAGGGAGACGATGATGATGAAGGGAAATGGACAGAAACAGAAAAGGAAGAAAACGAAGAACGGGAAGCTGAAGATGAGGTTCGAGGATGTAGCTGAGAAGTTGTTTGATGTGGCAGACGACAGCAAAGTGCAGTGCACAGTCTTCCCTCTTTTCCATGGCGAATCTCTTGTGGTTCTTCTCACCTACACCAGTCACTATCTTGTTCTCATTGATCCTCTCATCTACCATGAGACCTCTGACCTTGAATCCCCTGAACTTTTCTTTTTTCTGTTCTCGTGACCTCTTCCTGACTCTCTCCACTTTCTTCCAGTTAGTCACTTTAGACTTGCCCCCTTCAGTTATGATGTTGTCTGCAGCTCTGATGGTGTTTGCGATGTGAGCCACTGCATCATTGGATACCTTGAACCTGTCAGCAGTTTCTCCGATCCTGTCCTCGGCTTCTTTCTCCCTTTTCCTTTTCTCTGATCTTGCTCTCCTGTCGACCATAGCCTTGAACTCGTTGTCATTGACATCCTTATAATCACTATCTTCTTCCTGAGCACTGTCATCCACTGCCGACACTTTACACGACATCCTCTCCATCTCCTCCTTACTCTTTGACCTCATCTTCTCAGTTTTCCTCTCTTCCTCAGCCCTTTTCTTTGCCCTCTTCGCTTCCTTCTCCCTCTCTTCTTTCAGCTTGGCAGTCACAATTTTGTCAACGCCATCAATGCAGCCCTCCCTTCCCGGTTTCCTCTGGGCTGCCAGGAAGCTTTTCTCTCGTTCGTGCACTTTGCTGTCGTCTGCCACATCAAACAACTTCTCAGCTATATCCTCGAACCTCATCTTCAGCTTCCCGTTCTTCGTTTTCTTCCTTTTCTGTTTCTGTCCATTTCCCTTCATCATTATCGTCTCCCTCCGCATCCTCCACAGGTCGTGGACTCTCATTTTCACCCTGATTTCAGAGATAGTGGGGACAGTGGCCTTCCTATACACATCCAGTACCTTCTCAGTCACCTTGTTGGTGGCATCCATATAATCAAAAGCATTTGTTCTTCTCCTTAACCTCTCGTTTTCTGCTTCATAAGCCAGGGCACGTCCAACTTCCTTGTTCAGAGGCAACTTGTTAGATGGCAGAGGCATCCGAACCCCGAACACCTTATCGTTACCCTGGCGCAGCTGAGTGTTGCTAATCTTAGGACGACCCATCTTGGTGGCGGCCCTTTGAACTAACTGCAAAACAACACAGAAAAAACAACTTTCAGCACTTCAATATCACCACCTATTGAACAATATTTTATTCAAAAGTACGGACTGAGATTTTGTCCTTAACTGTCCAAGTCAAGCTACTTGGGCTGAATTCGTTGATCAGTCCTGGGACGAATATTACCAACGGCGTGAATAGATTCCGTGGAATAAATTCAGGGTATTCCCGTCCAGGGAGCCTCAACAAACTCTGTAAATATTGCCATTGGCCTGCCATTGGCACATATACGGAGTTTGGTAATGTTCCATGAGCGGGAATGTCCTGAATTCATTCCACGGAATCTATCCACGCCGTTGGTAATATTGGGCCCTGGTTTTCGAAATATACGTATGTGGTGACTTGCAGCAAAAATATCGGCATAATTTGTAGCGCATTGAGTTGTAAAACAATAGCATATTATGAACCAGTGTACACAGTAGTCGAATAATCCAATTCAATAACTTGATTTTAACAGGTTGTACCACATTGCCAGTCCCTTTATTATTTACAGTTTTTTCGCGTTTTTCATGCCAAACCCAAAAGTATCCACAAACCTTCTAATACAATGATGTAAAAAACTCAAACATATCCGGAATTAGCGTGGCCGATAGACAAATAATCCAACCCAAGCAATTAGATTTTGAAAACTTTTGCAAAACTGTCACTCCCTAGTGTACAGTAGGGTTGCTCATTTTTTCACACTTTTTTAAAATTGTGGGTGGGGGTGTTTTTTCCCATTATTTTGTTACTCCTAAATTCATTGGTGCCAGAATTAATGAAATCCAACATGTTCTAGGGGTCGCGAATCTAAATATAATAAATGAATTTTTGCGAAAAACGTCAAAACTCAAGCTTTTTCTCTTATAGATCATCAATCGCGCTGCTTTTCACTACTTAGCCCTAATGGCTGGCTAGAGCAGCTATTCAGCTTTCCATTGACACCTAATTCGATTGCATGCACCTCTTATTTGACCTTCTAAGTCAGGTCAAAGGCTGTAGCCTACCTGCGTTAACGGAGTTATAAATTCACTAGGTTCACATTGGCAGCTTTAAAACCCTGCGCTTCTTTGCAGTGTTTTGACATGTGTTGTGTTGTTGTTGGTACTGTGGTGTTATTTTGTAATTTACTCAAATCTGCTATATAGTGTGGCAGTAAATTTATGGTTATCTATTTATGTTGTATTTTCTACAGGTGATTAAATTGCTCTTATGTGACCCTATTTTGTTTGCCTATTTTGTTTTATTACAAAACGTTTTTTTCTTACAGAGTTCATCTGTTTATATGCATACAATCATGGAAGAGAGTGAGTCGCAGTCGGGGGAGAATGCTAAGGGGACTGTCAGGCCAACATCATCCACTACCCGTTCTGCCACTGAAATCTATCTAGTAGGCCAGCCAGCATCGTCAATTAGAGGCAGTAAACTCCCGACGATGCGTCAAGTCCTGAAGTTCTTCTTTCACACAGTGAATGAATCTGGTGACAGACAGGAGACGTTTAAAGAAACAGTGAGAAACGTACTCACGTTCTGGAATTTAGCTCGCATCAAGACTATCTCAGAGAGGGGGTGCAGGGAGAAGCTGACAAGGTTATGGGAGCACTGGAGAAATCTACAAAAAAGTCGGGACAGGGCTGCAAAGGACAAGGTTGAAAACTTCAAGTCTCAACTTGACCTATTGTGGGACATCGGAGCACCGGACGCCGTAGAGGACATCGAGAAGAACCGGCTGCTTTCACCGGCCGACAAACAACAAGACATCGCCTTCTATCAAGACCAACGCGGAGAAAGAAAAGCGTTGATGAGTGGTAACGATAAGATTTTTGCCGCTGAGAAGAGAAAGCAGGAGGAACGAGTCGAGAAGCAAAGGTCGAAACAGGGAAGGTTCGCAGCCTGTGAACCAAGCAGCAGTGATTCGAGACCTCAAACCTCTGTGGTGACTGACACCCCAACGGAAGTAGAAATGGAGAAAAAGGACACAGCGATACAACCTGGCAGGTACACATCAAAGCACCCTTATGTGACGGTTCAGCTTCCACGTCGCATTCTCCAAGCGCCAGCATTAAAGGAACTCGCTGACCGTCTTCGGATATCTAATAACGAAGTAAGTGTATCCATAAATGTGTTTGGAATGTTTGAAATTTCTGTTAATTATTTGATAAGCACTTAAACAGTCGACATTTTCTACTGACACCCTTGCCTGCTTTTGCTCGCAGATAGTTTCGGTGGTCGCAGCAGTGCTGCGCTCTGCTAACCCGCCAGGCGATCTGTCTGAGTTCCAGATCTCGAGAGAGACTGCGAGACGGGCGCGAGCTTCACACCGTCGTCAGGTAGCTGCCGCACAAAGGGAAGCCTTCACGCCTCCACCACATGCAGTGGTGCACTGGGATGGTAAGCTGGTTAAGGTGAGAATACGTTTAGGTACTACATTAATATTTTACCAAAGCCTAGACTATTGTAATATATTGTTAGAAATGTATCAAATCATTAACAAAAAGCTTGGAGAAAAAGGCAGCCTTGATAATTCTTCATTATCTGTCTGAATTTTTATATTTCTCTCATTTCAGAACGTCGTGGGAGAAGAAGAACACCGACAGGCCATCTTCATCTCAGGGCGCGGCCATGAGGAAGGGAAGCTGCTTGCTGTCTTGCCAGTGAAGGACGGCACTGGCCTGACCCAGGCACGCTCAACAGCTCGTGCTATCGAGGACTGGAGCTGCGCTTCAAACATCAAGGCACTGTGCTTTGATACAACGTCGTCCAACACAGGGCGAGTCCAAGGTGCGGTTATCCATCTGGAGGCGCTGCTGGAAAAACAGCTGTTGAGGCTTGGGTGCAGACACCACGTCATGGAACTGGTGGTGAGAGCCGCTGCCAGCAACATCTTCGGCAAAACATCGGCCCCTACGGACCCTCTCTTCCAGACTCTTAAGAAAAGGTGGAGTCAACTAGATCACTCTCAGTATCTCAGGCTGGACATTGCAAATCTACCAGAGTCTGATTGGCTCAGTCACCTCCGACACAGGACCGTTAGCTACCTGCTGACCGTCACAGAATGGGCCAGAGAGGATTACCGAGAAGCGGCAGAACTAACGCTCCTCGTCCTCGGTGTGAATCCTCCGCGCGGCACGCACTTTCTGCGTCCTGGCGCATGTCACCACGCTCGCTGGATGGCGAAGATCATATACTACCTCAAGATCTACATGTTTAGCCACCAGCTAGAGCTCAGCAGTGACCTGTGCGTCAAGCTGCAGAGGATGGCGATCTTTGTGTCTCTGCTGTACACACCGGCGTGGCTGAAATCACCAGTAGCCGAGGATGCGCCTGTGAATGACCTGCAACTGCATCACGAACTCCTCCGCTACAGGGCCGTGGACTGTGAGGTGGCTTGTGCGGCGCTGGCGGTCGCGAGCCGCCACCTGTGGTATCTAAGGCCACAGACCGTCGTTCTGTCGCTGTGCAGCGAGAAGTTGAGTGCGGCAAAGAAAAAGGAGATGGCGACCAAATTGAGCTGCCTAGAAGAAACGAACGACTACGCCAACGACAACTTGGTCATCCAACAGACTACACGGCTTTCCGACCTGATAGATGAACGTTCATGGATGATCTTCAAGGAGCATCATGTGTGCGGCACAGCATGGCTGATGTCACCAGTGGAAGACTGGGAGAAAAACGAAGAGTTCATGAAGCTGAAAGATTTCTCCAGAAGCCTGACGGTAACCAATGACGTGGCCGAAAGGGGAATAAAGCTTATGCAGGACTTCATTGGTTCAGTCACGAAGGATAGGCAGCAGCTGCAGGATGTCATGCAACTTGTGGAAAAGCACAGGAAGCAGATGAGTGGCTTCAGCAAGTCTGCTCTGATGCAACTGTGAGAGTTGAATAGAGGGGGGATTGAACTTTCAAATTGCATCTCCTCCTAGAGTTATTGACCTATTACAATGATGTTTGTTTTTTTAAGAGGGAAATATATCATGGAAAAGACTGTGACGGCAAAATATTGATATGTGTTTTCGAATAAATGGAAAAGTCAAAACTATGAATATTTTGGAATCTGGCTCCCTTAACGCAGGTAAAGCCTTTGACCTGAACTAGAAGGTCAACTAAGAGGTGCATGCAATCGAATTAGGTGTCAATGGAAAGCTGAATAGCTGCTCTAGCCAGCCATTAGGGTTAAGTAGTGAAAAGCAGCGCGATTGCTGATCTATAAGAGAAAAAGCTTGAGTTTTGACGTTTTTTCGCAAAAATTCATTTTTTGTATTTGGATTCGCGACTCCTAGAACATGTTTGATTTCATTAATTCTGGCACCAATGAATTTAGGAGTAACGAAATAATGGGAAAAAACACCCCCACCCACAATTTTCTAAAATTGGGAAAAATGAGCGGTCGCTGTACACTGTACAGCGACCGCTCATTCATTAATTGCTGCAACCCGGTCACGATCGTTTCTATCTTCCATAGTACTTGGTCTGTCTGTGTACTTATTTCGGAAAGTTGCTTCTAAAAGTATTGTCAACACAGTGTCAAACTTGGAATTTTGTTCTATTTATAAAGATGTCACAGTGTTCGAGACATCTGCAGTTACTTCTTGGAAACTTGATGTGGACAAAGATTCTTCTTGTCAATACGTTTTTTGACAATGCAGATTTTAACATAAATACCTTAACTGGCAAAGGAACATTTCACTCGATGGGTGGAACAAAATGCATAATCCATCGAAGAATCAAAGAATGTAAAAAATCAGGAAATTACTAAATTGCGAACTGTTCCATCTTCAACAGAGATTTCAAAAACTGCTCGAATCAAAATACAAACTTTTCATTGAAAACGAGAGGAAAGTTTGAATGCTTTGAAACTGAAAACTGTGTACAAAGGTGAAGCTTGTACAAATGTCACAATCCCATCACCAAAGGGATGTATGCAAAATTTCTGCAGACCCCTTATTTCCCATCATGGCAAGGTTTCATGGAAGCCATAACAGGTACTCTACCTTATGATAAGACAAAGATTCTTGCACTACCTTTTATTAATCTGCCACCGACAGAGTACAACACAGTGGTAACTTCTTTACAATTTGCTGCTGAAGAAACAAAGAAATCCAAACAAATGACGTGCTTTGTTACCTTTGGCCAACTATTGTATATGAAAGCTAAGGATATAGTGTCTTCGGGTAAAGGTCATCAAGTACTTTGATTTTGTGACTGTCGCATTGCATTTTATTGAGTCAGAGCGCCCGGAAATTGGAATCTTCATTTAGATTGCATAAGAGCTATGTAGCCCATTTTTTCTGCAAGTGGACATATTCTGTATGCCAAATCCTGCCAGCTCTACCTCCAAGATATGGATTCTCTTCATCTCAACATGCCATACAATGAGTTTCACAAATTTACATCAGAGGGTTACTTCACAATTCGACGTTCAGAAAAGTACTGGTGTGGTGTATGATCTGATATGACAATAGAACAGACTCTGATGAAAAATATGAAGAGTATTGGAGGCATCACTCATGGGAAAGATTTCACCGAAAATGTTCTAAATAAATGGATCTTTGGTTTACCTGTAGCTCACCACGTATGTGAAAATGTAGAAGAGTTTTGTGGAGTTCGGACCAGCAGCAGCTTTCAACATATTGAATTATGGGATTCAAGGATAGGAAATGATGAAGAGGATGTTCAGAAGTTTGTTGTATGGCTTCAACATCACTGCCCATTCATCAGTACAGAAGGCCTCGTTTCAGTGTCGAGTGGTCTGGTTCCACCTGTAAACATAAATTGCTACAAAGCCAAAGATATTGGCAAGAAGATAATGGATGAATCTCTGAGAAGTAAAGAAACATTTGGCGAATTAAAAGTACAGAGCAGCAAAAGAGTGAAGCCATTTTGTTTTACCAATGCCAGTGTTAAATTTGCAGATGACATCATACAGGTTGATACTACTCAATTATTTCAGCGACAAATTTGCACTGTAAATTCACCTGAAGACTTGAAGGTATGTTTCAGTCATGAGTTGGCTTCTGTCCCGTTATCCATATTTGATGAGAAAGGATTAATGAGAAAGACGAAGAAGTCTTTCTTTGTACAACGTGTTCAACAATGTCAAAGAACGAGTAATTCATCAATCAGGAGTAAAGTATGTCATTGATGGAGGTAACTTGATCCATCGTGTTGTTAGGCCGAAGCAAGGTACATTTGCAGATGTTTTTGCTACGTATGTCCAGTTCATTCGAAAACAACTACAGTGAAGATGTCACATTATTTGTTTTATGGTTATTCCACAAATGAAGTCAGTACAAAGAGAAACGTGCATTAACAATGACTTTTGAAACTCATTTCACCTGGAATAATATTTGATGAGAATATCCCTCTAAGTGTGCCTCAGGAGAAGCTTTTTGAGTAATCTAAGAAAAATAAGGAGCGTCTAATCATGCAACTGGAGCAGAGATTTTAGAATGAAGGTATTGGAACACAGGTTGCCGCAGATGATGCCGATGCACTAGTTGTTCAGAGTGAAATCAGGGAAACAAATCAGCATGAGTCTGCTGTTGTAGTTGGACAGGATGTGGATCTTTTGACACTGCATGTTGCACTAGCTCCAGAAGATAAAGATATTTTATTTTTGAAAGAAGCACAAGGAAACCTCCAAAGAAAGGTTTTAGTTCGTTAAGACACACAGTGCTCCAGCATATAAAAAAAACGTCAGACTCAATTTTGTTTGCTCATGCTTTCAGCGGCTGTGATACAACGTCTTCGTTTTTTATGGACATGGAAAAATTTAAACTGTCAGTCTTCTCAACAAGGATGATCATTTGCACGATATTGTGTCGGTATTCACCAATCCTTATAGTCTACTCATAACGAAGTAGCAGTTGCTAGAGAACGGTTCATTCTTACTCTATATAAAGCTCCAAGCAGTGAAACAAGTCTCAATCATTATAAATTTGTATCATTTAACAGATCTGTCAGTCACTCAAATCATGCTGTATTCTTATCATATTATCCATCCACTTCTACAGCAGCTGAGCAGCACAGTTATCGTGTTTATCACCAAGTTCAAACGTGGCAAGGAGAAACACTACGGCCAGAGTAGTGGGGATGGATAAAAAATTAAGATTCTCTGTCACCTATCTATACAACTGAGGCACCAGCGCCAGTAAAGGTCTTTAAAGTTATTTCATGTGGTTGCAAATTAGGCTGTGGGAAGCGGTGTGGTTGTGCAAAAGCTGGCTTAAGCCGTTCTGCAATGTGCACTAACTGCAATGGTCACGCCTGCCTAAATTCCACATCCATAGAGGATCCCACAGATTACCTCATTTTATCAAAGGATGAGGAAATTACTGCCCTTTAATGAAAACATCATAAGGAAGAAATGAGTGGATTAGACCTACTGGAGACACCACTGGGGAAAAAAGCACGCACCGAAGACTTTGCCTCATGGGTGGTGTGGAAATGAGTCTCCGTTATATAAGGATGAATCAGAAAACATTTAAAACATCATAAAAATTTTATCTCATCGACCCAAATAGAGTACTTCCTACTCTACAATTTCATTTATGTTCATTTATAATGAGAAATTAGTCGTTTGAGAGTTCTTGATGGAAAACTGAGCACGAGGCGGAAATATCTTGATCTACGTTCAAACTCGCCTTCCACTTCCGGTCTTGTTTACGCAAAAAACTGTAACTCCTAGGGCAAAAATGCATCTAAACAACGACCTCACCAGCCAGGATTCGGTAGCGTTCCCTAGTCCCACCCAGTAGGTCGAGGGTTCGAATCCTGGCTGGTGAGGTCGTTGATTATATGTTCAAAGTCTGCGTGTTATATGGACTAAAAATGAAGTATATATATATATATATATATATATATATATATATATATATATATATATATATATATATATATAGGGAAAATGTAGTAAAAATGCCCCCAATAAGGGGTGGGGGGAGGGGGGCCCAAAAGGTAGGTTGCTGCAGTCGGACGGAGGGAAACTCTTTTGATCTTTATTTGCGTAGCCTTCAGGAGTATGTGTGCAAAACTTTAATCTCTTTATAAATTTTTTCCGCAAAAAATTCTAATTTGACTGGACTATCCCGCCCGTTCTGGCGACCGATTTGAACCATAAAAAGGGGTAAATGTGGTTAGTTTTATTTCATTGATGCGCAGTATTCTGGAAAGTGTAAATGAGTGAGTAAAATGGTAAAATAATAAGTGAAAAGTGGGAAAAGGTGAAATAAAGTGAAGCAAATGTTTCCAGTGCTCTCCAGTATGTTTCTATGTCTACAAAAGCTTCTATGTGTTTTTGAGTGCTTCTCTGCAAATAATATCCATTATGGTGGTGGTAAATTAATTTGTAAATATTTTTGTTTGATTTTATTTTGGCAATCACCACTAAAACCTCTTCTACGGCGTCCCTAATCATAATTCATAGATTTACTTGATTCGAAATGATTCCTCAGTGACCAGACTACAACCTCTTTTTTTTCAGGATTTTCCTAAGACCTAAATTTAATTATATTACACACACGTTCCTAGGAATAAAATAAGTATCAGTCACAGGGTTAGGACGTTTATTTTAGTAAACATTGGTAGCAGCTCATCAGTGAGGCTCCACTGTAATATGTGCAGGCGCATACAGTATATTCCGATCTTCTAATAATCTTTACGCAACATCGTTGGCGATTATAGTTTTAAAGAATAGCAATGAATTGAGGTAAGACAGACAGAAACCCAAAATATTCTGCCCACCTGACCAACCTAATAAAAACTCTGTAAAGGCCCCTGTCTCATCAACAGAAAATATTATATAAAGGGGTTCTTTACATTTGATTTATATTCAAATTCATCCCCTGTAAGTTTCCACTAGCTATAAGGAGGACATGAACTGATCACGTGAACGGTAGTTTCCCCAAGAGGGTGAAGCCCATATGTCAGCAACTATGTAAGGACGCACCAGTGAGACGCCCTTAGTCAGTCTCACTCACAACCTAATATCGAACGAACGTTGATTCACGTCTATTTACATAGACGCCGTCCCTTTCTCACCACACTCATAAATAGTGGAAATTACGGTTGATCTACACTCAGGAATTATATACATAATACTTTTTTAATAAAACAAGAAACTTCAATTGGGTTTCGTTACTAAAGCCCAATATAATATATGTGTACCAACCTGGTTAACTTGGAATTAACCAGCCGGTTCATGTAAAGTGGCAGCTCGTGTGGGTAAGGAAACGACATATCAGTCTACTTACCAAGACGTCAGTGTTTTGTGAAAACAAGAAAAACAAAAAACAATTACGTGTTACATAACGAATCCGAGTGTTGAGACTATATCCCGTATTGAGACGATATTTCGTGAGTGCTTCTCATTCTGTCGCCAAGAAGAGGTGCAGAATTATTAAAAATAACCACAACTGAGTTATTAAATCATAAAGCCTGGTGAAATCCATGTTAGTAACAAGTGTGGCCCCCAAGAAAGCTTAGTGTCAGCGATCTATGAATGTGTGGTCTACGGTGTTGCAGACATTCTCATGAACTTTACTAACGAGCAGACATTTCACAAGTAGCTGGACGGTTGTATGGTTTCGCGAGCATTGATTGCAGTATTTCCAGTGTCATCAGACAGTTCTCCATATATACGAGACTGCAGAAGTTTGGCACAAGGCAGAGGCGACATCGCATCAGCGGCAGAAGGAACCTGATCGTCTTAGGTCAGCGGCATCTGTTCTACTGTGGAGGTATCCCCCTGTAGTGAAGTGGACTCACCCGACGTCTCATTGCAGCGCGTCATCCTCGTTGCTAGGGCAACCAGCCAGAGGCACGCCAACAGGGACGATTGAGGAGACCCCCGCCTACTCCCTCACTCCACCATAGATAGTGGCTGGACAGATCACGTTTTCTATACAGACCCTATAACTCCTGTATAAGGTATTTCAAAAGTATACATAGTTTATACACACATTAACACGTTCGATAGGACATCGGATAGGGTATGTCATTGAAATAAGTGTCTTTCGTATATTCGTGTGTACTGACGTAATATAATTTGCAGTAGTTATTTCTTATCTGTTCAACTATTGATATTTTAATTATTTTGATTATAATTTTTATAATTTCCTGTACATGAGAGGCAAGTGTTTTGCTTTTGCCATTAATTATTGTCTGGCTCAATTGAAACTTACTGGATAATTTTTCAAAGTTTCCAATGTCTAAATCCGAAGACCTTACTCACCTAGCACAAGTATTTGCTGATAACTTACAATTAGAGGATACAAGTTATGTATCTCCTGCAAAGGTTGAGTTTGAACTTAAGCCGGAAAAACAGTTAGAAGTTTCGGTAGAAAGTAGTGAGCAGTTAATTGAGGAATCATTTGACGACTTAAACCGTCGTATTTTACGGTCGGGGAATCAATATTGTACCTCGCCTAGACATACACAGGTAGTTTCTAACCCTGTTCCGGGTGACAGTGTGTCAGTTGATTTATCATTACCACCCCCATTAACTGACCCTTCAGTTAAGAGTAAAGTACTGGCTTGCTAACTTCTCACACTAAAATGGTTACTCTAACACTCTACCCGATAATGCTACCACGTCAACTAACCCTGATAATGTATTTCATATGATGCAACGTGGCGACCACGTACGTAATTTTACAGGTCAGGATGATTATCGTGTGGCGCATTTTATTCGTGCATGTGAAGACACTATGCCAAAATTACCAGTGATGAGGATAAAAAGTCATTTGTGCGTTCCCACTTTACGTATGGATCATTTGCTGGAAATCACTTAAATGCGTATGGCTTAACGGACCCTAGCTATGAAAAATTTAAGCAAACCCTCATTGGAATTGTTGGGGGCGGGTCCCAGTTGGGCCAATTGCAGTGGATCTTCAGGTGGCTGGATCGTTGTAGTCCAGTGGTTCACGTAGAAACACCTGTGGTGGCAGTTGATATTGCTGGGGAAGTGCGACAGGATATGGAAGCGACCTTCAGAAATTCAAATTGGTACGAAGAGGATGGGAGAATGTCAGCGACAAATGTGGAAACGCTGATCGAATTAATTAGTTTCCTATTAGTAGTTCGTCGTCCTATATACGGCCGAGCACAGGAAGTTCAGTTTGTACCACCTATTGATATGGTAGATTACGCAAACAAACTGTGTCCCACGGCTACGGGACCTTTGATGGCGCGTCCCTCCATGACTACGGCACCACCCCAGATGGCACAAATGACATCACCCCAGATACCTCAAACGACACCATTGGCTCCAATTGCACCTCCACACCGGACATTCAAGCAACGTCGTTCTATAAGATGTACTCATTGTAATAAACAAGGCCATTTGACTGACGATTGTTTCCAGCTCCAAGGTAATGGTGTTAAATTACAAGAGACCACAGGTGCCAAGCAGACGTCAAGGTCATATACGGAGGTCGTTCAGGCAACGCCTCCACCTAACCAGAAATCACGCATGTGGTGTGCCCTCCACAAGTCCACAACTCACAAGAGTGCGCCTTAGTGACGAAGGTCAGGAATTTAGACTTTGGTGTAACCCAGATGGCGCAGAAGCGTAAACAGAATCGTTCCCAAGACAAGAAGTCGGGGGAAGACCAGCGCCCGTCACAACAAGAAGAAGGATAGGTACATTGTTTCCTGCTCCTCCCCACAACACTTCTATAGCAGCCTCGTTAGTAGCGGCGCTAAGCAAAATGGAAGTTTTGTCAGTGCCGGTGAGAGTGGATAGTACAAGATTGGCTCTTGATATTGATACGGGTGCTTGCGTGAATGTTTTGGCCTTGACATCCTATCAGGAGTTACAAAGTAAATTCCCTCACCGTGATTTCAAATGGAGACCTACCGACGCCGATCTCGAAGGAGTATCTGGCACGCAGTTGAGCATTAATGGAATGGTGACGTTACCACTCAGATTCTCAAGACGTGGTGCTCCCTTCTACGCGGACTTTTATATGGTTCAGCAGTTTAACTTACCAGCTGACGGGTTACTTGGTCTCCCAATCCTTACAACGCATAAGATAGATGTTCATCCACGTAATAATACTATTACGTTTACAAGCGTTTCCTACAGCGCTATGCGTCATTCTGCACCTTTGCTCACCTCTAGGTCGAAAGTGTTGTCCACCATTCCCACTCAGAGGAAGGGGGAAAATGTGTCAGAGCTAACCTAGGACCTAACACCCTCACTTTCCCAGCGTGATTATAGCAGCAACAGTTGGAAGATCGTACCTGCAGTTTTGAAGAGCACTCTCCATTACCAGAATGAAGGATTCACCAAAGCAACTGTCGAATTACCTGACGTATACACGGGCACTGGTGTATGTCTCCCGGAAACGTGTAAGGTAAAGGGGTTGTCGTGCGAGTCGACGTTAAGCATGATACGCCCTGGGGGTTTGACAGATGTACTATTTCTGAATAGAACAGGCGTTCAACGAATATTGAAGAAAGGATGTTATTTGCGTGATTTTCTTGTGTATCACAACAATGTTGAATTACAGCCTACAAAATTCCCAATTGGTGGTATTGTTATGCAATCCCAACAGACTAGGCAAGAGAGGATAGATCAAATAGCGCCACATGTTAAGGTGATCGATCATCCTCAGGGCAAGACATGCCTTTTAGAGCTGCTTGCTGACTACGGAAATATTGTAGCCTTACCAGGGGAAAAGCTAGGTCAGACAGACTTAACATCCCATCATATAGCATTAAAGGAGGGAACAAACCCTATCTATGTACCAGCCTACAGACTACCTCATAGCCAGCGCGCTGTAGTTCAGGATATGGGTGCAAGATATGTTGGATGAGAATGTTATTAAACATTCTAAGTCCCCTTTTAATAGCCCATTATTCCTCGTCCCGAAAAAGGATGGTGGATGACGCCCTGTTATTGATTTCAGGCGCGTTAATGAAAAAGCGATCACAGATAGGTACCCTATGCCTGCCTTGAGTGACATATTGCAATCCTTAGGTAAGGATAATGCTGTATTTAGCAACTTAGATTTGCTTAGTGGTTATTGGCAGACAACACTCGATGATAAATCACGAGAGGTAACGGCATTCAGTACGCCCCTGGGCCACTTTGCGTTCCTCCGGATGCCATTTTGTCTCAGGAATGCCCCACTAACATTTCAAAGAATGATCAACACCCTGTTTGCTGGATTGATTGGTACAACAGTCTGCGCTTTTTTGGATGATCTAATAGTAGTCAGTAAGGATGTGGATACCCATCTGACTAAACTGCGTGAAGTGTTGGAAAAATTTTTCACAGCAGGTTAACTTGGAATTAACCAGCCGGTTCAATTCATTCGTCATTCGCCAGGCCACCCAGGAATCAGCTGACTGTATTACCATTATTAACGATCACAAAGTATAAGATAAATATATTTTACTAAGAAATTATAAACAAAATAAGCGACAGAAAACCCCAAAAAATCCGACGAACCGATTTTCAGTTGTCACGACACTTTCAGACCGAGATGAAGGGCATTTGGAAATTCGTCGTGTAAAAATGATATATATTACACTATTTACATTCACAATGCAATCTTCATGTCCAAATATCTCCAATTACTTCATTCACAACTCGCCAGCTATCTTGTACCCCACATCGGCGTGTGTATACCAGGCCTGGAGTTCCTGGTTCTCTGTGCTGTCCGGTTCAGTCGGTGGCTCACGCTGCTCTGCCGTGGCCTCTGGCTCTTCAAAAACAAAATCTCTGGTTACTGCACAAAAGAGAGTTGTACGGACAATGACCTACTTGAAAAAAACGGATCACACAAACGAAAAATTTGCTAAATTGAAAATGTTAAAATTCGAAGGTATTAACACCTATTGCTGTACCCTCTTTGTTTACAAATCTATCAATCACTTGCTTGAAAATAATTATTTTCAGTTCCGGAATAATCAGAGATACAACTTATGGCACCCAGAGCTACTAAGACCACCCCCTATGCGCTCCTCTCAGTCCCAGACCTTCATAATATATCACAGTGTGAAGGTGTGGAACAACTTACCCCCACCTATCCTAGCAAAGACTACGCTCCCTTCCTTTAAATCATCTACTGTCTAAGTAATATTTCTTGTAACACCTACTATATTTACAGTACCTGCTTTTATTGTACCATCAAAACCGTTTTATCGGAAATTATCATGTAAATAGATAAGAAATTACCATTGCAATAAACATAATTGCCAGCTCGACATAATCCTGACAGCTCTGTCCTCTTGTTCAACCATATTACTGCACAACCCATGTTGTACTGCTCCTCCATTATACATAAGTTTTTTTTTTCAATTCCACTGTAATTTATGTATCTATAAAAAAAATGGTAAATAAATAAAATAAATAAATATTGAGGTAATAACCGTGGTAACATTATGAGATGTTCTTATTACCACCATGCAATTGTACTATTCCAGATGAGACTAAATGTTACATAATACTTCCTTGAGATAAATGTATAGTATATATCAGGTGCCTAAAAGAGAGCTCAGGTTCTCAACTGGCTCAGCCATGTTCATTTTGTTATTATTATCCACTCTGTATCTGTGTTTTTCTGGCTAAATAAACTGTTTCAATTTTGTTTCAATTCAATATTGGCTCGGACTGCTTGGCCTGTCCCTGCTTCGGCAACACCTACAGCTGGATTGTCTATCTCTCCATCGTTCTTGACCATGTCATGGGGAAGTGGTAACCTTCTCATTACACAATAATTGTGAAGAAGGAAACATGCAATTACAATTTTGGCACATTTGGCAGGATCATATTGAAGTGATCCGCCAGAACGGTGAAGGCATGTAAATCTTGATTTTAGGATCCCAAAAGTTTGCTCTACAACCAATCGTATTTTGGTGTGACTTCTGTTATACTTCACCTCTGCAGGTGTTGAGGGGTTTCCGAATGGTGTCACCTGTCACCTGGAATAACAGGAGTAATTTATAAAAAAAAAGTCTAGCTCAATATAAAATATAATCTGAAATATATGCCCTTGGAGAACCAAATCCCTCTGACCACTCTTCTACCTATAACCACAAAAAATATAATGCTATAACGAATCTAATTGGTTCTAGAACCTTGTTCGTTATAGCATTCGTTTGTTATAGGATTAATCCGTTCCAGGCCCCCAAATACAACCACTTAACACTGAAAAATATAATATAAATTTGTAAAAATTGTAAAAAAAGTGCATAAATATGCATCTAAACCTTTGAAATAAAGAATATCATTAATACTTGTAATAAAAAATCAATAAATTAGTAAAAAAACAATAAATAAATAACTAAAAAAATAAAAGAAATTCGTTGTAGGAGTTTCGTTCATTATAGCATTCTCAATTTTAAAGGTAAAACCGTTCGTTATAGGAATATTCGTAGTAGAATCCATTCGTTATAGCATACCCCAGCTGCATTATCAAACAATGAGTAATTATTTACTTGCTTCCATATAAACCAAGACTAGTAGCCCTACAGCACCATTATTGCAACCATTTTTCAACAACCAAATGTAAGCCTAATAAAGAAATTAAGTGTGGGGCACTAATTGTACAGTCAAGTGTCTTTAGCGTGTTTTGCGAAAGTTATTAGGCTCAGCATAGGCTATATGATCAGAGGTTAAACTTAGTCGATATGCAAGGTTAAACCTATCTTAAATAGTGTACCGTTCCTTCAATCGGCAAATGTATGATTTACCATGTACTGGGCGGTTAAGTAAGTGATACTTGGCTTAGGCTAGAGCTTAGATCTAGCCCCACTTAGCATTAGAGGCTATGTTACACCTAGGCACAATGATTGGTTAAAAATGGAAAAATGTTAACCGTGCAATTTCAACTTAAAAGCATATAATTATCTCCAAAATCACCAGCCCCAAAGCGAAGGCGAAGTAAGCAGTTGGCCCAGATGAAGGCGTCATGTGCACTACCTGGATACTTAGTGCTGTAGCTTGTGATCAACCCATCGGCATTACATACTACTTGCACATTGAGAGAGTGGTATCGCTTCCTGTTTACATATGTTCCTTCATTTTCACTTGGTGCTTTTATGGGTATGTGTGTTCCATCAATTGCACCAATGACTCTTGGAAGTTTTCATATTCTGGCAAAACCATGCACAGTTCTTGCTATTTCTATAGCACCTGTTGGCATCTTTATTTCATTTCTTGCCCTATCTGAGAGAATTTGGGTCACATCTCTAATAATTTTACTGATGCTAGCTTGGGTAAGACTAACTGTATCAGTAAGTACATTTTGGAAGATTCCACTTGCGTAAAACCTTAAGGCTACTAACACTTGCGTGTGTTGGAACAGCATGAGATCTTGTCGTTCTCTGCCTTAAAAATGGGTCTAATTCTTCAGACAGTCTTAATATTTCACTTCGAGGAAACCTATAGTATCTATGTAGATTTTCATCGCTTATATTTATGGGATCTAAGGGGTCCAGATACCTTCGTTCACGTCGTAAAGCTCGATCATAAAGATAAGCTAAAATCAACTCCATTGCAGGGTAAAAAAAAATGAGGTCCAAGTGTTGCGGCATTAATCTGCTGGAAAGAAATTATGCACTAAAAATGGGATTATACGGGGGTGGTTAGCAAAACTGCTTTACAAGTTGTTTGTTACAGTAGTGTTTTATATTGATACTAACTTATTCCAATTTTTATCAATAGGCCTAGAATAGAAGGGTTATGCCTGTGAAAAAACAAAAACAATTCACGGCCTTAGGTCTTGCCAGGCTCTAAGGAGTAAGACACTGAAAAATGCACAACATGCTAAAATATCTGTACACATTTTATACTGAATAATATGGTTCAGTACGAAACTAAATATAAGTGCTAAAAGCAATTAAAAGACATCCTCTTGCCTCTTGTCTGTCAAATACTCGCATTTGAAGCTGCTTTCTGGTAGAAACAGCAGCATTCTCAGCAGCGGTAGAGTCTTTTGACCTTTGTTCATTTTATTAGGTAGTAATTTTTCCGTTAGCCGGACTCCCTCTAACCGGGAACTTTCCGATAGCAGGAATTGAAATTTTTTCGAAAAATCATTCCCAAAGCACGATTTTGCCAGAAACATATGGCTTAGGTAGTGAATTTCAGAGGGGCACATTTTCCGGAAAATTATGAGAAAATTTTCCCAGATAACCCTAGAAAATTTTTACGAAACGAGGAAAATTCCGGAGATGGGGGATATTATTCTGGGTTCGAGAGATGATGTAATGGACAATTTCAGTGACTACCAGAAACATTCTGGGGATGAGGGATTAACCCAGAAAACACTCATTCACGGAAGTGCTCACCAATTGTTCCGGCCAACAGAGATCTCACTGCATTTGGTGTTTTACCCCAAATAGAATTTGGGTTGCTAACCCCAGGCCTAATGTTGGCCTGTGACAAGACACATAAGCTAGACTAGGATAGCCTTATTCTGGGCCATTTCAAATAAATAGGTTATTGATAGCATAGCCTTGCCTAACCTAAATGACAAATCTCTCTGAAACTACCGATTTAGCCTAGACCCTGGTGTTTTCCTTTCAGTGTTTGGGTAATTTGGTCCGAATTTGCTTGAAGTTCATCAAAAAAAAAGCAATAATGAAATCCTGAAATTAAATCGCATTAGCCTTAAAGTTTCTAAAATGAATACTCTACCCTAGGCTACTGTTGATGGAAAGACTGGAACTAGGCCTAAGGTAGCTGCTAGACAAAGTGTCTCACTGACAGCCTGACACTCACCAAATTTGCCATGTACACATTCTCTAACCTAACCTAACATAACAAGACATAACCAAACCAAACCCAACCTCTAACCTAGTGGTATAATTTCCTCTTTAAATATTCTTCATGTTCTAGCTAAATTAACTAGGCCCCCAAGTTTAAACATTTATTTGGCCAAAACTGAAAAAGCATTTATATAGGCCCCTAGCTTAATAAAGTTAATTGCAATCCATATTTTATGCCTAATATCATTTAATTTTGGCTAGCCTATGGACATGTAGAGCCTTTCATGTTATCATAAGCCATATGCATAAGAAAATAGGCATAGGCTATTAGTTGAATATTAGAAAAACAAGGCGAAGTCGGTAAATTTGTTTAAGTGCACCCAACTCTGTTGGGAAGTAAAAAATAAATTTTTCTAGTGTATTTATGTGTGTTTAGATCGGTTATGATCATTTCCGTCTGAAATTGGCCGTTTTTTTCGATTTTTTTTTTTGGGGTGGGGTGTTTTCCGAAAAAAATAATGGCTAAGCGAATACAAAGTAACAAAAAACACTAGTAAAACAAAAATCTTACCTAACCTAACCTAACTGACTCTCACCATATGATGGAATCACTTATTTCTTACCTTATTGGCCTGGTTCTCGTTCGTCGTTGGAGTTACCACAATGCCACAAATGTTGGTCTTGACGACATTTACATTCGTTCTTACACTTAGGACACTTTACTGAGGTTGGGAGAACACCATGAGATCTAAAAATGCTATATTTTCTTCGTTTTTTCCCCAAAACTCGCAATCAGCTCCATACAATTGAAGTGACACCTATCTCAGACTTCCATGGTCGGAAAAGAATTTGAACTTCGAAGTATGAGAGACCTAAAATAAAAATCGAATTTGTTTGGGCTAAAAATACCACAAATCATTTTAATTGGTTGCAAAAAAAAAAAAAAAAAAACCGCTTTGGATTGGCCACGTGATGCGTACGGGAACACATGAGAGTGATGATTTATGAAGGAGACACGCTGTGTGGGAGATGAGGTAGGCGATAATGGCAGAAGGTTAATGGAAGAAAATAGAGACAATTTTGGATACACTATCTCCGTTATTATACATTTGCGACGGTATTGTGATAGAAGAAAATTATCTTATAATTAGACGTCTTATATGATGATCATCATATTATAATAGATTAGGGGTAGGAATGTCGGGTGCGGAAATACGATAATACAGCGAAGTTTAGGCATGCATGTTCACTTGACCTTATGTTTGGCTTTCATTACCAAAGGATATTTATGGCTATACAACATTAATAAGGTCTATCTGCAAGTTTACTCAGTCATAAAAAATATTTGTACCCTAAGTGTGGACAATGCAAACCTTCTGTTTTGGTAAAAATTACTTGAAAAGTTGTAAGATGGCAAAAGATGCGTCTCTTCCAAACTGAGACAAATAGAAACACTCAAGCCTCTTCTTAAAGTAAAAAAGAAATGTGCGAGAGAAACAAGCTGAAATATTATATTTTAGTATGTTGATGTACAAAAATTGTCTTTATTATTCTAGGATAAAACAAGTCTAACAAGCATTATTGTAACAATATATTATTATTTTTTTATGCAATCGGGAATTAGCGACTACTATATCCGGGTTGAGAGTGTTGCAGCACCTAAGGAGGTGCAGTAAGTTACGTGCTAGATTACGAGCTCACTTACGGAGTTCGATGCCAAATATTTGTTTTGAGTATATGGATCGGAGACTGTAAGTTCAGTTATGGGGTACACAAAGAGATAATGTCCCGTAAATGTTTTTGAGTATGCGGCCCCAGGCATGGAGTTCCTGTTCTCCGCGCTGTCCGGTTCAGTCGGTTGCTCACGCTGCTCTGCATTGACCATCACCACCACCACACAAATATGGCTCAGTTGCCAACTAATCCTAATATAATACATTAAAAGTTTTACACCTTATATATGGCTCTTACATAATGCTTTAACAACCAAAACTAAAAAACACTGAAATAAAAAAACATCGTAAATCAAAACATTAGAAACTTATTAAGCATACAGGCCGTGAACCACCCTCATTTAAATTGGTCGTTCTCGTGTATCACCTAATTAGCCAATCATAGACAGCGTTGAGGGCCTACTGACACCGATTAACCGTAAACAACCGACCGACACTACTCAGTGGAACATTGGTTGGGGACCACTGATTTCTAGATGGTCGTTAATAGCCAGTTAGATGTTGCTCCCAAAAAGAAATAATAAAAGTTATCGCTATTTCGTAGTTATCTCCACACAACGTAACACACACACACACACACGTATATATATATATATATATATATATACTTCATTTTTAGTCCATTTAACACGCGGACTTTGAACATACAATCAACGACCTCACCAGCAAGGAATCGAACCCTCGACCTACTGGGTGTGACTAGGGAGCGCTTACCGGCTAGGCCACAAGGACACTAAAAGCAGTTCTAGACTCTGTTATATTTCACACAAAGCCTGTTCATCGAGCTGATGGCGCCGTGAACCTCAATGGGAAACTGCCCGTGCCTCATATGTGGTGTCAGTAGCATTTTACCGAATCCAGCTGGTATGAAACGCGAGGTACATATATATACTTCATTTTTAGTCCATTTAACACGCTGACTTTGAACATACAATCAACGACCTCACCAGCAAGGAATCGAACCCTCGACCTACTGGGTGTGACTAGGGAGCGCTTACCGGCTAGGCCACAAGGACACTAAAAGCAGTTCTAGACTCTGTTATATTTCACACAAAGCCTGTTCATCGAGCTGATGGCGCCGTGAACCTCAATGGGAAACTGCCCGTGCCTCATATGTGGTGTCAGTAGCATTTTACCGAATCCAGCTGGTATGAAACGCGAGGTACATATATATACTTCATTATTAGTCCATTTAACACGCGGACTTTGAACATATATATATATATATATATATATATATATATATATGTAACCGGTCGGAATTTACTGGACTTTAATTTCTCACTTGACTTGGGGTTTATTTAAAATTAATAGATGGTAATGGCAGTGGAAGCGCCCCTTTGAGAAAAATCCCGAACCAGCACAAGAACACTTAAAACTACTAAACAAAATAAATTGTCCGTGACCCGTGGAAGGATAGCATCTGTGACTGGGATGAATGAGACACACTGTTACATTTAGACACTTATATTCCCTCCAACACTACAAACACAATCCAATAATGGTACACCAATATGTGCACCTCTTAACTTGAACTTAAAACACTACTCTGGGGAATAAAAGTCATACATGATATAAAAATTATTAGAACCTCAGGCAACAATAAATTGAAGTATTAAGAACTGTTCCGTGCACACATGAACCAGGCCTTAAAGGCTTTCACACAATAATATCAGTCACTCAGGTACCAAAAAGAAATTAACTACTCTACAATGAATAGGCCTTAAGGGCACTCAACAAAATTATATGTCACTGAGGAATGGTAATAAAAATGAGAAATTAAATACTCTACAATGAATAGGCCTTAAGGGCACTCAACAAAATTATATCAGTCACTGAGGAAATGGTAATAAAACATGAAATTAAATACTCTACAATGAATAGGCCTTAAGGGCACTCAACAAAATTATATCAGTCACTAAGGAAATGGTAATAAAATATGAAATTAAATACTCTACAATGAATAGGCCTTAAGGGCACTCAACAAAATTATAGCACCCCAACAGATGCACACTTCCTAACCTAACCTAACCACTACTCTGGGGAACAAGGTTATACCTGAGATCAGAATTATGAAGAACAATCAGAGGCATTAAAAGAATCAAATCACAGTATCACTCTGGTTCCACTTGATGGCACAAACATTCAAAACAATATTATCAAAATTATCTAGAAACTATTAAATTACACCCGTAATAAGGGAGGGAAAATGTTCCTCCAGGTATCTCCTAGAGACCTAGACTCACGGTCTCAGTGTGTGACCATTAGTCTACTCAGATAGCCTCAGTGTACTCCCAGTGCGTCCATAAAGCGGACGGGAGTGAGCCAATCAGACCTTGTACAGTTGAGAGAAGCTTTAGCGTCCCGTGTCGTTTAGTTGTCGGGAGCACTCGTTCACTCAAGAGATCCTTTGCTACCCCGCTAAACAGTGACAGGCCTACTTTGATCGGTCCAATGGCGACAATCGCCACCCTCAATCCTCAACGGCAGTCTCAAACGGCAGTCAATCTCAGGTCAACTCCAGTCAACTTCAGTCAAGTGGGTTCTCACGGAAACCCTGAAATGAACTCACTGTTAGCTCTAGTTTACTTTATCACTGCCCTATCTAACCCTGTCTGAGATCGAATGAGACTTACTTGTTATACTGCAATATTTCAGCACAGGTGACTAGGCCACGTGACTATTTCTGGGACAGACGCGCAGAGACGTCTTGTTTGTGTGAGTGCTATCCGGGACTGAGAGAGAGGCCGCCTCGTGTCCTCTCAAGGCGTTAGCTTAGGCCTACGTGACCTATTTTCCGCCTAACTAATAACTCCTTGGGACACCCTTTAACATTATTCAGACTGCTAAACGATCTATAATAATTTCAAATTCAATAATAGTCCCTTAACTTCATGAATCGCATCATTATTAATCCGGTAAATAACATTCAATATCATATAGGCCTAGTTCCGCAATCTCCCACTATGTGCGGGGAGCGCTCTCTTCCCTCAGACGACCTTGAACGCTCAGTACCGCTAATGGCGGGGCATTCGAAATTACTCTGAAATTTCTGAATATTACAATCGACCCCCCTAAAAAAAGACAGCACTGTCCTCATGTGCTGAGAAGACCATTCATACGACCCCCCTAAAATTTGTTCTAAGAAACTGCATCTTACCCCTTTTGCTAAACGCAGCATTCCCGTCTTCTCTTCTCTCCTGCTAACACTCGACCCCCCTAAAAGAAAAACAGCACTGCCCTCATGTGCTGAGAGAACAACTTAGACCCCACCTTCAACTCTGTACTATTCCACTCACAGCTAACAACTCCATTTCTTCCCCATTTCTTCATAGCCCAACTCATAACCAACCAGAACATCACGCTCCCCTTTTGCCTGGCCCTTAACTAGAGAACCAATGTCAAAATTAATACCAGCCCAAACAAACATGCTCTCCTTTGCCTGGCCCTTGAACTAAGAGGAACCAGTGTCAAACCAATACTCAGTCCAAAGCAAACATGCTCTCCTTTTGCCTGGTCCTTGAACTAAGAGGAACCAGTGTCAAAACAATACACAGTCCAAAACAAACATTCTCTCCTTTTGCCTGGCCCTTGAGCTAAGAGGAACCAGTGTCAAAAAAATACTCAGTCCACGTCTCCGAACCTCATGCCGGCAGACCAACCCTCTGACAATGTACCAGTCCATGTTAGTGAGGCCCTGGACATTACAACCGTACTCTCAATCCCGCTCATGACAGCAACTCAATCCCGCTCATGACAGCAACCACTACTCAACGCACATCTCTGACCTAACCATCTTTCCCATCCCCTCTGCCCTACTCACGACTCCTCCAACTCACCCTCGACAACCTGCCTTTTCTCATTACCATGCACCCTAAACTGTAATCGGTCGGCTTCGTCTTGTCTCTCAGCTGGAGGGCTCGATCAACCTCTCTGAACTACTTACGTACCCCTATATTTCCCACTTGGACCTCACACTTCCTTGACTGCTGAACGTGTGCCTGACATTCACCCCTTGTTTCCTCCCTGAACCGTTGAATGTGTGCCTGAGACTCCCACTTGAACCTGTTTACCTGTGCTTGATAATCCCTCTTTAGGTCTCGGAACTCCTCTCTCAGCTGTACCAAGGTCCCGCGGTCGTCTCTCTTCCTCCTCATACACATCTCTACTGTCAAGCCTAACCAACTCAGTCCGGGCACAAGGATGAGCATCAGTGCGAGTTCAATCCCTACCAGTACTAACCAACACATGATGGCGTTCATTATCCCAACCACAGAACTATCAGTCACGAAATAAAATTAACTACGCTCTGCTACCATTTGTAACCGGTCGGAATTTACTGGACTTTAATTTCTCACTTGACTTGGGGTTTATTTAAAATTAATAGATGGTAATGGCAGTGGAAGCGCCCCTTTGAGAAAAATCCCGAACCAGCACAAGAACACTTAAAACTACTAAACAAAATAAATTGTCCGTGACCCGTGGAAGGATAGCATCTGTGACTGGGATGAATGAGACACACTGTTACATTTAGACACTTATATTCCCTCCAACACTACAAACACAATCCAATAATGGTACACCAATATGTGCACCTCTTAACTTGAACTTAAAACACTACTCTGGGGAATAAAAGTCATACATGATATAAAAATTATTAGAACCTCAGGCAACAATAAATTGAAGTATTAAGAACTGTTCCGTGCACACATGAACCAGGCCTTAAAGGCTTTCACACAATAATATCAGTCACTCAGGTACCAAAAAGAAATTAACTACTCTACAATGAATAGGCCTTAAGGGCACTCAACAAAATTATATGTCACTGAGGAATGGTAATAAAAATGAGAAATTAAATACTCTACAATGAATAGGCCTTAAGGGCACTCAACAAAATTATATCAGTCACTGAGGAAATGGTAATAAAACATGAAATTAAATACTCTACAATGAATAGGCCTTAAGGGCACTCAACAAAATTATATCAGTCACTAAGGAAATGGTAATAAAATATGAAATTAAATACTCTACAATGAATAGGCCTTAAGGGCACTCAACAAAATTATAGCACCCCAACAGATGCACACTTCCTAACCTAACCTAACCACTACTCTGGGGAACAAGGTTATACCTGAGATCAGAATTATGAAGAACAATCAGAGGCATTAAAAGAATCAAATCACAGTATCACTCTGGTTCCACTTGATGGCACAAACATTCAAAACAATATTATCAAAATTATCTAGAAACTATTAAATTACACCCGTAATAAGGGAGGGAAAATGTTCCTCCAGGTATCTCCTAGAGACCTAGACTCACGGTCTCAGTGTGTGACCATTAGTCTACTCAGATAGCCTCAGTGTACTCCCAGTGCGTCCATAAAGCGGACGGGAGTGAGCCAATCAGACCTTGTACAGTTGAGAGAAGCTTTAGCGTCCCGTGTCGTTTAGTTGTCGGGAGCACTCGTTCACTCAAGAGATCCTTTGCTACCCCGCTAAACAGTGACAGGCCTACTTTGATCGGTCCAATGGCGACAATCGCCACCCTCAATCCTCAACGGCAGTCTCAAACGGCAGTCAATCTCAGGTCAACTCCAGTCAACTTCAGTCAAGTGGGTTCTCACGGAAACCCTGAAATGAACTCACTGTTAGCTCTAGTTTACTTTATCACTGCCCTATCTAACCCTGTCTGAGATCGAATGAGACTTACTTGTTATACTGCAATATTTCAGCACAGGTGACTAGGCCACGTGACTATTTCTGGGACAGACGCGCAGAGACGTCTTGTTTGTGTGAGTGCTATCCGGGACTGAGAGAGAGGCCGCCTCGTGTCCTCTCAAGGCGTTAGCTTAGGCCTACGTGACCTATTTTCCGCCTAACTAATAACTCCTTGGGACACCCTTTAACATTATTCAGACTGCTAAACGATCTATAATAATTTCAAATTCAATAATAGTCCCTTAACTTCATGAATCGCATCATTATTAATCCGGTAAATAACATTCAATATCATATAGGCCTAGTTCCGCAATCTCCCACTATGTGCGGGGAGCGCTCTCTTCCCTCAGACGACCTTGAACGCTCAGTACCGCTAATGGCGGGGCATTCGAAATTACTCTGAAATTTCTGAATATTACATATATATATATATATATATATATATATATATATATATATATATATATATATATATATATATATACGCAAGTAAATCACTGTAGGTGCTGGTGGTTATCAGCATATATATATATATATATATATATATATATATATATATATATATATATATATATATATATATATATATATATATATATATATATATCATAAGTCCAATTACACAAGAACCTCAATATAAGGATGATATAAAATAATGCATTATTGCATCTATTGCATCATCTATGATAGGTGGTGTGGCAGGTCATCGCACTGAAAAGACGTGTACAGTACGATACAAATAATGAGTGAGTCACAAAAAAGAAAGTGTGCACCACAGTGAACTATCACCTACTGATAACATCCCATTGTAATAAGTTATGAAATAATAAATATACCAGGCACTAACGATTAGATTCATAAACTTGTTAGACGCCAAAGTGAAGATAAAGGCATCCCCCAAATTCTAAGTCACTGTGCCTTGATACTATAACAGCTGCTACATAAAACAAATGAATTAAAATATAGTCCTATCACCCAAGCCCGCCAGAATATTCCACACGGCATATGTAACTACGATAGAATAATTGCTTTGAGGGATCGTATGTATTAGAAACCTCTTTGCTTAACAGAGGGGAAACCGGAGGTAGGTTCGAACTTTAGCTTAATGGGGATATTGTAGGCGCTTCCCTTGGTCCCCTGCCGTGTTACAGCCACGTAATTTAGTGGGGGGTTTTGTGGTGCGAGAGAAGTTTTCATTTTAGTGGAGCTATAACGTAATAAAGATGGTAGTGGGGATATAGGCGTTCTTGTGATCTTGTAAGGTAATGAGTACCTTTTTAGCCACGGTTCCCCCATATGGGCGATAAATTAAGAGGGGGTTCAATGGGAAGATAAAATATGCTCACAGACTTCCAGTGGGTAACGTAAGGTTCAGAGGAGAATAAGGGAGGGAACTGTGAGTGGCAAGTAACAGCTTACCGTATACGGCAGCACTAAAAGGAAGATACGGGGTTATAGAGATGGTAACCTGTTAAGACTTTCCTTAATAAAACTCCACATTTAACCTACCATGTTTGTCCTTAATTAAATTAATATAATTATTTCATGTAATGAATTGCAGGCAATCATCCTAGACTTCGTTATAGTATATCCCTGCAAATGATATTTGATACACGTTTTAGGGTAAAGTGTCAGTGGCAGTAGCTCATTAATGACAAGTGACACATTGTACTGAGGCTGGTGGTGTTTGGTCCTTCGCGTCGTCTTAAGAACATAAGAACATAAGAATGGAGGAAACTGCAGCGGGCCTATTGGCCCATACTGGGCAGTCCCGTTTACACCCAACCCCTATTGCTCATATGAGCATCCAACCTATGTTTGAAGCAATTCAGCGTATTCGAGTTAATGATGATATTTGGTAACTTGTTCCATTCATCCACTACTCTGTTTCCAAACCAGTGTTTACCTATTTCACGCCTAAATCTAAATTTGTCCAATTTAAAACCATTGTTACGAGTTCGCTCCTGGTTGGATAATTTGAGTACCTTTGTAATGTCCCCTTTGTTTAGCCCTGCCTTCCATTTATACACCTCTATCAGGTCGCCCCTCGCTCTACGTCTCTCAAGGGAGTGCAAATTAAGATGCTTTAACCTGTCTCTATACTCAAGGTTCCTGATACCCGGGATTAGTCATGTCATTCTCCTCTGGATTCTTTCCAAGGATTCTATATCCATTCTGTAATCCGGTGACCAGAACTGGACTGCGTAATCCAGGTGTGGTCTCACAAGAGCAAGATACAGTTTTAGGATGACCTCGCTAGTCTTGTAACTAACACTCCTTTGTATGAACCCAAGTACTTTATTAGCCTTGTTACGAGCAAAAACACATTGTTTACTTGGCTTAAGGTTCCTACTTATCATTACTCCTAAATCTCTCTCGCACTCGGATTTCTCTATGGCATCGTTGTTCATCTGGTATCTGGTTTCCCTGTTTACATTCCCTATACTGAGTACTTTACATTTGTCAATGTTGAATTTCATCTGCCATTTTTCAGACCATTCGAAAAATTTGTTTAGATCCTCCTGTAGTTTTGCCGAGTCCTCGTCAGATTTGATAACACGTCCTATTTTAGTATCATCAGCAAATTTACTTATGTTGCTGTCTATGCCGATATCTATGTCGTTTATGTATATAATAAACAATAATGGTCCAAGTACTGAGCCTTGGGGAACTCCACTTGTGACGTTGCTCCAATGGGACTTAGTGCCGTTAATGCTCACTCGCTGTTTCCTGTCCTGTAACCACGCCCTAATCCATTTAAGGGTGTCACCTTTGATGCCATGAGCTTCTACCTTTCTAATTAGTCTTTCGTGGGGTACTCTGTCGAAGGCTTTGCTAAAGTCGAGATATACCACATCATAATTGTGCCCCTCGTCCACTGATTCGAAAACTGATGAAAAGAATGTTAATAGATTAGTTAGGCAAGAACGTCCGCTTGTGAAGCCATGCTGGGAATCATTGATCAATCTGTGCTTCTCCAGGTGATTTCGAATAGAGTTTGAAATGATTGCTTCCAGTAATTTGCCTACTATTGATGTTAGACTGATTGGGCGGTAGTTAGAGGATAGTGATCTATCCCCCTTCTTGAAGATCGGTATTACATTCGCTATCCTCCAGGATTCTGGTACTACACCTGTTTTTAAGGACATGTTAAACAACTTTGCTAAGGCATACTAAGCTCTTCCTTACATTCCTTTAATACTCTGGCAAATATCTCATCGGGACCAGGTGACTTATTAGGCTTTAGTTTGTCTATTTGCTTACTAACATCGTTACTCGTCACTACTATCTCACTTAATTTGTTTTCTTCACTATCTCTGAATAGAGTCGGTGCCTCGGGTATCATGTTTAAATTTTCGCTGGTGAAAACTGTTGAAAAATATTTATTCAAATTATTGCTCATTACTCCGTCGTTATCAGTGAGCTCGCCGGAGTCTGACCGTATTGGTCCAATCTTTTCTCGTGTTTTAGTTTGGTACATTTGGTAGAATCCTTTGGGGTTTGTCTTTGCCTCCCTTGCTATCCTTACCTCATTATTCCTCTTTGCTTTCCTTATCTCGGTTTTAACCCTACTCGCCAATACCCTATAATAGTCCCGGAGGTGAATTTCGCCACGATTTATCCTTCTACCTATAGCCTTCCTTTGGTGCCCGCTATTACCTGGGTAGTAAATAATATTATTTCTAATGTGCGATTTCATCTCTATACTCGGTCCTTCACCAAACAGCAGTGTACGAAAAAAAAAGAGGAGCTAAGGAAACTCTCAAACACTTCTCAAGAATAGTTTAAGGAAATGTCATAATCCTTCCACCATAAAGAACCCAACGGTTGACCCTATCGACCCTTAAGTTCCACCATCATATATTTCCAAGCAAAAACGAAGTTTTCTTAGTGACACTCTATGGTCATTACGCATTTTCAGTAAGTTATTGTTTATTACACTATTTCTTGAAACAGGTTGCTCATCCTGTAAAATTGGAGCAAGTCACTACCTCCATGTTGCACCGCCACAAGTTTATATTGTCAGAGTATCTTTTCCCTGGAAACGGTTTTAACAAACATATAACAAAAATTTTAATATTGTTTCTCGCAAGTCATTCAAGAAGCACATACCATGTTTCTTTTGTGATGTTAAAACGTAATACAAATGTAAAAGGAAATATTGCAATAATACATTAATATCCCATTCACTGAAAAATATACTGTAAAGGGAAACCAAGAGACACACTGACAGAACAATCACATCCTTTTAAAATCACTATAACACAAACCAACATAAGAACCTTCCCTCATATTCATTTAATAAAAATTATCAAAATAATTCTGCACATGGGTACTGAGGCCTGTCAACGGGGAACTAAGTCCACATTGCATCAATGTATAGTACACATATATTGTAATATGCATCAATAACGCATGTACTGAATAATATAAATGGAAATCATAAGAAATCGAAAGGCAATATAACCTGAAACAAACATAGACACTGGCAGAACAATTACACCCTACGAAAATAGACACAATCAAACAACAACAAACATTTTCATTCGTCAGTGGAATATGTGGTACTATCATTTATCACCCTTGTGTATATCAGTGGACATAACGTGTCATCATCATCAATCGTCACGTGTAGTTGTATTTGTTTTACCACATCGATGAATAAGCTAAACTACGTTTGTTTTGGCTGATTAGTGGTAATTTGTACCCACCATAAATATACCGATGAACATTAGACTCATAAAATTATGGGAATATCATGATATCTTTTATATATGCAGTATATATATATATATATATATATATATATATATATATATATATATATATATATATATATATATATATATATATAATATATATATATATATATATATATATATATATATATATATATATATATATATATATATATATATGTATATATATATATATATATATTATATATATATATATATATATATATATATATATATATATATATTAATATATATATATATATATATATGCAAGTAAATGACTGTAGTTCAGCGTGATCCAGGTATATGCTGATAACGACAAGGAAAGAAGAAAACACGGAGTTCCC
Source organism: Homarus gammarus (assembly GCA_958450375.1). Classification (NCBI taxonomy): domain Eukaryota; kingdom Metazoa; phylum Arthropoda; class Malacostraca; order Decapoda; family Nephropidae; genus Homarus; species Homarus gammarus. Next base: position 736,127 of record CAUDMG010002750.1, on the reverse strand, counting down.
AAGCGCTCTCGTGTAAATCACATCTTCATGGGCGAGTACAGACTAAGGAGGAGTACAAAAACAAGGTGTATATATACAGAGGAGGGTGAGATCAGGTCCACAATGGTCAGGTATTAGGTAATGACCCCACCCATGACCATAAGAATCTAAAGTATTATCATTTCACAAAAATTTCTCTTAAATTCATTTACAACTGAAAACCTGGAACGTCAATGTGGCATTTAAAAACTTATGCACTGTTAAACAAATGTTAATCAAGCACATCCCCCAACAACACAATTGATTGCATTTATAAAGTTCCTTGCAAGGAATGTAATATGTTTTACTTAGGCCAGACAGGTAAAGATCTTGTAACTAGACCTAAAGAACATATACATTATATAGTGTTAGGACAGGCCAGGAATCCAATGCTCTGTTTGTTCATCTGGGGGATAATAAGCATTGCATTGACTTGGATAATGCCTCCTCAATATTACCTTGTAATTCAATTGACAGTAGGAACATTATAGAATCTAGTCTCATTAAACATACCGAAGCAACCAACATTTTGAGTAATGGCATGTAAAAACTGGACAATTTTGTAATTAAGAAGATTTTTAACCAGGTGAGAAGGTTGGGTCGGTCACCTTACCCTCTGACCTGACTGGAACATAAGAACATAAGAAAAACAAGGAGTCTGCAATAGGCCAGTTGGCCTGTGCATTAGGGTGTCATACGGAGGCGAATTTTTTTTTTTGAGTTTGAAAAATCGGCCCATGGTATTAATGATGTAGTTCTATGTGCAGAATCATGTGATATCTTCAGATTTGAAAAGTTTTCATTTTTTGCTAGGTAAATTTTAACTTGAAATCTTATGAAAATTCAGTATTCCCACCCTTTTACCAACACCACTAAATAGCTTATTTAAAGTAAAGTAAATGTACCAGGTTAATTTATTAGGATGAAAATGATCCAGAATAGTGAAACGAATGATCTTGACACATTTATTAAATTTAATATTCCTTTAGAAAACAAAATCATCAAATACAAAAACCGGTTTTACTACTACGACCCGGTGTTGCTGCACACCATAGAGAACATGTCTTTCTTGCTTCTGTTTCTACTCATCACCTCCCTGCTGACCACCTGAGCTCGGATGTAGCCTTCCCTCCTCTCCTGGCTGTACACGTGACTGCTGGCCTCCCTCACTTGCTGTACACAACGCTCTATACTCTGGGTGTGCGAGGGCCAGGCAGGGACATGCATGGGGTTGTCCAGGAAAGCTCTGACTTGAACATTGGTGAGGCTGCAGGTAAGAGGGGGCTCACTGCCAGCCTGGATGTTATCCAGATCTATGAGATCAGTGAGGGTCTTGGCACCTAGATTGACTTCAGGAGTCTTCCTGACCCTGAAGGAATCGTCACCAACTGATTCGTCATGCCCAGATCCTCTCATAAGTCTCATATCCAAGATCTTTTTGACTGCCACTCTTCTCTCCTCCTCATCCTTACTGCAGAGCATTGTCTGCAGAACTGCCTCGGGATGAGCATACCAGGAAGATCTCCTCACAGTCTGCTCCACAATCTGAACAACCTTCCTTGGCTGACTCCTCAGGAGCTCAAGCTGGAAGAGAACATGCCTCGGACCTTCGGAGAACGATGACTTGACCTTGGTGTTGAACCAATTTGGCAAGCAGACACTCACGATGAATTGGACAATAAGTCTCAGGTTGTGAAGCTGGTTCCCTTTCAGTTTATGATGAGCGACCCAAATTCTGCAGAACCTGAGAGCCGTTGTGAGCCACCTAGAATGTGAGACTGGACCTATCTGCAGGTAAGCAAGTCTATCAGGCATGACCCCAGTTTTGATGGCACTGCAAATCATGTAACCATAGTACTGGTCAGTACTCAGGTCGTCAATGACAGTATGTGCAAGCTCAACGAGTGGAGGGCCAACTGTGATTTTTTCAAAGCTCGGATTTATTTCTAACTCAGTGGCAGAGTCCAGCATCTTGCCAAGAGGACCAGACCATCTGTTGTTTGAAAGAGTCTTGCCATCCAGCTCCTGGATCAGATGTCTGAGTGGCAACTCGTTGGTGTGGAGGTCACAAACAATCCAGACCAGCTTCCTCCCAATCTTCCGCTCTATCCACTGTATGACCCCCCCTTGCCACCCTGTGTTCGTGTTGGTGCTGTCCCCTCCAATGGCCTGCAGGGTCTGGTCTACGTTCCTCTCTCTGAGCCAGTTCACAATGTTATCTGCCACTATCTCAGCTGGTTTCCTGATGTCATCTTTCTCTGGAGTGAAATGCCACAAATACTTCCCTCCTGGTTCACTGCAGCAGGAGCAGTGTTCCTCCTTCACCATGGCAGGGAACAACTTGTCAGAATCTCCAACTTTCATGAACACTTTAGTGTCATCCCTTCTCCCATCAAAGAATAAACAATTGATTCCATTTTCTCTTATCCCCTTATCAAACTCCTCTTCTAGGTTACTGACAAGTTTCTCCTGAGCTCTCCTTACTTTGTTATATCTATCACCAGGTGAACATCATCAGGTGAACATCATCAGGTGTTATCAAACCACCGTCAATCCAGGCAGCTGTTGCTATCTCTACAGTTTCTCTGAGACCAGTGTGGTGTCGCATGCTGGCCAGAGCTATGCTCGGGATATCTTTCCTATTTCGAATCTTATGCCTGGAAGGTTTGGGATCATTATTTTCTGGGTTAGGGACAAAGTCACCATTCTCCTGGTCAGCACTCGGATCAGCCATGGGGAAGTCATTAAACTCTGAATCAGCTTGACTCCAATCATCGGCCTTTTTTACCTCACCCTGGGCCTTCTCAAGTCTCTTTTCCTCGGCAACTCTTCTCCTCTTCTGTCTCTCTGTGGCAGCCTCCTGTCTCTTGGACTCCGGAATATCTTGGCTAGAAATCATGAGAGCCCCTATACTGCCAGTCTTCTCTCTCTGTGCTTTGACAAATGCCAGTTCGATCACAGGAATCTTCAGTTCACGCTTGCAAATACAGGAGATGTGGGCCTCGGATTTACAGTCACGATCGCATCCAAACTCAGGACAGAGAACAATTGGGCACTTGCAAGTAATTATGTTAAATAACTGGTCCAGTTGCTTGGCAAAGCTGTCCTTAACTGCAAGTTTTCCTCTCCCAAGAGAGATATCTCTTGCCCTTTCCCAACTGGCTAGCAGTCTCTCACTAATCTTCTTCTGACTTGTTATGACTGGAAGCTTGAACTGAGCGTTAGCCAGAGTGTACTGTGCCAAGACAGCTTTGGTCATATCACTGGCAATGTCTTTGTTTGTGTAAGTTCTTTGGTTCTTTTCACTGATTTGCCTTATTAAAACACCGTATCTCAAAGCATCTCTCAATGTAGGCAACTCCGACTTCAGGAGCTCTCTCCCAGACCCAAGATAGTGACTGAGATGGCTGGATTTTTGGTTCCTCGTCCTGACACAAGCAGCCATCGCAAATATTATCTACATATAAATGCATCAGAATCTGAAACAGAAAAAATATTGTTAGTTGGGTTGTTAAAGAATGAAGTCAGAAAGCAATGTTCACTATTTAATTGTAATGCACTAATGCAGCTGTACGTTAGATCTTCGATAAATTTCACGCTAAAATTTACCTAGCAAAAGGTTGCAAAATATTGAAACTGAAATTATTTTCCTCCTATGACACACCCTACTGTACATGGCAGCTGCTGTCGAGAGTTACTACCACTCTCTATCATCCATGAATCTATCTAGCCTCCTTTTGAAACTTTCCAGAATTCCCGTACTTACTACAAAGTTGCTAAGCTTGTTCCACTCGTCCACCACCCTATTTGTGAACCAGTTTCTTCCTATCTCCCTCCTAAACCTAAACTTATCCAACTTGAATCCGTTGCTCCGAGTCCTATCCTGCTCGGATATTATAAGAACTTTATCTATATCCCCTTTATTGATTCCTTTCACCCACTTAAACACTTCTATCATATCTCCCCGCACTCTTCGTCTTTCTAGGGAATGCAAGTTAAGTTTCTTTAACCTATCCTGATATGGAAGGTTTCTAAGTCCCGGAATCATTTTTGTCATTTTTCGCTGCACCGACTCTAGTGAATATATATTCATTCTATAATAGGGGCACCAGAACTGAACCGCATAATCGAGGTGCGGCCTGACTAGCGCAATATATAGTTGCAATAAGACCTCTGCACTCTTGTTACTTACACTTCTAGATATAAAACCAAATACTCTGTTTGCCTTATTTCGAACATTAACGCACTGTTTTCTAGGCCGTAGGTCCGGGCTTACAAGTACCCCTAGGTCTCTTTCACAAGTCGACTTCTCTAGGTTGATGTTGTTAAGGCTGTATACATTATAAGTATTTGTTCTTCCAATATTAAGTACACTGCACTTGCTGGTGTTGAATTTCATTTGCCATTTTTCAGACAACCCCTGCAGTTTATTTAGATCCTCCTGTAATGCATTTGCATCCTGCCCTGAATTAATTTGCCGTCCTATTTTGGTGTTATCCTCAAACTTGCTTATGTCACTGCTGATCCCAGTATCTAAATCGTTTATGTAGATTATGAACAAGAGTGGGCCTAGTACTGACCCCTGGGGAACCCCATTGGTTACACGGCCCCACTCAGATTTAACACCATCTACGCTGACCCTCTGCGTTCTATCGGTGAGCCATGATTTTATCCAATTTAAAACTTCCCCTCTATACCATGAGCCTTAATTTTTATGAGAAGCCTCTGATGCGGTACTCTGTCAAGTGCTTTGCTAAAGTCTAAGTTAATAACATCGTAATTTTCGTCATTATCTACTACCTCGAAGACTTTCCCAAAAAACTTTAGCAGATTTGTTAGACAAGATTTTCCCTTTGTAAACCCATGTTGAGAGTCGTAGATTAATTTGCTTTTCTCTAGATGCGATCGGATGCTATCTGCTATAATTGATTCAAGAGATTTCCCCACTACTGACGTCAAACTGATCGGCCGGTAATTTGACGCTGATGCTCTGTCTCCGTTTTAGAAAATGGGTACTACATTTGCCTGTTTCCAGAACTCTGGCACAACTCCAGTGTCTAATGATTTTGTAAATAAGTTTACGAGGGGTCCGCTAATCTGTTCCCTACACTCTTTTAATACTCGAGGGAAAATTTCATCCGGCCCTGGGGATTTTGTATTCTTTAATTTATTTATCTTCTTAAGAACATCCTCTTTTTTGATACTGATATTCTTTAATTTCTCTTCTTCCTTTCCTTAAATATCAGTTCCACCTCCAGAATTTCATCTCAAATTTCTTCTGTGAAAATTGATAAGAATTAGCTGTTCAATGCTTTGCTTATTTCCCCACTGCCATTTATCAATTCTCCCCTCCCTGACTTTAAAGGCCCAACTTTGTCCTTGACCTTTGTCCTATATACCTGGAAAAATCCCTTGGGATTCGCCTTGGATTCTCTTGCTATTTTGATTTCATAGTCTCTCTTTGCTTTCCTTACATTTTTCTTAACATTCCTAGATAGTTCATTATACCTGTTTCTAAGCTGCTCCTTCCCTCCCTTTAATTTCTTTTATACTCCTTTCTTTATTCCTATGTCATGTTTAAGTTTTCTGGTCATCCACCTTGGCTCATTCTTAGTTGACCTAATTTTTCTGTATGGTATATTTTGTTCTTGTGCTTTATGTAGTATACTAGTGAATATATTATAGTCATGATCAATTGTTGTGTCATCTATGACCTCCTCACCCCTTCCTACTGGGAAGTAACGTGACTGTTCCCAGGTGACCTCACCTAGGTACCTTCTTAACCCCTGATAATCCGCCAACCGAAAGTTTGGGAATCTGACCATATTGTCATTGTTTTTCGTTTCCCAATTTAGGGTGAACCTGATTTCTCTGTGATCACTGTTACCTAGTTCTTCCCCTTCTGTGATATCTCTGATAATATTTTCTTTATTTGTTAATACTAGGTCTAATATATTGTCACCTCTAGTAGGTTCTGTAATTAGTTGTTTCAAAAAATTGTCCTGTACTGCGTCTAGGAAGTCTTCAGATTCATAGTCGCCTACAATGTTGTCCCAGTCAATATTTCTGAAGTTGAAATCCCCCATAATGCATAGGTTGTTATATTTGGCTGCCCTACTCATTTCCTGCCATATGGGCTCAGCTGATTCTTTCCCAAGACTTGGGGGCCTGTAAATCACTCCCATAATTAGTTTTTCTCTTCCTTCCGTGATTTCTACCCACACAGACTCTGTTCCTATTTCACCCTTTATTGAATTATTAGTACAACATTTTAATGTATCCTTGACGAAGAGTGCGACCCCTCCCCCCTTCCTACCTTCCCTCTCCTTGTGAAAAAGGTTGTACCCTTATATGTGGTACTCTGATAAAAAATTTTTGCTCGCCAGATTCATCCAAGTTTCGGTGATTACTATGACGTCTACATTCTCGGTACATACAACCGCTCTCAGCAAGTCTATTTTATTTCTAACGCTCCTACTGTTTGTATAGTATACATTTAAACCTACTCTTCCCTGGTCCTGTTTTACCCCTTGTCCTGAGCAACTAATTTTACTTCCCAGGACCTGCTTGTTTTTTGACTCCCACTTTCCCCGACCTCTCTCTACTGGCGAAACCCCCCCCCCCCCCCTTCGGAGTGACAATTTCACGCTCCAGGAATGCAGACAACGTCTTTACCCCCTCACGAGACTAGTGTACTCCATCGCGACAGTACAGGTAGTCGTTGCCATAGAATCGTTGCCAGTTATCAATGAATGCCCAACCATTGTTTGCACAATGTTTATCCAGTCGGCAATTTATAGCAATTGCCCTGGACAGCCATTCACGAGCAACCCCTCTTCTAGGCAAGACACCACATACTATCGGGATCCCTCCCCTATCTCTAATCTTCCCCAGCGCCTCCCTATACCTCTTGAAAAGTTCGTCACTCCTAACCTTACCTATGTCGTTTCCTCCCACACTAAGACACACTACTGGATTGGTACCCTCCCCTGACAAAACCCTGTCTAACCTCTCGGCTACATGCCCTATCTCAGCCCCAGGAAAACACACCCTAGTCCTACGTTTCCTATCTCTCGCACAAAAAGCCCTATCTACAAACCTCACCTGGCTGTCCCCAACTACCACGACCTTACCTGTGGGCAGGGTTTGTACAACTGGCTTTTCCTCTCCTTGATCCATGCCGTCCTGCCTCTTCTCTTCCTCGCCAGCTTCCTGCAGCACCTGGTAAGGGTTACCACACTCCACACCCTGGTCAGCTTTCCTGAGCCTGACCCTAGTCCCCTTGGAGACAACCACTCTCCACGGCTGCTCCTCCTTTGCAGGTGTCCTGCTCGGCAGCACACCTACCTGAAGGAGTTCCGTCCTGAGGGCTTCATTTTCCCCCTTTAGAGTGTCAACCTCACTCCTCAACTGCCCCAGCTGCCTTAACAGAGTGGCAAGGAGGTCGCCTTTCCCCACACTCCCCTCCTGTTCCCCCAAGACACAACTATCCAAAGCGGCCATTTTCCTTGGTCTCTAACGGGAGCACGATCGGGCACCACCTTCTCCAAGCTGGGTCAGAGGTCAACTGAACTGGGTCAGAGGTGAACTACCGACCGTTGCAGTGCTTTTTAAAGATTAGTAGGGTCATTACCTAATACCTGACCATTGTGGACCTGATCTCACCCTCCTCTGTATATATACACCTTGTTTTTGTACTTCTCCTTAGTCTGTACTCACCCCTGAAGATGTGAATTACACGAAAGCCCTTGGGAACTTCGTGTTTTCTTCTTTCCTTGTGGTTATCAGTATATATATATATATATGTATATATATATATATATATATATATATATATATATATATATATATATATATATATATATATATATATATATATATATATATGCAAGCAAAGCACTGTAGGTGCGCGTGATCTAGGTATATGTGTAAAGGTGTTGTGTGTGCATCTATGTCCAAGCCTTGTATTCCAAACTGTCCAGAAAGATTCACCAAAGCAATCCAAGCCCTTCAGAAATATAAGGATCTACATGTCACTAAAGCAGATAAAGCCAACACAGTAGTGATTTTAAACAAAGATGATTATATTTCTAAAATGAATGACCTTTTATGTGATACTACAACATATTCTAAACTCATAAATAATCCTCTCAACACAGTTAACACCCAGTTCAACAAAAATCTGAAGTCTCTATTGAGAGGCAAAGCTACTCTCATTAAACATCTTACTTCAACATCCCCTCCACTGCCATACATGTACGGTGTAATTAAGACCCACAAGCCTAATAACCCAGCAAGACCCATCATTAGCTCAGTTGGGTCAATCCCTTATAAACTATCTAAATAGTTAGTTTCTTTACTAAATCCCCTAGTTGGCAACATTTCTAACTCTAATATCAAGAATAATATGGATTTGGTTGATAAACTCAATAACTTACACATTAATTATGATTTTAAACTGGTCAGTTTTGATGTAACATCACTCTTTACAAAGGTCCCAGTTGATGATTTACTAGAATTCCTCATAGATTCCCTGGATAATATTTCATTGCCCTTCTCGAAAGACGACGTCATCGAACTCATCAAACTGTGTATTAAGGATTGTAAATTTGAATTCAATGGAGAATATTATGCTCAAAAATTTGGTATGGCAATGGGTAATCCACTCTCACCTGTATATATGGAATTCTTTGAAAAGAAACTATTAAGTAATATTTTACCACCTTCAGCAGTCTGATTTAGATATGTTGATGATGTTAGCTCCCAAGGGATAATTATCAGATATGGTCAGTGCTATGTGTGGTCTTGGGTGTGGGAGTTTGTTGACCAAACTGGAGTGGTCCATGGAAGAATTGGCGAGGGCCAAGGAAGAAATTGAGAGGGCCACGTTGGATAACCTGAAATTAAAGGAAGAGCTGGCGAGGTTAACAGGAGAGATGGGACATGGAAAGGCAGTGTCTGACGAAAACTCAAGCAAGTGGAAGGTTGTGAGGAGAGGGAGGACGAAGCTGGTGGTTAAGAAATACACCAAGGATACGACAACACCAACAACAACAGCTAAGTGTACCAACTCCTTCAGTCCCTTGATAGACGAATTGGACGTTAGTACAGTCAGGGACAGGGATGACAAGGAAGGTATAAAAACTTTAATTATTGGTGACTCACAGGTAAGGTACTTGGACAGGGCCTTTTGTAGTAAAAACAAAAATAGGATGAGGGTGTGTTTGCCAGGAGCTGGGGTGGGGGATATAATTGACAGGATGGACAATATCTTGTCTGGTAGTGGGAACACACCCATTATCTGCCTCAGTGCAGGAGGCAATGATATTGGCCGGTGTAGGAGAGAGGAGCTTCTTGATAAGTTCAAGGCAGCTATAGATCGTATTAGGTCTGAGGGAGGGATCCCTATGATATGGGGTGTCCTGCCTAGAAGGAGAGTTGGCAGTGAATGGTTGTCAAGGGCGGTTGGTGTCAACGACCGTCTTGACAAATATTGCAAGTCAATATCTGTCCCATTCATTGACAACTGGGACAACTTCTACGGCAGAAGGGACCTTTATGCTAGGGATGGGGTGCACCTGTCTCGGGGTGGGGTGGCAACCCTGGTTAGGGGAACATATGAGCACGGGGGTGGGGGAAACTGCAGTGGGAGCGGGTAAACAAAGTAAAAGATTACAGGGAAATAGTGTTAGGAATGATGACAAAACTAAATTAAACAGGGAATTTAAAACTAAACTCGGTAAAGGGGGGACTCAGAACACGACTAACTTAAATGTCTACTACTCGAACAGTAGAAGTATGAGAAACATATGGATGATATTAGGGCCTTGGTATGTACCGAAAAAAATCGATATAATAGCATTCACTGAAACATGGATCAACCTAGACTCACGTGAGTTGCCGGTCGAATACCAAATTGCGGGTTACAAATTGTTCCATTCAGATAGGCAGACCAGGAAAGGAGGCGGAATACAGAAACATTTTGGATAGAATTAAGCGACGGTAGGGAAAAATTAATCACAGGAGTAATATATAGACCTCCCAATCTTAATAGAGTCAATGAGCGACTTATCTGGGATGAAATGTGCAGGGCTTCCATACACAACAAAGTCTGTATAGTAGGCGACTTTAACCTTGGCCAAATAGATTGTACTGACCATACGAGTTACTCAGAATCAGAGGATTTTCTCGAGACGATCCACGACTGTTTCCTAAGTCAACATATAACCGAACCCACACGGGGTAATAATATACTCGATTTAGTTCTGTCAAACAGAGAAAACCTCATTAGCAATGTCGAGGTAGGGAACGAACATGCAAACAGTGATCACAAAGAAATTAGATTCCAGTTAGATTTTCAGGGCAGACGTAAGGAAAATTCCACTAAAATACCAGATTTCAGAAGGGCAAACTTTGACAGTTTAAAGAGACAGCTGAGAGAGGGGGTCTCGCGCTCGGCCGTGAACCTGACAGACGACTCCGACCTGATAACGAGATCTGAGATTGCCGAGTTCCACGACAATTTAAATAATGAGTTACTTAATGCACAAAGGCAGAACATACCATACAAAAAACTCAGATTAGACAACAATGACCCAAAATGGATAAATAATTACTTAAAGAACATCATTGGCCAAAGGAAGGCTATAGATAGAAGGATAAGGCGTGGCGAAATTTACCTCGAGGATTATTATAGGATATTGGCTAGTAGGGTTAAAACTGATATGAGGAAAGCCAAGAGGAATAATTAGGTAAGGATAGCAAGGGAGGCGAAGACAAACCCCAAAGGATTCTACCAAATGTATCAAACTAAAACACGAGAAAAGATTGGACCAATACGGTCAGATACCGGCGAGCTCACTGATAACGACGGAGAAATGAGCAATAATTTGAATAAATATTTTTCAACAGTTTTCACCACTGAAAATTTAAACATGATACCCGAGGCACCGACTCTATTCAGAGATAGTGAAGAAAACAAATTAAGCGAGATAGTAGTGACTAGTAACGATGTTAGTAAGCAAATAGACAAACTAAAGCCTAATAAGTCACCTGGTATGCCCCTAGCAAAGTTGTTTAACATGTCCTTAAAAACAGGTGTAGTACCAGAATCCTGGAGGATAGCGAATGTAATACCGATTTTCAAGAAGGGGGATAGATCACTATCCTCTAACTACCGCCCAATCAGTCTAACATCAATAGTAGGCAAATTGCTGGTAGCAATCATTTCAAACTCTATACGAAATCACCTGGAGAAGCACGGATTGATCAATGCTTCCCAGCATGGCTTCACAAGCGGACGTTCTTGTCTAACTAATCTATTAACATTCTTTTCATCAGTTTTCGAATAGGTGGACGAGGGGCACAATTATGATGTGGTATATCTCGACTTTAGGAAAGCCTTCGATAGAGTCCCCCATGAAAGACTAATTAGAAAGGTAGAAGCACATGGCGTCAAAGGTAACATCCTTAAATGGATTAGTGCGTGGTTACAGGACAGGTAACAGCGAGTGAGCATTAACGGCACTAAGTCCCATTGGAGCAACGTCAAAAGTCGAGTTCCCCAAGGCTCAGTACTTGGACCATTATTATTTATTATATACATAAACGACATTGATATCGGCATAGACAGCAACATAAGTATATTTGCTGATGACACTTAAATAGGACGTGTTATTAAATCTGACAAGGACTCGGCAAAACTACAGGAAGATCTAAAAAAAATTTTCGAATGGTCTGAAAAATGGCAGATGAAATTCAACATGGACAAATGTAAAGTACTCAGTATAGGAGATGTAAACAGGGAAACCAGATACCAGATGAACAACGATGCCATAGAGAAATCCGACTGAGTGAGAGATTTAGGAGTAATGATAAGTAGGAACCTTAAGCCAAGTAAACAATGAGTTTTTGCTCGTAACAAGGCTAATAAAGTACTTGGGTTCATACAAAGAAGTGTTAGTTACAAGACTAGAGAGGTCATCCTAAAACTGTATCTTGCACTTGTGAGACCACACCTGGATTACGCAGTTCAGTTTTGGTCACCGTATTACAGGATGGATATAGAATCATTGGAAAAAATTCAGAGGAGAATGACAAGATTAATCCCTGGCATGAGGAACATTGAGTATAGAGACAGTTTAAAGCATCTTAATTTGCACTCCCTCGAGAGACGTAGAGCGAGGGGCGACCTGATAGAGGTGTATAAGTGGAAGTCAGGGCTAAACAAAGGGGACATTACAAAAGTACTCAAACTATCCAACCAGGAGCGAACTCGTAACAATGGTTTTAAATTAGACAAATTTAGATTGAGGCGTGAAATAGGTAAACACTGGTTTGGAAACAGAGTAGTGGATGAATGGAACAAGTTACCAAATATCATCATTAACTCGAATACGCTGAATAGCTTCAAACATAGGGTGGATGCTTATATGAGCAATAGGGGTTGGGTGTATACGGGACTGCCCAGTATGGGCCAATAGGCCCGATGCAGCTTCCTCCATTCTTATGTTCTTACGTTTTTATGTATGTCTCTGGCGATGTAATGAGGACCTAAAAGCTTTCGTGCCACAACTTAACAACTTAGCCCCCTCGAACAAATTCACTGTGGAATTAGAGCAAGACTGTAAATTGCCATTCCTAGACTGTCTGATACACAGAATATGTAACACTTTTAAGTTCAGTATTTATAGAAAACCTACTAATGTGTTCATACATTCATTATTATTCTGCCCACCATAATAGGGTCAAACAGTCAGTATTTTCAACAATGTTTTTACGTGCTTTGAGAATTTGCAGCCCGGAATTCATTGATGAGGAATATAAATATATCTATAATATTTGCTCAAACCTTAAATACCCTAGATCTTTCATAGACAAATGCCAGAACATTACTAAGAAATCTTTTTATAGAACTGATCCCAAGCCCACCCATGACCATAAGAATATCTTAATATTACCATTTCACAAAAATTTCTCTCAAATTCCTTTACAACTAAAAACCTGGAACGTCAATGTGTCATTTAAAAACTCATGCACTGCTGAACAAATGTTAATCAAGATCTCCCCCAACAACACAATTGGTTGCATTTATAAAGTTCCTTGCAAGGAATGTAATATGTTTTACTTAGGCCAGACAGATAAAGATTTTGTAACTAGACTTAAACAACATAAATATAGTGTTAGGACAGGCCAGGAATCCACCTCTCTGTTTGTTCATTTGAGGGTTAACAAGCATTGCATTGACTGGGATAATGCCTCCTCAATATTACCTTGTAATTCAATTGATAGTAGGAACATCATAGAATCTAGTCTCATTAAACATACCGAAGCATTCACCATGAATTTGAGTAATGGCATGTACAAACTGGACAATTTTGAAATTAAGAAGATTTGTAACCAGGTTAGAAGGTTGGTTCACCTTACCCTCTGACCTGACTACCGACCGTTGCGGTGCTATTTAAAGATTGTTAGGGTCATTACCTAATACCTGACCATTGTGGACCTGATCTCACCCTCCTCTGTATATATACACCTTGTTTTGTACTTGTCCTTAGTCTGAACTCACCCCTGAAGATATGAATTACACGAAAGCACTTGGGAACTTCGTGTGTTCTTCTTTCCTTGTGGTTATGAATATATATATATATATATATATATATATATATATATATATATATATATATATATATATATATATATATATATATATATATATATATATATATATATATGCTGATAACCACAAGGAAAGAGCGCTTGGGAACTTCGTGTTTTCTTCTTTCCTTGTGGTTATCAGCATATACCTAGATCACGCGCAGCTACAGTGATTTACTTGCACATATATATATATATATATATATATATATATATATATATATATATATATATATATATATATATATATATATTTTTTTTTTTTTTTACAGGGATTTGCTACCCGTGCACGGGTCAATGTCCCACATCAGAGCATGGGGGGCGATAATATAATAATAATAATAATAATAATAATAATAATAATAATAATATTAACAATAATAATAAAAATCATAATAATTATAATAATAATAATAAAAATAATAATAATAATAAATATAATAATAATAATAATAATAATAATAATATTAACAATAATAATAAAAATCATAATAATTATAATAATAATTATAAAAATAATAATAATAATAAATATAATAATAATAATTAAAATAATAATATTAACAATAATAATAAAAATCATAATAATTATAATAATAATAATAAAAATAATAATAATAATAAATATAATAATAATAATAATAATAATAATATTAACAATAATAATAAAAATTACAATAATTATAATAATAGTAATAATAATAATAATAATAATAATAATAATAATAATAAAAATAATAGTAATAATATTAAAAATAATAATAAAATCATAATAATTATAATAATAGTAATAATAATAATAATAATAATAAAAATAATAATAATAATAGTTATAATAATAATAATAACAATAATAATAATAATAATAATAATAATAAAAATAATACTAATACTAATAATAATAATAAAAATAATAATAATAATAATAATAATAATAATAATAATAATATAATTATAATAATAGTAATAATAATAATAATAATAATACTAATAATAATAATAGTAATAATAATAATAATAATAATAATAATAATAATAATAATAATAATAATTATAATAATTATAATAATAGTAATAATAATAATAATAATAATACTAATAAAAATAATAATAATAATAATAGTTATAATAATAATAATAATAATAATAATGATAAAAATAATAATAATAATAATAATAATAAAAATAATAATAATAATAATAATAATAATAAAAATGATAATAATAATAATAATAATAATAATAAAAATAATAATAATAATAATATTAATAATAATAATAATAATTATAATAATAGTAATAATAATAATAATATTAACAATAATAATAAAAATCATAATAATTTTAATAATAGTAATAATAATAATAATAATAATAATAATAATAATAATAGGTATAATAATAATAATAATAATAATAATAATAATAAAAATAATAATAATTATAATAATCATAATAATAATATTAGTAATCATAATAATATTAATAATCATAATAATATAATATAAAAAAAATAAATAGTGAGAAACGATGCACTGTATGTATTTTGTGTTGTCAAAATAATAGAAATAATTGAGACCCTGCAACTGTATGTAAATAAAGCAGAAAGTAAGATCAGCAACGTGGGACTCAGTCACAATTTTCGTAATGCAATATGGGAGCAGGGCCTACCATAGACAACACATTATGCTTCCAATATCTTCCCAGGCGGTAGTACTTCCCAGTTTGATAGCTGCCTACTACCTACTACTTGTAATATACTGTATATTAAAATATTTATTACATTTATTAGGAAAAATTACTACATGGTCAAATGGTGGAGTTTTTGTTAACAACACACACACACACACACACACACACACACGAATATCCGCATAACTCCCCTAACAAGAAGAACGAAATGAAGGAAAGTCAATAAAAGGAAAGTACATATATAACAAGGAAAGGAGAACGAATATGAAGGAGAATTAGAAAGGAGAAGAATGGGATAAAAGAGACGATTAATGGAAGGATAAAGAGGGTAAACTGATGAACAGAGAACGTAAGGGGAAAGGGTAAAAGAGAAGGGAAGGAAAAAACATGACGAATGAGAACGGGAATGTCGGAGCAAGAGCAACGAGAGAGAGAGAGAGAGAGAGAGAGTATTAATACATGGAGTCGGAAATATTAAAATCCAACACCAGACTCCATAAAGGAACCATAACTTCTGCATCAGACAAACAAGAATGAATCTCGAGAACTGCTCTATTAAACAGAAGGAAACTCATCTGCAGTAAATTAAAAGGTGTTGCTGTAACGGAGACGGAAAGATCAGAAATCAAACCTTCGTCAATCAGTCAAGAAGCCACCCGGTTGGCGTCTATGACCCTCGATCTGAAGTGTTTTCAGTCTGTCAATATTAATCATCCCAGATTTTGTATCTCTCCGGGAACCCAAGTTACATGTTAACAAATTGGCCTTGCTAATGTTGAAAAAAAATAGTCTTCCCGCTGTTACAAATAAACAAAATGGCTTTCCTAGTATTTTTTTTATTATTATTTATTGGGCACCCCCCTACATCCTTGTGTAAGGTGAAGCGCAGAAGCGTTTACAGCGCCCAACAGGGAAGCATGCTAAGTTCGTGCTTGCCTTTATGTCTCACGAGTTAAGGGCATAGAAGCCTGAAGAGTCAAGGGCGTAGAAGCCTGAAGAGTCAGTGGTTTATGTCATCAAGTTATTGGAAGCTCCAACAACTTTCCCTGAATACGAATTCGCAACTTTCGACTTACAACAGGTACCTACTTTACTGCTAGGTGAATAGGGACTAATGGGGGCTAGGAAGTAAGTCCAAACAACTTTCACCAGCCCGGGAATCGAACCCGTGACATCTTGCTTGCGCGGCAAGAACGGTACCGCTTCTACCACCGGTCCCCTGCTTTCCTATTGTTAAAAGTAAACAAACTGGCATTCCCGTTAATTAAAATTAAACAAAATACTTTTCACCTTTGCAAGTAAAGATAATGGCCCTTCTTCTGTTAAAAGTAAACAAAACGGCTTTTCTGTTGTTGAAGGTAAATACAATAGCCCACCGCTGTTAAAAGTAAATAAAATAGCCTTGCTGCTGTTAATACCAACAAATGGCCGTAATTATGTTAAAAAGTAAATAAAATGGTCTATGGATCATACAATTTTCATCACAGGGATCTTTGGTAGATCGTGGGATTTAAGACTGATCACCATGAGATGTGAATGATCAGTGCGACTGAAGAGTGTCACACCAGGTAATTGTGGATCCTATGATCACTGTCACCGGTAGGTAATATTTTTAGACATTTGGTAATAAACACCACACATCAATCATATTAAATATAATTTAATCAACAACCCTTATTTGCATTTGGCGTTCTGTACATGAATATGAAACAGACTTTCCTCTATTCTAGTGTTAATTTTTTCTTCCATCTCCGTTGGTTTGTTATGTTTCCCTCACCCGAAAAAAAGAAAAGAACATAAATTTTCCTATGGTGCACGACCTATGATGAACTCTGTATTTACATCTGTGTTAATAAGTGCCCCATTTTTTTTACGGGAAACAGCCCACCCGGGCACAGGTCATAGACCCACAACGGGGCCTAGGGGGAGAAAAAATAAGAGTAAAATGAAATTAAAAATAGAAAAGAAAAGGATTAATCTACACCACGAAGATACCGGAAAACCAGGTTTTTGGATTGAGACAGATTGTATGACTATGTAAACACAGAGGAAGGCAGAGAATTCCACAGTTTGGCTGTGTGAGGAAAGAAGGATATACTAAAACGGGTTATTCTTGTGTGACCGACATCCACAGAGAAACGGTGGACACTTGGGCAAGAAGTGTGTTACGAGCCCACGGTCTTGCCGGCGGTACACAGGATGCCAAATCCACCGAACATTGCCCGTTAAAGTACCTGTAAAAGAGAGAGAGTGAAGCAACATTGCGGCGAAGAGAAAGGGAAGAGAGATTGTCGACTAAAGGAGGAGAGTTAATAAGACGAAATGCCTTTGATTCCACCCTATCTAACAGTTGGACAGAAGAAGAGCCACCCCAGATATGAAAGCAGTACTTCAAGTTAGGACGAATGAATCCCTTATAAACTTGAAGCAACTGCTCAGGAATGAAGTAGCTACGGCGTCTGTACAGCATTCCCATTTAGATGTTATATATTATATTCTTTTCTTAGTTTTGTAGGTTTACTGAAAAAAATCTAAATATTTTCTCCGTAATCACATGCTCAACATCATTCACTCTGGGTAGTAAGTAAACTGAGAAAGGAAACCCAGAACGAACACATGCATGACGACGTCATGACATCCGGGGAACATTGCTAAAATCATGTTGTTAGTCTAACCGTCCAAGACGTAGTTGAATTGTCATGTTAATTAGTTTTCCATCGGTAATAGACTACGTATCTATTTGTGATTAAGAAATTCTGTTTCTCTTACCACTTCTCACTTACGGGGAGCTAAAAATATGTATCAATTTAAGGTATCCTGAATGTGGTTAGTTTGAGTCACACTGGGGACATCGTTTTACACTGTGAAAAGACTGAACATGTCTGGATGTTCCACGCTATATAACTAAGACTATAAATTCAAAGGTTGGCATCACATTGGTTTTTAACAGCCAGTAGTGTAGTATTGAAATATTGTTACCAATCCTGCTGTCAGCTGTTTTAGATCTTTTGACTCTTTCTCGCCTTCCTTATTGCAGAAATTAAATAACTTAATGAAAAACTTGTATATTTAAAATTTTATCAGATATATTCAAATATATTTATGGTTCTAATTATTAAAGGACAGTATGCCTATGGGACCCACTTTCAAACATGTTATATAAATAAATATGTATCATCAATACAAACATACATACATACATACATACATACATAGTGTAAGCGGACACATGTAGTTTAACCAATCCATTTTTCATATAGTTTCAAATAATAAGTACTAAAGGAAGAAATGTAACAAGTGTTAATTTCTTGTTTACATTCATGTTACTGAGACATCCATCGACATCTCTGCGGTATTATTTCTTATATAGACATTTAACCATATTCTAGCTCGAAGCCTTGTCGGTGAGCAAAATTTTTTGTGTATAATTATCTTAATGTTCTCTGTATCGAGCTACATGTACTAAAGCTGTAATGACATCAAACAGTTCTCCAGTTCCATCTTAAAGTTAAAGTTTCTCCGTCTCTGAGCTCAGTTGTGAAGTAAGATTACATTTACTTGTTCCCTTGATGGAAATATTCCTCATAATTGACTATAGATTGAAAATTAATATTTCCATATGCTATCTATATCAGTTTACTTGTGTCTGTAACTTTCACAAGTTATTATTTGTTTGATTAAATTTATACATTGATTCAATTTATGAGAAGAAAGCGACTAATATTCAAGATAAGGTTAAATATTAAATTTAATTTTTATACTAAAAAGTGGAAATGCATTAAAAAAAAAGGCCCACTCGAAACCATTGATATATTATGATTTCTATCAAGTTGAAGTAAGTAGTGAGCTCGTTAAAAGTTTCATCTGCAATTTTAGGAAGTATGATGGATTTAATTTACTTAGGAAATTGAATAATCAACCCAGATAATCAGAGGAAAGTCCACGGCGAGGGAGTCATTTAAGAGTTTGAAACCAGTCTATCACTGCTGTGACGAAAATCTTTGATGATGGAGCTATTTGGTTCGTCTCCTTCGCCCTGGCTGTATTTTCAACCTGAAGTGATTGCCCTCGATGAACCGCTCCAGAAATCCCACGTGTGAACTCTGTTATTCTCTGCAAATACCACCTCTTCAGGATCGCCCACTGGTCCCCAGGTAGGGTCGTCCTCTGCACTGATGGCTCTGTTGGCCCCGCTACAGGTAGGGCCGGGGCTGGTGTCAACATCTCCCGTCCTGATGCCCCTGATCCTATCAAAGTTTTCTCAGAATTTCTGACGGGGCATCCTCCAATCAGGCTGAACTGATAGCCCTCCTTGCTGCCCTTCTCTCTGAGGAAGAAGCCGGTGGTTTCTGCCCCTTGCTTGTCTGCTGCGATTCCAGGTCTGCTCTCGACGGGATCGCATTTGGATCAGGGGAAAATAAGGACCTCAACCACCGAATACGAGCGTTGACATCCACACTTCAGGATGCAGGCCGTCCTGTGACATTCCTATGGATACCCAGTCATGTCGGTATCTTGGGGAATGAGGCAGCAGATGGCCTTGCCAAGACTGGCTGTAACAAGGCCACACCTGACTACGTTGTTCCTCGAACACTTTTACAGCTAAGGATTCAAATTAGCCTCAAACAGAGAGAAGCTCGGTAAGCAGCCATCCCCCTGGACTCCCCGCCCACCTGGTACGATGTCCTCCGTAAACTTCCTGACCTCTCTTATGTCTATGGGAAAGGGTCGCGGAAAAGGGACGTGATTGCTGCGCGTATCATCATTGGGTATGACTTTGCTTGGGATATTGGTATCCCCGCATCCCCTGAGCAACGCGCTTGTGCATTATGCAGAAGACCCGACAGCCTCACCCTTATCCACTAACTCCTAAGATGCCCAACCACAACTCTTTTGTGACACCTGCTGGACCACCACTACACGACCCCCTGACGGAGACACGATGATTCTCCCTATACTGGCCAGATATTATGTAAATAATATTGATAATGTGTTAAAGGAATATCCTTCCTTCCTTAGGCTTTAGTAAGCATCTTTATAATATTTATATATATACTTGTGACACTTGCCAGATGCTTCTGGTGTTATTGTACAGGGGTACCTATTGGCAGCACTAGGATCCCGCTTCCTCTATCAAGGAATAAATATCGAAATAGAAATGAATTGAGTTGATGGAGCTATAGGTAGTAAGGTAGTAGGTAGCTATCAAACAGGGAGGTACTACCGCCTGGGAAGATATTGGAAGCATAATGTGTTGTCTAAGGGTAGCCCCTGCTGCTCTATGGCATCACAAATATTGTGACCAAGTCCCAGGTTGCTCATCAGACTTTCTGCCTCATTTACACACAATTGCAGGGTCTCAATTGTTTCTCTTACTTTGACAACATAACATACATATATTGTTTCACAATCTTGATATTTTTTCTTTTTTTTGTATGTCATTATTATTATTGCTATTGTTATTATTATTATTGTCATTGTTATTATTATTATTATTATTATTATTATTATCATTATTATTATTATTATTATTATTATTATTATTATTATTATTATTATTATTATTATTATTATTATTATTTTTATTATTATTATTATTATTTTTATTATTATTATTATTATTATTATTATTATTATTATTATTATTATTATTATTATTTTTATCATTATTATTATTATTATTATTATTATTATTATTATTATTATTATTATTATTATTATTATTGTTAACGCTCATAGGAGCGTTATTGGTTTGGTGCTGGAGAAATAAATCCTCAACGTTGACGCTTACCATATAATTCGGTCAAAACCTGTTAAAGAACATTTCTCATATAACAAATGTTGTTATCTCAGGACACATCATATGAATAATACAATCAATATACAGTACATAGCCTGTTAACATCTTATATATAACTCGCATGTTATAACTATTGATACAGGAGACAATTGGTATAATATGATCAAATTACAGAACACAAATATACTTATTAAAGTTATTTAGAGTTTCTTAGCAGATTCTAATACTTCACGATCACTCACGTTTTAGGGTCTAGTGGTCTGAACCAACGTGTTGTCTGGCCTGTAGAAATCAGTAGACTACCCTCGAGGGCAATCTCAGCCCGGAGGCGAAGGCTATGTGTTTTCGTATTGAAACACTTCAGCAGATTGGTCAGCAAATTCGTTGTCAACACTATATCTCTTATCTCACCCCCCTCTCTCTCTCTCTCTCGCCTAGTTTATCTTATTATGGTTATCCCTCTCTTTCTCTCTCTCTTCTAGTTTATCTTACTGTGGCGGTAACACTCCCCCTGTCGGGCTTTGCACGAAATCACGGCATATTATTAGATTCACTCTCCCACCCCTTCCAACAGGCAGAGTTTCGTCACTGGGCGTATTAACACTGAGTCCTTTGTCTTCACTTTAACACTTCGCACCAGGCCATCTTTGCTCGGTAGAGCTTCCAGTACTCTCCCTAGCATCCACTGACTTCTGGGAAGGGGTTGTCCAGAGATGATCACGATATCCCCAGCGTGGAGATTACGGCGAGTTTTGAAGAACCTTTGTCGCTGACGTAATGTTGGGAGATATTCTTTTACCCACCTTTTCCAAAATTGGTCTGCAATGAATTGGGCATGCTTCCATCTTCGCCAGTACCCTTCTGTCATGGACCGATCGCCTCTGGTGGACAGTGTCTCCGGGTTCATCCGTAGTATGTGGAGCGGCGTTAGTGCTTCTAGATCCTTTGGGTCGTCAGACACTGGGGTGATGGGCCTTCCGTTGATGATCTCTTCTACGGCACAGAACACAGTGCTGAGGCATTCATCGTCTAGTGTCTTGGTGCCCACCACTCCCTGGAGGACCTTCCTTACAGTAAGGATTTGTCGCTCACACACTCCTCCCATGTGAGAGGCTGTCTGGGGGTTGAACTGCCATTCTATCTGTTTCTGTAGAAGGGCATTCCCGACCTTGTCACTGTTGTTCCAGCCGTTCACCGCCTCTCGTAACTCTCGGTTAGCTCCAATCATGTTGGTTCCCCTGTCAGACCGAACACGCTTGGGAGGTCCCCTGCGGCAGGTGAATCTTGTTAGGGCATTGAGGAACGAGTCGGTGTCTAGTGAGGTGAGGACTTCTAGGTGTATGGCTCTGGTGGTCAGGCAGGTGAATAAGCATTCCCATCTCTTCGCCCGGGCTCGTCCTTGTTTAACCAAAAAAGGGCCGAAGCAATCACTTCCAGTGTAGGTGAACGGCCGGCCTCCTGGGCTCACTCGATCTTCTGGCAGGTCGACTTGGCGTTGATGGGTAGGCCTCCAGTTGCTTCTTCGACAAGTCACACACGTCCGTATTGTGCGGTCGAGTAATTTTCGGCACTTAGGTATCCAGTACGTCTCACGTATTATGGCAAGAGTGTGTTCTCGTCCAGAGTGTCCAGCTCTAGTTGAGTATACCTCTCTCACGATTAGCCCCGTGATCCTGTTGTCCCTTGGTAATAGTATGGGATTCTCCTGGTCTGGGTGGAGAGCGGCGTGCTTCAGTCGGCCACCTACTCTGATCAGACCGTCTGTGTCTAGATGAGGTTCCAGCCACCTCATGTCGCTACCTCTCACGGGTTGTCCCTGTATTAACATTCCTAGTTCTCGAGGGAATCCTTTCCTTTGCATAAGTCTTAAGACAGCTAATTTCGCCTCTTCCAATTCGCTGACCTGGAGCCGATTTTTTCGGTGATGTTTGTTCTTTCGCTTCCCAAGCCGCCATTCTATAAACCTTCTAATCCACGCTATGCTCTTCAGAAGTCGATGCCACGATGAGTACCTGGCCCTTAGCTTATCGAGGATACCCTCCCCCTGGTCAACGTTCGCCGTCAGCACCGTGGTTTCCTTCTTCACCTCTGGGTCTCCGTCTGTGAGGTCTGGAATCCTCAATGGACTCTTTGGCCAACTGTCTTCTTCCAAAAAGAGGAAAGCAGGTCCCCGAATCCACCTGCCCTCCTCGTTGAGCTCTGCTCCATGTAATCCAAGGCGTCGCTGAAGTGATGTAGTTGCACGGTAGTCACTGGATTCATATCCTCTGGTCGGTAGCACCGTGGAACGTGAACTCGTGATAGGTGAGGTAGTTCATCCAGCCATCTTTGCCATGCGACCCTGTTTTGTTCAGTGATTTGTTCATCCCATCCAACACCTCGTCTACACTCGTCTTGGAATATGATTTTGGCTCTTATGACACTCGGAGCGATGAGTCCCAGTGGGTCATATATGGAGCTGACCATACTCAGAAGGCCTCTTTTCGTTTCCGGTTTCTTAGGGATCTGGACCCGGACCGCTAGTTCGTCCTTTTCCAGGTCCCACAAGATTCCCCACGCTCGTTCAGTGGGGAGCCTGTCATCTTTCAAAATTACTTCCTTTACTCCCACAGCTTTCTCTGTCTGTGGAATTGCCTTGAGGACCTCCTTGTGATTACAGACCCACTTCGTAAGTCTGAATCCGCCTCTTTTCATCAGCTGTCTCAGCCGATGGGTAATTATCGTTGCCTTTCCCGGCGAATCTACTGAGAGAAGCAGATCGTCGACGTAGAAGTTACGATTCGCTTTCTTGATGTCGTCATGGAGACTTTCCCAGTAATCTTGGAATGTTTGTTGTAGCGCATACCCGGCGCATGAAGGACTCCACACTCCTCCAAAGAGATGTACTGTCATTCGGTAAGTGGTGGGGGCCCTGACAGCTGGTCGTCCGTCCACCATAAGAATCGTAAGACATTTCGATGTTCGGGTACTACTCGCACTTGGTGGAACATTGCCTCGATATCAGCCATGAGTGCCACCTTTCCTTGTCTGAATCTGATGAGGACTCCCATCAATTTGTTGTTAAGGTCTGGCCCTTGCATCACCTGGCTGTTCAACGACATCGACTCATATTCGGCTGCACAATCAAACACTATTCTTACCTTTCCTGGCTTGTTGGAATTTAACACAGGGTGGTGTGGGAGATACCAGGTCTTCCCGGGTGCAACACTGAGTTCTTGACGTGGGACTCGCTCAGCATGTCCCTCGTCGATTAGACGTCTCATCTCTTCTTTATACTTCTGAGAGAACCCTGGGTTCTTCAGGAGGCGTTTTCTCAATCCTGCCAATCGCTGCTCGGCAAGTTTCTTATTGTCTGGGAGTCCCGGTTCTTCATGGCGAAACGGGATGGGAAGTTGGTAGTGTCCGTCCACTTGAGTAATTGACGTTGACCACTGCGTCAGGACTCTCTTTTCTTCAACAGAGACGGGATCATCGTTACTGTAAGCTGAGTCGCATTCCCAGAAGCGCCTGATTTGTTTTTTCCAGATTTGTCTCCGAATTTAGTGTTGCCATTCTGACAAAGTGGTTGATCACGGCATAATCACGGCTCGCCACTCCAAGCGGTCCATTTATAGTCCAACCTAGCAAGGTGCGTATTGCAAACGGCTCCCCGTCTTTCCCGGTTCTTACTTCTAATGGTGCTCGTGCTTGTGGTATGTCTAGACCTATCAGGAGATCCACTCTTTTCGGTGCTTGGCTTAGCGCAGTACCTCGTAGGTGTTCCCACATGGTGACATCTTGGGTGTCTGCGACCAACGATTTCAGGGAAGACGGTAGATTCTCAACAATGATGACCTTGGGGATAATGATGGATCGGCTCTTTCTGACTTTTGCGCTAGCCACTCTCACACTGATTTCTTCGGTGTTTACACTATTACTTTCTTTCATGATTGTGCCAATGGAGAGGGAACTGGCCTTCCCTCTGCCTGCAGCCGGTAAGCTAGACTACGCGTGCAATATGATCGGTTGCTGCCTGAATCCAAGAGAGCTCCGGTGACTACTGCTTCTTTCGCCTCTAGGTTCTTTTCTTCCACCCTGACTTTCACTATTGGAAGTGCGACTCTGCTGGAACTTTGTAGTCACAACTCGTAATCGTTGGGTTCTTCACGCCGATCATCAATTCCATTATTGGTTATGGTTTTCCCTGACCCATTTATGCGGATTTCTTTTCCCCATGGTGCTTGTACGGGCTTCGACCTTCCATGATTTAGCTCTACTAAATGCCGATTCCGGTGGTGGCATAATAGCCTTACGTTGACTCATTCTAGGTCGCTTGTGGTCAGGTGCTATGTCTATTTGGTAGGCGCCCCCTGTGGTAGCTCTCTTCACCCTTTGGAGGCTAGTCTGGTGCTCTCCCTTCTCAACTTCGCCCCGTTGCACCTTGTCATTGCTCGTCAGAGCTCCCGTGAAGTGCAGGAGCCTCGAGTGTACTCCAGAGCAGCCATCTATACCACATACCATCTACTGGCTGCACTCTGTTATCCAGTGATTATGACCCAGGCAGGCATAGCAGCGACGTTGTTCCCTTACAAGGGAAGTTCGCTTTCCTGTGGACATGCTGAGGAATGTCCGGCACATGTGAAGAAGGTTATCTCCACGGCATAGCGAGCAGCGTTCATTGTCCATTTCTCTGGTTGTCTTTATTCCTAATGTCACCAGACCCACAAGTCTCTTCCTCGACGAGGATTGACGTGAGTCTGCATAAATTCTGCTTGGTTCTTCCTGTCCTCGTCCCTTTGTGACCTCCTCCGCCTTGTCGACCATATCCATTGTGAATTCCAACATCCACTCGATCCCAGGAAGCTTTCCCCACTTCCTTTTGTATTTATGCGCCTTATCCACGTAGTCGTCCCTCATCTTTCCCTTGAACCTCTCAGCTAACGTGCTTATTGATTCATACGTGTCAATCTGCCGTAGTTCTCCCAAGACCTTCAAGTTCCTCACGCAATTCCCCAGTTCGTCTGAGAACTGTTGGAGGCCCTTTGCGTCACTTAGTCTCACAGTTGGACCTCGCAGGGCCTTCTTTATTAGCTGGCAAACGTAAGTGTGCTTATTGCCGTGACGTTTCTCTAATATGTCCAAAGCTTCCTTGTACTCGGCTTTGGGATCTTGAATTTGCAGACATCCCCGCAAAGCGTCCTTAGCGGTCCCAGCATAGGCAGCGAGAAGTGTCTCTAATTTCAAGGTATCAGGTACCTGCGCCATCCCACTACAAGTTCCTCCGCTGAACTTCGGCGTTGGCCTTTGGGAGAACCTCATATTCTCTAGCAGTTCTCTCACCCAAAACCTCGGACCTCGGTGGGTCGTCCCTTTTGTCTTTCATCAAAGGTAGTGGTTTCGGCGAACTAGCTTGATGTTCGGAAGTACTTCCGCGCTCCCCCTGGTGAGATGTTCCCGGCTCTGCGGTTAAGGTGAGCGCCGGGAGTCCTCTTGGAGTATATAACGTTTCTTCGTTAGTTTCAATTACAGAGGAAAGTTTAGTCTCTGGTGGTGATAACACCTTTCCGCGATCTTCTGTGCTGCCCTTGCCTTGTAGTTGATTCATACCTTCGGTGACGTTTTGCATCATCGCTGTCATGTGAGCGAACATTTGCTGCATTTGTTGGTATTGCTCACATAATTGTCCTTCGATTCCTTTGACAGGTGGTTCCTTTCTCTTCTCGGGAGACAGGTTTACGGTAGACGGGTTTATCTCACGCTGCCTTGGCGAGGTGGGTGAGACATCGGTCTCTATGTCCACAGTGTCTCCTTGTTCTACGCCGGACACGCTCCCCACTTCTGACTTATTCTCTTTCCCGTCCATGACTGCCCGAACAGCAAGCATAATCTGTCTTGCTCGATAAGTGTATGCAGTAACGCTTAGTATCAGGTGCCCACGATAGCAGATATCACACAATTGGAGTTGATGTCACACAGACGCGTGCCATGCGCACGAGTGATGTCACACACGAGCGAAGTCCCTCTAAACACGTGACGAGCAATACCCACGAGTGATGTCACACAAACACGACCACAGTGGTGTCACACGGTCCCTCAAGCACGTGACGTGCAATACGCACGAGTGATGTCACACAAACACGACCACAGTGATGTCACACGGTCCCTCAAACACGTGACGTGCAATACGCACGAGTGATGTCACACAAACACGATCACAGTGATGTCACGCACGAGCGACGATGTCACACTAACAAGGCCAAAGTGATGTCACACACGAGCGATGTCCCTCAAACACGTGACGTGTAATGCGCACGAGTGATGTCACACAAACATGACTACAGTGATGTCACACACCAGCTACGATGTCACACTAACACAACCACAGAGATCCACAATCAATGTAGGGACTCGTTACACAACTGATGTCACAAACACTACTGCGGCGCCCTTACTTGTACAACGTTACGGCTTGTCACAATCTTTGTTGTTATTTCTTAAATTACACACACACATACTTATATATACATATATACATATATACATGTACATATAACCTGAATGTTGTACACACTTCACCCACAAATCCCTTTCATTTATGTAATTCTTCATGGTTCCTTATCATCATTGTTTAATATACTATGGTGTCACTGGTATAGGAAGATCAGCTGTAAGTTATAATCACTTGCGTGCGTGTCCGAGCAAACGCTAACTACCAGTCCGCCCAGACCAAACATTACGACACTGTCCGGGTGTTCTGAAACCTTAGCTCACTAGGTGTGCGCCTCCCTGTTCGGAAATGAACGCTCACAGCCCGGTACGCGCAGACCGAAGCTTTACGACACTGTCCAGGTATTTAAGACACTTCACTCAAACACAGAACACTCGCTCTCACTGTCTCGCTGCTGACGACGCACGTGATCCACCCACTGTGGTGGGTGGGTGATCCACCCACTATGGGTGGGTGGGCGATCGACGAGCCTATGTTCTCCCACGCTGAACTCCGGCGTTGGTCCTTCAACAGTCCTCCCCTATACGTTTTGACTGTTAACGCTCATAGGAGCGTTATTGGTTTGTTGCTGGAGAAATAAACCCTCATCGTTGACGCGTACCATATAATTCGGTCAAAACCTGTTAAAGAACATTTCTCATATAACAAATGCTGTTATCTCAGGACACATCATATGAATAATACAATCAATATACAGTACATAGCCTGTTAACATCTTATATATAACTCGCATGTTATAACTATTGATACAGGAGACAATTGGTATAATATGATCAAATTACAGAACACAAATATACTTATTAAAGTTATTTAGAGTTTCTTAGCAGATTCTAATACTTCACGATCACTCACGTTTTAGGGTCTAGTGGTCTGAACCAACGTGTTGTCTGGCCTGTAGAAATCAGTAGACTACCCTCGAGGGCAGTCTCAGCCCGGAGACAAGGGCTATGTGTTTTCGTATTGAAACACCTCAGCAGATTGGTCAGCAAATTCGTTGTCAACACTATATCTCTTATCTCATCCCTCTCTCTCTCTCTCTCGCCTAGTTTATCTTATTATGGTTATCCCTCTCTTTCTCTCTCTCTTCTAGCTTATCTTACTGTGGCGGTAATAATTATTATTATTATTATTATTATTATTATTATTATTGTTATTGTTATTGTTATTATTATTATTATCATTATTATTATTATTGTTGTTGTTATTATTATTATTATTATTATTATCATTATATTATTATTATTACAATTATTATTATTATTATTATTATTATAATTATCATTATTGTTTCATTATATATTATACTTTTTTTTATTATGAATTATTATTATTATTATTATTATTATTATTATTATTACTATTATTATTATTACATTTTCGCCCCGCAGGCCCCTATGTGGGTCAGTGACCTGTGACCGGGTGGGTCTAATCCCAGTAGAAAAATATAAAATTAAAAATACAGGCAGGGTTGTT
Organism: Homarus gammarus; assembly: GCA_958450375.1. Lineage (NCBI taxonomy): Eukaryota > Metazoa > Arthropoda > Malacostraca > Decapoda > Nephropidae > Homarus > Homarus gammarus. The sequence goes on along the minus strand of CAUDMG010002750.1, from coordinate 707,001 downwards.
TGTGGGCTCCCAAGTCGGTGGCTTCCTGATTTATGAATATTCTAATTGTAAAAGATATACTGTATGATACTTCAGTGTTTTCGTTTGAATCTCAATGATGTGAGACCAAAAAAGTGACTGTAATCTTATTCCACCTACTGTTTATTCTACAGTTTGCTACTAATTTATTCACCAGTATTATGAGTGAATATTAGGTTACACTATTGTGAACGGAGGAAGGGATTAAGATAGATAAATTACTAAGTTACTTGGGTCACAGGATCACACAGTCGTAATGTTTGTGCTATTACTTTACAATAAATACAATAAGTGTTAATTGTTATAACCTGGCATTTCTTTGATTCCTGATTAACTTTGCATAATTTAATGAATGGTTTTCTTGGACGTAACATCACAATGGATTTGTACAAGATTTCATCCCTAGGGACTTAATCTTACTCTCCTTTATTGTATATATTAGTCCTGTCAATGAATACTCCTTAGTCTGTACGCACCCCTGAAGATGTTAATTACACGAAAGCACTTGGGAACTTCGTGTTTTCGTGTTTACTATGTGATTATCTACATATACATGTATCACGCACACATAGAGTTATTTATTTGGGATCACATGAAGAATCGTCACTCCAGAGTTTGGCAGCGTGACAGTTTTGCAGGTGGGACAACCTGGGGGTGACCATTTTACAGGTTGGTTCAGGACCCTCCAGGGCCTGTTCTTCGTGCTTCTTAAGCGCCGTGAATCTCCTTGTGGCGCGGTGGTGTTATTATTATTATTGTTATCATTATTATTTTATTTTACTTTTTATTACAATTTTATTTACTATGAATTACTGTATTATTATTGTTACATTTTCGACCCCCAGGCCCTGATGTGGGTCAGTGACCTGTGCCCGGGTGGGCTATTCCCCGTTAAATATGGACTGGTGAGATACATATGTAGCCCCGTGTTTCCGAGCTGGATTCGGTAAAATGCTACTCCGACCACATAGCTGGCACAGGCAATCCTTAAAGAAGGTTCACGGCGCTTTTGTTGTCCTTGTGGCGAGGTGGTAGCGATCTCTGTCACACGCAGAGATCCAGGGTTCGATTCCCGAGTAGTGAGGCATTGTTTGTATATTGAAGTCCGCGTGCTATATGGACTGATAATATATATATATATATATATATATATATATATATATATATATATATATATATATATATATATATAATTGTAATATTCAGAAATTTCAGAGTAATTCCAAATGCCCCGCCATTAGCGATACTGAGCGTTCAAGGTCATCTGAGAGGAGAGAGCGCTTCCTGCTCATAGCGAGAGATGGTGGAACTAGGCCTATATGATATTAAATGTAATTTACCGAATTAATAATGATGCGATTCATGAAGTAAGGGACTATTATTGAATTTGAAATTATTATAGATCGTCTATCAGTCTGAATAATGTTACGTGTCCCAAGGAGTTATTAGTTAGGCGGAAAATATGTCACGTAGGCATAAGCTAACGCCTTGAGAGGACGAGACGCTGGCTGGCTCTCAGTCATGGGGAGCAGTCAGGCAGAGAAGACGTCCCTGCGCGTCCGTCACAGAAATATTCACGTGGCCTAGTCACCTGTGCTGCGCTATTGCAGTATAACAAGTAAGTCTCATTCGATCTCAGACAGGGTTAGATAGGGCAGTGGTAAAGTAAACTAGAGCTAACAGTGAGTTCATTTCAGGGTTTCTGTCAGAACCCACTTGACCGGAGTTGACCGGAGTTCACTGCGAGAGATTGACTGCCGTTTGAGACTGCCATTGATGATTGAGGATGGCGATTGTCGCCATTGGACCGATCAGAGTAGGCCTGTCACTGTTTAGCGGGGTACCAAAGGATCTCTTGAGGGAATCTAGCCGTCTGGGCGCCCAGCTGACGTCGGGACGATCGTGGGTCAGCAGCCCTCCTCTCCCTCGGCTCACAACACCACATGTCCCGAGCCGCTTAGTGAAACCCTCTTGCTAGCGGGAAGCTAAAGCTTCTCTCAACTGTACAAGGTCTGATTGGCTCACTCCCTTCCGCTTTATGGACGCACTGGGAGTACACTGAGGCTATCTGAGTAAATTAATGGTCACACACTGAGACCGTGAGTCTAGGTCTCTAGGAGATACCTAGAGGAACATTTTCCCTCCCTTAATACGGGTGTAGTTAATACCATTTCTCAGACTGATATTATCTTGACGTGTGTGGTTTAATATTTCTTAAATAATTTTGATAGTAATGTTGTTTGAATGTTTGTGTCATTAAGTGGAACCAGAGTGATACTGTGATTTGATTCTTTTAATGCATCTAATTTTTCTCCATAATTCTGATCTCAGGTACAACCTTTGTTCCCCAGAGTAGTGTTTAAGTTAGGTTAGGAAGAGTGCATCTGTTGGGGTGATATAATTTTGTTGAGTGCCCTTAAGGCCTATTCAATGTAGAGTATTTAATTTCTTATTTTTATTACCATTTCCTCAGGGACTGATATTATTTTGTTGAAAGCCCTTAAGGTCTATCCCTTGTAGAGTATTTAATTTCTTATTTTTTAATTCCATTTCCTAAGTGACTGATATTATTTTGTTGAAAGCCCTTAAGGCCTATTCATTGTAGAGTATTTAATTTCTATTTTTTTAATACCATTTCCTAAGTGACTGATATTATTTTGTGAAAGCCCTTGAGGCCTGTTTCATGTGTGCAAGCAACATTTCTTAATACTTCAAATTTATTGTTGCCTGAGTTTCTAATAATTTCTATATCATGTATAACTATTATTCCCCAGAGTAGTGTTTTAAGTTCAAGTTAACAGGTGCGCACATTGGTGTACCATTATTTGATTGTGTTTGTAGTGTTGGAGGGAATATAAGTGTCTAAATTTTACAGTGTGTCTCATTCATCCCAGTCACAGACGCTATCCTTCCACGGGTCATGGACAATTCATTTTGTTTAGTAGATTTAAGTGTTCTTGTGCTGGTTCGGGATTTTTCTCAAAGGGGCGCTTCCACTGCCTTACCATCTAATAATCTTTAATAAACCCCAAGTCAAGTGAGAAATTAAAGTCCAGTATATTCCGACCGGTTACAAATGGTAGCAGAGCGTAGTTATTTTTACTTCGTGACTGATAGTTCTGTGGTTGGGATAATGAGCGTAATCATGGAGTGGATAGAAATGGTAGAGAGTGTGACCCCAACTCTACTCATGCTCGCCGTGGGAATGGGTTTGTTGTGGTTGACGGTGTGGGGTTATTCGGAGAAAAGGAGAGACAGCCCGGGGTTGGTGCAGTTGAGAGAAGAGTTCGTGGAACGTATGGGGAAGCTAGAGGGGAAAATCCGGGGGGAGTACCACACACAATTGCAACAGTTAGAGACGGAACACCACCAACACCTAGCTCTGTTGGGGAATGCACTAGATAGGGTAAAGACACAGTATAAAATACAGCACGATGAGACAATGTGGGAGATGAGGAGACACAATAGTAGAGAGGGAACTAGTCTCGGGGCCGGGTTCACCATGTCTAAGTTCGACGGTAGGCCAGGAATAGAGGTAGGAAAGTGGTTAAGAGAGGTTGACCGAACCCTCAAGCTGCTAGACGGAGACGAAGTCAGTCGAATCCAATTCATAATAAGGCATCTTGCGGGGCCTGCGGCAGATCGCGTATACAGTGCACGCAGAGACTGGGAAACCGTAGATGAATTAACTTGTTATTTGAAGCAGCAATACGGCGGGCAGACGGCCACGTACCGACGCCATTCAGAAGATGGTGAAGCGGAAACAAGGGAGCAACGAAACGCTTCTTGAATATTATGATGCTATGCTCGATTTACACGATGAGTTGAACCACCATGATCATAAATATGATAAGGCCCTGTTGGGAGATGCAATCACTCGGGGGCTCAAGGAAGAACAAAGCCGTATGTGGTTAGTGGAGGAGATCAAGAAGTATCCTCACCATAGTCTAGACGAGTGGATCACGGGGCTGAGAGAGGCGGAACAAAAACGAGAGGCTTTGAGGGAGGTACCGCTGACTAAAGGAAGAGAGAACGAGCCGTAGACTGGAGGCTCGATTCTCCCAAGGTGCTATGCTTGTGGACAAGAGGGCCACTTCAGTTTCAATTGCACGAACAGGTCCAGACCAGGAGAGAGTGTCCCAAGGGGATACGTGGCCAATGGCCAGTATCGAGTTGGAAATAACAATCGGAACTGGCGGTCCCCGCCAACCGTTCCTGGCCTCACCAATAGATTCCACCGGCGATGTTATGAATCAAGAGAGAGCGGACCCATGGTCAAGCGTGGTTCGCATGACAAATTTAATCACAACAGAAGGTACCTTAAGGCTGAAAGCAGAGTGTCCTAAGGTCTCGGTGCTGGTAGAGGGTCGTGAAATGTGGGGTTTAGCAGATACTGGGGCAGAAGTGTCGCTAATTGATGAACTTTTCTACCGTCGGGAGCTGGAGCCTGCAGGCATGGTGTTGCAGCCCACTCGAATACGGGAAAAAGGGGCGTCAGGGTTTCCAGTGCCGTGTGTGGGGTGTATTCGGGTCACTATGGTCGTATGTGGGGTGGAAGTCACTGATGTGGGGATGTTGGTTTGTCCAGGGATTGAGACCCAGGGTAAGGGGCAATCTCATGTCGGGTTGTTGGGGATGAATGTGCTGGGGGAGGTTGCGGAGATCTGCCCGCACATGTATCACTTGTGCAGGGAAGCCAGGAGCACCCCTCAGTGGGAAAATTGCTTGCATGAGGTTAGGCAGTTATGTGCAATAGAGGCCATCAGCCTGGGGTATTGTATGACAGAGAGGAAGAAAAGACCAACCATTCCTCCCCGGAGTACTCGGTTGCTGTCAGTATGTGTTCCCTCATTAAGCCAGGTAGCTAACAATGAAGTAGTGATTGAACCTCTAACCATAAAGGATGAAGGTTGGGTGCCTGAGGGTGTGATAGTGTTGCCGACAGCTGTAAGAGTGGTGAGAGGCATGACCCAGGTGTTGGTGGCAAATCTGTCTGATAGTCGTAAGAGCTTGAGGGGCAATTGGCGGATTGGGAAAGTGGCTTCGGGGACGGAAGTCGAGGAAGACACCAGTGAAGAGGTGTATGTGAGGACAGTGCAACCGGATGCCCGTACGGAGGTCAAAGTGCACACGGAGGAAATGAATGAGGAACAAGAGAGTGCAGTTAGGTGTTAATAGAAGAGTTTAGTGATATTTTTGAAGGAGAGGGCCAGCCCATAGGAAAGGCCATTGGGGTTCAGCATGAGATCCCAGTGACCACAGACAGGCCAGTTAGGGCGCCATATCGGAGGATCCCTCCAAACCAGGTACCAGAGGTGAAACAGCACATTAGCCAGCTGTTAGATCAGGGAGAAATTCAGCATAGTGAGAGTCCGTACTCTGCCGCCATTGTAGTAGTGAGGAAAAAGGACGGGACGCTGAGGTTGTGCATTGACTATCGTGACTTAAATAAGGTCACGGTACACGATGCGTTTCCTCTGCCTAGGATAAATGAAACTCTAGAATCTCTGACTGGGACCCAGTTTTTCCCAACGTTTGATCTGGCGGCGGGATATCACCAGATAGAAGTAAAACCTTCAGACCGTCCAAAGACTGCCTTCAGCACAAGCTTCGGACACTTTGAGTACAGGCGACTGCCTATGGGATTGTCAAATAGTCCGGGAACCTTTCAGAGATACATGGAGCGGATTTTAGGGGATAAGATTTTCTCCTCGTTGCTTGTATACCTTGATGATGTAATGGTGTTTTCAAGTACAATAGATCAGCATATAGTCAGATTGAGGGAATTATTTTGCAGGATGAGGGAGAATAACTTAAGATGTAAACCTAAAAAGTGTGTAATAATGGCTTCAAAAGTAAGTTATTTAGGATATCAGATGTCATCTGAAGGCATCACAGCTGATCCTGAAAAGATTAGGGTAATAAGAGATTGGCCAGTCCCTCAGACGGTGAAAGATGTGCGGTCTTTTGTAGGGTTCACATCATTTTATAGGAAATTTGTTAAAGGGTTTGCCCAAATAGCTGCTCCACTGCATGCGTTGATGCATGGGAAATCTAAGGATCGGGTAGATAGTGAATGGAGAGAGGAACAGCAGCAGGCTTTTGAGAAACTGAAAGACAAGGTGACGCAGACACCAGTGTTGGCTTGCCCAGATTTCACTCAGGAGTTTATATTAGAAACAGATGCAAGTTTTCGTGGGCTAGGTTCGGTGCTGTCCCAGGGGAAGGATGGCAGGTTGCATCCGGTGTGCTATGCGAGTCGGGGCCTGAGGAAATCAGAACGTAACATGAACAACTATAGTTCTCGCAAGTTAGAGATGTTAGCACTCAAATGGGCAGTAGTGGATAAATTCAGGGATTATTTGGCAGGGAAACATTTCACAGTCTATACAGATAACAACCCACTCAGTCACCGCGAGAAGGCTAAACTAGGTGCCGTGGAAAGTAGGTGGAATGCGGATCTCGAGCAGTTTAACTTTACTATAGAGTACAAGCCGGGGAAGAACAACATTGTGGCGGATACTCTATCTAGAATCCCGGCGGAACAGGAGGAAGATAGTGAAGAAGAGTATACAGCGATGCATGTACTAGAGGAGAACGGGGCAGGAAGGAAGGAACTGTGGACGATGGATGGGCTGCGTAAGGAGCAAGAAGGCATGGACTATATGACAAAACTGCGAAGATGGTTGGTGGGAGAGCTGCCGGAGGATGAGGTACAGGTAGAGCTCCAAAATGATGATTTCCGCAAGATGTACCGAGCTAGGAAATCCCTGATCGTAAGAGAAGATGTTGTCTGGCATAGAAGACCCGAAGGGAAGAATCTATGGAGGGAGGTGCCAGTGTTAACTCCAAACTTGCAGGAGGCTTTGACTAGAGCCTGCCACGACGAGTTTGGCCATTCCGGGCGAGATCGCACCCTGTCGCTGGGAGAAACAGTGCGAGACTACATAGCCAGCTGCGAGAGGTGTGGAGTAGCAAAAGATGAAGTGCCGAAACCCCAACTGCATTTAGGGACGATTGAAGCTGCCAAACCATTAGAGACACTGGCCGCAGATTTCACCTTGCTGGACAAGCGGCAAGGATTGGAGAATGTCCTGATCATGGTTGACATATACAGTCGTTACACTTGGGCCTTTCCCACCAAAGACCAGAAAGCCTCGACGATTGTGAAGATCCTGGTGAATCGGATCTTCCTGGCAGTGGGTGCACCTGAGCGACTGTTGACCGATCAGGGAAGGAATTTTGGCAGTGCATTGGTCAGACAAACTTGTGCCACCTTTGGGGTGAAGAAAATAAGGACGTCAGCATATCACCCACAGGGAAATGGTATGGTGGAACGGTTCAATCGAACCCTGCACGGTCTGCTGGCCACCCTCGAGGAAGAGGAAAAGAATAGGTGGCCAGAGCATCTGCAGGCAGTGGTGTCACAATATAACGCGACTCCGCATGCCACGACAGGGTTTTCCCCATTCCTGTTGTTTTACGGGAGAGAACCAAACCTGCCGTTTGACCTTAGGCCGGAAGTAGACCCAGAGCCGGTAGATGAGTGGGTGATGGTGATTAGAGACCGGCAACGAAGATTGCAGGAAGCAGTGGAGATCAATGTTCGGAGACGTAAGGAAATAAACAGAAGAAAAAGAGGAGAGAAAGCCCACGAGAGTAGCTGGGAAGTGGGCCAGGAGGTTTTGCTGAGGAACAATGTAAAAATAGGCCGGTGTAAGCTGCAAAACCATTGGTTTGATACGAGATGGCACATTGTTGAGGTCCTAAATCCAAGGCCTGGTTTATATCGCATTGAGCCCAGTGGGGAAGAAGACCTGGAAGCGAGAGTGGAAAACCGGAGCAACTTGAAGGCTGCTCCAACCCTAAGGCATCCGGGAGACCCAGCGATGGACGAATCTGAGGATTAAGACGAGGAGCCCCCACCCCAGATGAGCAAGATGAAGAGAAGTAGTTCAGAGAGGTCGATCGAGCCTGCAACTGAAAGACGAAGCCGACAAATTACAGTTTAGGGTGCAGGGTAATGAGAAAAGGCAGGTTGTCGAGGGTGAGTTGGAGGAGTTGTGAGTAGGGCAGAGGGGATTGGAGAGATGGTTAGGTCAGAGATGTGCGTTGAGTAGTGGTTGCTGTCATGAGCGGGATTGCGTTGCTGTCATGAGCGGGATTGAGAGTACGGTTGTAATGTCCAGGGCCTCACTAATATGGACTGGTACATCGTCAGAGGGTTGGTCTGCCGGCATGAGGTTCCGAGACGTGGACTGAGTATTTTTTTGACACTGGTTCCTCTTAGTTCAAGGGCCAGGCAAAAGGAGAGCATGTTTGTTTTGGACTGTGTATTGCTTTGACACTGGTTCTCGTAGTTCAAGGGCCAGGCCAAAGGAGAGCATGTTTGTTTTGGGCTGGTATTAATTTTGACATTGGTTCTCTTAGTTCAAGGGCCAGGCAAAAGAAGAGCATGTTTGTTTTGGACTGTGTATTGTTTTGACACTGGTTCTCTTAGTTCAAGGGCCAGGCAAAAGGAGAGCATGTTTGTTTTGGACTGTGTATTGTTTTGACACTGGTTCCTCTTAGTTCAAGGGCCAGGCAAAAGGAGAGCATGTTTGCTTTGGACTGTGTATTGTTTTGACATTGGTTCCCTTAGTTCAAGGGCCAGGCCAAAGGAGAGCATGTTTGTTTTGGACTGTGTATTGTTTTGACATTGGTTCTCTTAGTTCAAGGGGCAGGCAAAAGGAGAGCATGTTTGTTTTGGACTGTGTATTGTTTTGACACTGGTTCTCTTAGTTCAAGGGCCAGGCAAGGGATAGCATGGTTGTTTGGGCTGGTATTAATTTTGACATTGGTTCTCTAGTTAAGGGCCAGGCAAAAGGGGAGCGTGATGTTCTGGTTGGTTTTGAGTTGGGCTAGGAAGAAATGGAGTTGCTGGCTGCGAGTGGAATAGTACAGAGTTGAAGGTGGCTTCTAAGTTGTTCTCTCAGCACATGAGGGCAGTGCTGTTTTCTTTTAGGGGGGTCGAGTGTTAGCGGGAGAGAAAAAGAGAGAAGAGAAGACAGAAATGCTGCTTTTAGCACGTTAAAGGGGTAAGATGCAGTTTCTTAGAACATATTTTTAGGGGGGTCGTATGCATGTTTTCTCAGCACATGAGGACAGTGCTGTCTTTTTTTAGGGGGGTCGATTGTAATATTCAGAAATTTCAGAGTAATTTCAAATGCCCCGCCATTAGCGATACTGAGCGTTCAATGTCATCTGAGGGGAGAGAGCGCTTCCTGCTCATAGCGAGAGATGGTGGAACTAGGCCTATATGATATTAAATGTAATTTACCGAATTAATAATGATGTGATTCATGAAGTACGCGACTATTATTGAATTTGAAATTATTATAGATCGTTTATCAGTCTGAATAATGTTACGGGCGTCCCAAGGAGTTATTAGTTAGGCGGAAAATATGTCACGTAGGCATAAGCTAACGCCTTGAGAGGACGCGACGCTGGCTGGCTCTCAGTCACGGGGAGCAGTCAGGCAGAGAATACGTCCCTGCGCGTCCGTCACAGAAATAGTCACGTGGCCTAGTCACCTGTGCTGCGCTATTGCAGTATAACAAGTAAGTCTCATTCGATCTCAGACAGGGTTAGATAGGGCAGTGGTAAAGTAAACTAGAGCTAACAGTGAGTTCATTTCAGGGTTTCCGTCAGAACCCACTTGACCGGAGTTGACCGGAGTTGACTGCGAGAGATTGACTGCCGTTTGAGACTGCCGTTGATGATTGAGGGTCGCGATTGTCGCCATTGGACCGATCAGAGTAGGCCTGTCACTGTTTAGCGGGGTACCAAAGGATCTCTTGAGGGAATCTAGCCGTCTGGGCGCCCAGCTGACGTCGGGACGATCGTGGGTCAGCAGCCCTCCTCTCCCTCAGCTCACAACACCACATGTCCCGAGCCGCTTAGTGAACCCCTCTTGCTAACGGGAAGCTAAAGCTTCTCTCAACTGTACAAGGTCTGATTGGCTTACTCCCTTCCGCTTTATGGACGCACTGGGAGTACACTGAGGCGATCTGAGTTAATTAATGGTCACACACTGAGACCGTGAGTCTAGGTCTCTAGGAGATACCTAGAGGAACATTTTCCCTCCCTTAATACGGGTGTAGTTAATACCATTTCTCAGACTGATATTATCTTGACGTGTGTGGTTTAATATTTCTTAAATAATTTTGATAGTATTGTTGTTTGAATGTTTGTGTCATTAAGTGGAACCAGAGTGATACTGTGATTTGATTCTTTTAATGCATCTAATTTTTCTCCATAATTCTGATCTCAGGTACAACCTTTGTTCCCCAGAGTAGTGTTTAAGTTAGGTTAGGAAGAGTGCATCTGTTGGGGTGATATAATTTTGTTGAGTGCCCTTAAGGCCTATTCATTGTAGAGTATTTAATTTCTTATTTTTATTACCATTTCCTCAGGGACTGATATTATTTTGTTGAAAGCCCTTAAGGCCTATCCCTTGTAGAGTATTTAATTTCTTATTTTTTAATTCCATTTCCTAAGTGACTGATATTATTTTGTTGAAAGCCCTTAAGGCCTATTCATTGTAGAGTATTTAATTTCTATTTTTTTAATACCATTTCCTAAGTGACTGATATTATTTTGTGAAAGCCCTTAAGGCCTGTTTCATGTGTGCAAGCAACATTTCTTAATACTTCAAATTTATTGTTGCCTGAGTTTCTAATAATTTCTATATCATGTATAACTTTTATTTCCCAGAGTAGTGTTTTAAGTTCAAGTTAAGAGGTGTTCACATTGGTGTACCATTATTTGATTGTGTTTGTAGTGTTGGAGGGAATATAAGTGTCTAAATTTTACAGTGTGTCTCATTCATCCCAGTCACAGACGCTATCCTTCCACGGGTCACGGACAATTCATTTTGTTTAGTAGATTTAAGTGTTCTTGTGCTGGTTTGGGATTTTTCTCAAAGGGGCGCTTCCACTGCCTTACCATCTAATAATCTTTAATAAACCCAAAGTCAAGTGAGAAATTAAAGTCCAGTATATTCCGACCGGTTACATAAATATATACACACACACGTGGGGAAGGCCTTTTACAGATCACCCCCACGCTATTATTCCCTGATTCATTACGTAGTTTGCTGCTGACACTCTACGTGAACGCCTCTGGGACTTTTAAATCGTCTCAGATAAATTTCTTATATTTTTATATGCAATGGAATAACCTCCTTGTGGCGTCACCCATCGACAGAGCAGTGTAGTTAAGGATGTTGTAGAATTTTATATCACAAATTTGAGTTATTCGCTGGTTAATGAGGGCTTGCAAGTGCTACTGAATTCTACCATTGTTATGACCCATGAGGAAAACAGAGTTTTATCTCTTTTAATTTTCAGTTGTTTTTACGTGCTTAAAAAGCTTAATTGTTGATATGCAGAATTAACATTATAATATCAACGTCAACGGCTGGATATGTGTCTGATGGTTGGTGTTGTGGGTTGTACTCAAGAGTGATGGGAAGTTACAGTTGTATTTATCGTCGTCATAACTTGCTGAAGATCAATATTGGGATTGATTGTGTTATCATTGTGGATAAAGAGATTGAAGCATGATACAGTTCAGAACGTCCAGGGAATAATTACATTATCATCTGTGTGTATGGAGGGAGTGGGTTGGTACTAACTGAGGAATAACAAAACCTCTGTGTCACTTATCTGGGATGGGAAGACCATGGAAAGCTATAATTACAGTGCATCACATATACCCAACCATCATACTTGGGATGCTTGGAAATACTAATCTACAGGAGAGGACCGCCTCATTGATAAGTGGGATGGAAGTGTTGCTGCCAATTAAAGTTAACAAGTCAGATCGAGGAGCCTTCAGAAGATAAGTATAGTCTTGAATGGGTACGAGGAGGTGGAAGGTGAGGCACATGTTTCATTCTCGCCAGGGTATAATAGGAAGCCTGTCCCGAACACCACTTAAGCCTATACCTTGGGTGAAGGGAGGTAAGGTCTCTGAGTTATGTAGACGAGCAGTGGTAATGGGGAGATGTGTGTCACTTTGTACGAGGAAACAAATGTTAAATATTCTTCTTCCCTTTAATCTTCATAATATTGTTCCTTTTACCGTTGGCGGGTTTCATCAGCACATGAGCACAGTATCTCTCTGATAAACATGTTGGAACCTCTTAGTTTCCTACGTTGGCAGAACATCGTTTCCCATTTATTGTGGGAGGAGAACTTTACAAAGTTTCTCGAGGGCGCTGGTGGGAAAATTCTCCATTTCAGTGGAGGTTATAGTGATTGATTAAACATAATTGTCACTGTTGATAAGAACAGAACAGCCCAAGGTCGGGGGTGAGGGCTGCTGGGAGAAGGTATTAAATTAAAAGGGTGTGATCTTTGTGGGCTGCAGGGGGAGTGTGTGAGTTGAAGGGGGTTGCAGGAGGTAGATTTGGGCTGGAGGAGAAAGGTGTGAGCTGGGGTCTGGAGGAGGAAGATTTGAGCTGAGGGCTGCAGGGGGAAGATTTGAGCAAGGCGCTGTAAGAGGAAGATGGGAGGTGGGGACTGTAGGAAGAAAGTATATGAGCCGAAAGCTGCAGGAGGAACATTTGAGCTGGAGGCAGGAGGAGGAAGATATGAGCAGCGGGTTAGAGGAGGAAGATTTGGGCTGGAGGGCTGGATTAGGAAGATGTGAGTTGGTGGTCCAGGAGGAAGATGTGAGCTGTAGGCTGCAGGGAGGATTTGTGGGCTAAGGGCTGCAAGAGGTGAGTGTAAGCTGGGGAAGGAGAAATGATGGATAGTGGGTGAGTTAGATGGCTGGCGTCATGGAAACTGGACAAGGCAAGCCACACCAAATTATCCGCCAGGACACTGCAGCCACTATCACGCGACACATACCTGATGGACGGGATCACTGGGTTTACCAATGATTAGATAACTTTTTATTCAAGATCTTTTTATTTATGACTAGTGTTGGGAACCGTCTTTATTTGGTAACATAAGTAACATGACTTACTGTTTTCTATATATTATTGTAAATACTCTTTTCTTATTTCATAACTTGAACTGTGTATTATTTTATTGTTTTATGCACTCTTATATTGGGTGATAAAGTATGATGTTATATGCAGGACAATATCAGTGATTGTAAGGATACGTGTTGGGAATGCTGGGCATATCGATGTTCATTTGTTTTGAGATTGATGCCTTAGGACGTGGAACGACAGGACAGTGGACAGGATCTCTCTACTCTCAGCTCTCGCTCGGAGCAGACACTCCGGGTTTTTTCCTTCCACTGCCATCTTGCTTCTATCTGAGGTGGACCGTGGGGGGGGTTCGGGTGATCCTATGTATATGGAGGTTCTGGCTGCTGCTCTCTATGTGGTAAGACTGGTATTTGCCAGGTTAATATAGGGTTTTGCTCTACGTGTTCTCAGGTAGCAGTGTTTGTGTTACTCATTGGAAATTCATTTTTGTACTCTTTCTTGTAATGGTATTTACCCAGTTCATACATTTATTGGCCCTAAGTATTCATGGAAAGGAGTGTTTGTATCACAATGTTATTTCATTTTGGTGTTCTTGTACATAATACAGTACATGTAAATATGGAAGATAAGGAATAATCATGTTTATTTTTTGTTAAGCTTTGTTTCAATAACACTGGACCATGTTTCAAAAATTATTTTGTCATATATTAATAATTTTGAGTGACCTATGTCTAAAAACATATAAGATCGTTTAGTGCAGAGTTTTCATGGGAGCTTTTTACTTTTGTGTTAGGTCACTCTCCCGTGCTGGAATTGTAGTCGTTTGTGGGGTGAAAATTATATATATTAAGTGATATTCCAGTGCTTTGAAGGCCTTAAGAATACAAGTGGGTATGATCGTGTTACGAGTGTCCGCCATAGGTTTCTGTTCTTGATATGAAATACGTTGGTTCGGATGGTGTGTGGTTGGCTCGAGCAGTTTCGCTCATTACTCACCCACACTGACTGAGTCATCATTTGCGTATAAAATTTGTTTAATACATTGTATACTTATTATATTATGTTTTACTGTATTGTGTTTCATTGTATTAGGTTTCTATATAGGTTAGATAAGTGGAACTAATGCCAATAGGTAATTTAGGTAAAGTTTACGTTTTGGCCAATCAGGATATAGTACGTCAGTATTTGGCGGTAGAGGGGTGACGTCTGTGACCTGCTGGTGCCTGGTAGTCGGTAGTCAGTTTAGGCACAGCTGTCTTAAATTAAGTAGTATACCCTCTCTCTGGTGTTTTGGGAGTTGGCATTTCACTATTGAGATTTGTTTTGCTTGATATTGATTTGGTGTGATCTTGTTGAACCTTCAGTCCTTACTTAGCCACTTCCAAACATCTTGTCGTATTATTGTTGTTATTTATTTTATTTTATGTACAGTCTCGTTCAAGATTCTCCTAACACTGCTGGAGACAGCTGGCAACTCAATGCCGTTTGTTTACTATAGTACGTAGTAAAAATTATGAATAAATGTTAAAGTGATCTGCGATTAGTTACTTAGTTCCCCGTTGCTTAATATATGGTAGGGCTTTGTTGTTTCGTATTATATTTTACAACGTACTATAGTAAACAAACGGCCTTGAGTTGCCAACTGTCTCCAGCAGTGTTCGAAGAATCTTAAACGAGACTGTACATTAGGGGGCAGTGAAATTTTGCTCAAAGCTGCACTCTTCAGGCATTGTTCCTTATACATATCTAAGACTCCATGCCAAATTTGAAGCTGATATGTCGAGGTTTAGTCTGCCGCATTTTCTACTGAAATTTTAAAATTCACCTACAGTACTAGCCAAACAGCCGCTGTGGCGGTGCAATGTTCTGTTCAGTGTTTATCAACTTTTTCTTCATATCTCTTATTTCATTTAAGTTGTCTTGTTGCAGATGAGTATGGTGCTATGTCTATATTGATTATCAGCCTTTTCTCATTTCATTTCTCAATGTTGTGTTACTGTACTGTAATGTAGGGGAGACCTGGGTAAGTTGGCGCACTTGATTATGCTGGAACTGCCATTGCTACTGCCACCTTAACTGACTATGGCATTATCACAAAGGATGACAAGAGTCAGGTTATTGGACCACATAAGCTGCGGGATGCGAGACAAAAATACCTATTTAAGAGGCAAGAAATTGAGATGGCTAGTTTAGATAATTTGACGTCACTCTATTTTGATGGTAAGAAGAACGCCACTCGTGTGATGATAAAGAATGAGAAGACCGAGAAATGGAGTTCGAGGATGATGGTGAAAGATCATTATGTCATCATGGTTGAGCCTGGCAATGAATATCTCACACATGTGACTCCCAAGACTGGACACGGAAAGCAGATTGCCAAAACTATTCACGAGTTTCTGGTGGAGAAAAATCTAACCCAGCAGCCCATTGTGTGTGTTGGTTGTGATGGAACCAATGTACTGTAAATGTAGGATCAGAAAATGGAGTCATTCATCATCTTCAAATGTTACTTGGTCACCCGCCCCATTATTTCATATGTCAGCTTCACGGAAATGAGCTGCCTTTCCGCGCAGCTTTTTTATCACTATGATGGTAAACCAAGTGGTCCTGAGCATTGGCGTGGTCCCATTGGAAAGCAGATCAAGGAGTCTTTGTCTGAGCTTCCAGTTGTCGCCTTCCAGCCAGTCAGTTTCCCTGATTTCCCTGTGTTTAATGATGAAGTAGAGAAAGATCTGTCCTGGGATCAGAAATACCTGTATAGGATTTGTAAAGGAGTTATCACAGGTGTTGTTGAAGATGACTTGGCTGCTATTGAGCCAGGTCCTCCCTGTGTGTCAAGGTGGAACACCTTATGGAGTAGAATCCTCAGGCTGTATGTAGCAACATCAAGACCCAGCCATGAGTTGAAAAGATTTGTCATTACAATAATAAAGTTCAGTGCTCCAATGTGGTTTTACATCAAGATACACCCTTACGTAACACACGGCTCAAGGAACGTATTCCAGTCCCTTCTATATATGAAACACCTGAATAGTGAGGAGGAGACGATAGTGAAGAAGGCTGTCCAGAGAAATGCATACTTCGCCCACACAGATCAACTTCTTCTTGGTATGTGTGCAGATGAGGACATGACTGTTAGAGAAAAAGCTGTCTCAATGATAAGAAAAATTAGAGAGGAGAATCAGCAAAAGGAAGAATGCACTGGCAGATCTGAAGAGGAGGAGGAAGATTCTGATGCTGCTGTTGACGAGAATTTGTTAAACTATACTGATGAGGAGGGTAAAGATGGAGATGGGAATGAGGATGTGCCTCCTGTAGTCAACATGAGAAAGGTGGTGACTCCGAAACTAAAGTGGCAAGCAAAAAACTATCATTCCATGATTAACTGGAGGAATGAACTCAAGACTGAGCATCCTTACATTGCTTCTCTGTCAAATCTACAGGTTAATGACATTCTTGAGACACCATTGGTGGTGCCCAAGTGGCCAAACAGCACTCAGGCGGTCGAGAGAGGCATAAAAGTGATGACTGAAGCTTGCACTGAAGTGACGGGATACGAATCGAGAGATGGATATATTAGGCAAAGATTATTGTCTAGGAAAATGATGCCAAGGTTCCGCACAAAAAAGAATTTCAATATGAACTTGTAATGATTTTCTATACGGTGTACCTGTAAAATAACATGTGAATTAAATCGATGTCACCCATGTAAAATTTATCATTATCCTGGAAAACATTAAATGACACCTAATTTTTGGTATACACTAAAAGTTGATAAAAAGTCGTTCGCGATGCGGCAGGGTAAGTATGCATGAAATGGCATGAAATTTTGCACATGTGTTTGTTTCAGCCATACAAACGATGCCTGAAAAGTGCAGCCTGCAACTCAAATAAAAGTGTTTTTTCCCTGCCCCCTACTGTACATATGTGGTGGTGGGAATAAATTAATAAATGTTCATATTTTTTCACTTGTTTAGGTTTTGACCTGTTAACTTGACCTTTGTTGGGAGAACTTGAGATTAAGAATATAATAATAAATACTGATATATTTGAAAGAATTAAGTGATTTGTGTTTATGTAACGATCTACCTTTTTTTTTACGAGGATTAGTCCATCCGAGCACAGGTCACTGACCCACATCAGGGCCTAGGGGGCGAAAATATAATTATAATAATAATAATAATAATAATAATAATAAAACAATTAACCACAAAATATAAATACTAATAATAATAACCATAAATAAATACACAACCGAAAAAGAAACGATATACTGCATTTTGTGTTGTCAAAAGCAATAGAAGCAATTGAGACCCTGCAATTGTGTGTAAATGAGGCAGAAAGTCAGATCAGCAACCTGGGACTTAGTCACAATTTTCGTGATGCCATATGGCAGCAGGGTCTACCATTAGACAATACATTATTAGGGTGTGTCATAGGAGGGAAGATCAGCTAAAACTAACGGCCCATCACTTTTTTGGTAGATTTTAGTGTATATAAACAGAAAATAATTTCAGTTTCAATATTTTGCAACCTTTTGCTAGGTAAATTTTAGCGTGAAATTTATCGAAAATCTAACGTACAGCTGCATTAGTGCATTGCAATAAAATAGTGAACATTGCTTTTTGACTTCATTCTTCAACAACCCAACTAACAATATTTTTTTCTGTTTCAGATTCTGATGCATTTATAAGTTGATAATATTTGCGATGGCTGCTTGTGTCAGGACGAGGACCCAAAAATCCAGCCATCTCAGTCACTATCTTGGGTCTGGGAGAGAGCTCCTGAAGTCGGAGTTGCCTACATTGAGAGATGCTTTGAGATACGGTGTTTTAATCAGGCAAATCAGTGAAAAGAACCAAAGAACTTACACAAACAAAGACATTGCCAGTGATATGACCAAAGCTGTCTTGGCACAGTACACTCTGGCTAACGCTCAGTTCAAGCCTCCAGTCATAACAAGTCAGAAGAAGATTAGTGAGAGACTGCTAGCCAGTTGGGAAAAGGCAAGAGATATCTCTCTTGGGAGAGGAAAACTTGCAGTTAAGGACAGCTTTGCCAAGCAACTGGACCAGTTATTTGACATAATTACTTGCAAGTGCCCAATTGTTCTCTGTCCTGAGTTTGGATGCGATCGTGACTGTAAATCCGAGGCCCACATCTCCTGTATTTGCAAGCGTGAACTGAAGATTCCTGTGATCGAACTGGCATTTGTCAAAGCACAGAGAGAGAAGACTGGCAGTATAGGGGCTCTCATGATTTCTAGCCAAGATATTCCGGAGTCCAAGAGACAGGAGGCTGCCACAGAGAGACAGAAGAGGAGAAGAGTTGCCGAGGAAAAGAGACTTGAGAAGGCCCAGGGTGAGGTAAAAAAGGCCGATGATTGGAGTCAAGCTGATTCAGAGTTTAATGACTTCCCCATGGCTGATCCGAGTGCTGACCAGGAGAATGGTGACTTTGTCCCTAACCCAGAAAATAATGATCCCAAACCTTCCAGGCATAAGATTCGAAATAGGAAAGATATCCCGAGCATAGCTCTGGCCAGCATGCGACACCACACTGGTCTCAGAGAAACTGCAGAGATAGCAACAGCTGCCAGGATTGACGGTGGTTTGATAACACCTGATGATGTTCACCTGGTGATAGATCATAACAAAGTAAGGAGAGCTCAGGAGAAACTTGTCAGTAACCTAGAAGAGGAGTTTGATAAGGGGATAAGAGAAAATGGAAGCAATTGTTTGTTCTTTGATGGGAGAAGGGATGACACTAAAGTGTTCATGAAAGTTGGAGATTCTGACAAGTTGTTCCCTGCCATGGTGAAGGAGGAACACTACTCCTGCTGCAGTGAACCAGGAGGGAAGTATTTGTGGCATTTCACTCCAGAAAATGATGACATCAGGAAATCAGCTGAGAGAGTGGCAGGTAACATTGTGAACTGGCTCAGAGAGAGGAACGTAGACCAGACCCTGCAGGCCATTGGAGGGGACAGCACCAACACGAACACAGGGTGGCAAGGGGGGGTCATACAGTGGATAGAGCGGAAGATTGGGAGGAAGCTGGTCTGGATTGTTTGTGACCTCCAAACCAACGAGTTGCCACTCAGACATCTGATCCAGGAGCTGGATGGCAAGACTCTTTCAAACAACAGATGGTCTGGTCCTCTTGGCAAGATGCTGGACTGTGCCACTGAGTTAGAAATAAAACCGAGCTTTGAAAAAATCACAGTTGGCCCTCCACTCGTTGAGCTTGCACATACTGTCATTGACGACCTGAGTACTGACCGGTACGATGGTTACATGATTTGCAGTGCCATCAAAACTGGGGTTATGCCTGATAGACTTGCTTACCTGCAGATAGGTCCAGTCTCACATTCTAGGTGGCTCACAACGGCTCTCAGGTTCTGCAGAATTTGGGTCGCTCATCATAAACTGAAAGGGAACCAGCTTCACAACCTGAGACTTATTGTCCAATTCATCGTGAGTGTCTACTTGCCAAATTGGCTCAACACCAAGGTCAAGTCATCGTTCTCCGAAGGTCCGAGGCATGTTCTCTTCCAGCTTGAGCTCCTGAGGAGTCAGCCAAGGAAGGTTGTTCAGATTGTGGAGCAGACTGTGAGGAGATCTTCCTGGTATGCTAATCCCGAGGCAGTTCTGTAGACAATGCTCTGCAGTAAGGATGAGGAGGAGAGAAGAGTGGCAGTCAAAAAGATCTTGGATATGAGACTTATGAGAGGATCTGGGCATGACGAATCAGTTGGTGACGATTCTTTCAGGGTCAGGAAGACTCCTGAAGTCAATCTAGGTGCCAAGACCCTCACTGATCTCATAGATCTGGATAACATCCAGGCTGGCAGTGAGCCCCCTCTTACCTGCAGCCTCACCAATGTTCAAGTCAGAGCTTTCCTGGACAACCCCATGCATGTCCCTGCCTGGCCCTCGCACACCCAGAGTACGGAGCGTTGTGTACAGCAAGTGAGCGAGGCCAGCAGTTACGTGTACAGCCAGGAGAGGACGGAAGGCTACATCCGAGCTCATGTGGTCAGCAGGGAGGTGATGAGTAGAAACAGAAGCAAGAAAGACATGTTCTCTACGGTGTGCAGCAACACCGGGTCGTAGTAGTAAAACCGGTTTTTGTATTTGATGAGTTTGTTTTCTAAAGGAATATTAAATTTATTAAATGTGTCAAGATCATTCGTTTCACTATTCTGGATCATTTTCGTCCTAATAAATTAACCTGATACATTTACTTTACTTTAAATAAGCTATTTAGTAGTGTTGGTAAAATGGTGGGAATACTGAATTTTCATAAGATTTCAAGATAAAATTTACCTAGCAAACAATGAAAACTTTTCAAATCTGAAGATATCACATGATTCTGCACATAGAACTACATCATTAATACCATGGGCCGATTTTTCAAACTCAAAAAAAAAAAAATTCGCCTCCGTATGACACACCCTAATACATTATGGCTCCGATATCTACCCAGGCGGTAGTACCTCCCTGTTTGGTAGCTGCCTACTACCTAGGGCCGTAACACTCGCATCACTAGACAGCTGGAGCTTCAGACCGATGCCTGACATAACGCACAGCATCGAGTTTTAAGATCTATAAACTGAACGATAAAAATAAACTATTGTAACAAATTAATTTCATATTTTGTTTACAATATTGTCGATGTATCCTCAAATATGCGTATAACGATGGTTTTTAGAAGAAAATGGAATACACACAGACACACACACAAGCTCAAAGGTAGAATAAAGCATGAACGGTTTCTTATTTAATGTAAATCTCACAAAAATTAGCAATTATTGCAGCTATTTAATGACTTACAAGATAGAAAGTGATTTCATTGAATTACAAAATCACTTACAGGTTATTAACTCAAGTAATGGTTGTTGTGTTAGGGATAACTTCTACAACCTTAACACATAGGTAGACTTATGGCCGGCAGCAGTCTTCATATATAATATATATATATATATATATATATATATATATATATATATATATATATATATATATATATATATATCATTAGCCCAATAGCACGCGGACTTTTACATACAATCAATACCTCAACCCGCCAGGATTCGAACCCACGGTCCACTAGCCCATGAATGTGACCGGGGAACGCTACCTACTGGACCACCAGATAGCGTTCCCCTGTCACAGTCATGGGCTAGTGGGCCGTGGGTTCGAATCCTGGCGGGTTGAGGTGTTGATTGTATGTAGAAGTCCGCGTGCTATTGGGCTAATGAAATATATACGGATCCTCGTGTTTCGAAGCCGGATTTGGTAAAACGTTACTCTGACCACCTACGTGATACGGGCAGTCCCCATTAGAGGTTCACGGCGCCATAAGCTCGTTGAACAGGCTTTGTGTGAAATATAACAAAGTCTAGGACTGCTTTTGTATCCTGGTGGTCCATTAGGTAGCGTTCCCCTGTCACAGTCGTGGGCCGTGGGTTCGAATCCTGGCGGGTTGTGGTATATATATATATATATATTATATAAAATTAAATAACTAAGACTTTCTTCAGTTATAACCACGACCTTATTCAAATAATTAAATATATCAGTTTATTCAAGTGTGGCAAAGGAGTATATACTATAGAGTAGAGAAACGATGAGTACTATTTTCAAAAAAGCACCAATCTACCTTGCAAGCACGACCAGAGCCAAAGCCGAGGAAAATATCTCGTTTAAAATCTAGAATGCTGAAAATACAGTCTTAATCTTTTTCATGTCAATTTTCATTAGAACAGTACACTCGTGACTGTTACTCTCATAATATATTTCAACATGCTGTATACAGCCGCCATAAACTCTATACTAGACGATGATATCCCTGATCATCTTAACATTAAGAGAATCCTGCAACTTTGATAAAATCTGCGAGTGCGTGCGACTGTTTATAAACCAGAAAATAAATAACAGGAGAATGATGTCATTTTATCCGGTCAAACTTTGCACATGTTAACTATAAATTGGTTGCAAATTGCAGCAATAAATATAACTGGTAACAACAACAAATACCTAGGTGCAGCAATAACAATAATTGCAGGTATCAATAGCTAAACTTACCTATAAATGACGACAAAAACAGCAGTTACCTGAAACAGTTACAGTTAACAACAGCATATATCTGCGAGGCACTAAAACAAAAGTTACATGCAAGAGGAAGAGTATCTGTTGCCTTAATGGAACAATAACAACACTTAAACATTACCTACCAACAAACACCAGAAGCAAACATTCGCAAAAAGAAGCAACAAATATATACATAAGATGTAATATAATAACTTACACAAGTTTCCCACAGTTAAATAGTTAAATATTCTATGTAATAAAGGCACAGAAGGACACGTGAAAGTTTGTAAATAATAAAAAAGCATCGCAAAACAAAATAATGCAGGAAAAATACAGCCAACTCATCCTTGTGGTCATCGTCATAAATAACTTCACCCGCTGGACGCTTACACTAATCTATTTGATTATTTGATGTTTCTTGTGGCGTTAACTATTGACGTTCGAAAGAATAAACAAGTCAGGAATACTCAGGGACACACAATACAACAGGAAATCATCAGGGGCATACAGTATAGCAGGTAGGACATCTCACGGATAGACATTACAGCAGGTAGTATAACATCAGGACACTCGGTAAAGCAGGGAGGACAGCATCTGGGACACATAGTAAAGACAGGGCAGCATTATGGATCAGAAGAACAGTTTCAGGGATATACTGTACTTACCCAATAATGTGCTGTTGGTAATGATCTGGAGTATCTTGCCCGGGTCCATATTGGCCCCGTAATTCTCACACGAAAGTTTGACAAACTCACGATCACCCGTCTGTTGCCGCTTTTGCCAGAGATACCCCGAGTATCTAATCAAAACAAGCGCACATCAGAGGACCACATTAACGTCTAGATCCATTTTCCTTATTTTACTGTCACTGGCTGTCTTGGTTTTATTTTGAAAGTTAAATAAAAAAAATGAGATGAGAAGTAAAAATTAAATATATAGTAATTGATATATGAGGTAAAAATTAGACACGTATCAACATAAGAACTAAAATTTTGTCGTTGGATCTTCAATCGCAAAAATCCTATCTTATATATGTGTTCCATAAAGATGATGTGTGAGCTTTGGGCAAGTCCTCTCAAACGACCAAGTATCAGAGGCATTTTGATGAAGTTTCTCAGCTTCAGATTCATAATCTCTGAAAGGACGTACACTCAGCTGATCAAAGGTAACAAATACCCCCAAAAATAAGAATTATGTACGGTATAATCTATGGCTTTTTATTATGCTAATATATTTGGACGTCTTTCATACTATACAACAATCTGTCTGTGTGTGTTTATGAATTTCCGTATTAAGTTACGAGCAATATAACAGCATTACTTATTGTAATGTCGACTGCGTATTTGGTAAAGTATAGCAATAATATCTGGCCACATTCTGGTCGGTGACAGCAATAAACCAAATGTTATCTAATATACACCCCACATCATCTGTCAAGTAAATTTAAAATTAGGAGTCGGGGTCTTGTCCAGCAAAGGAAAAACGGTTCTTGCTCGCAATATTTTTAGCGAGCTGCTAAGCGGGATGGTCGCCTAGATAGTGAAGCTCTTTGTACTCGCACCTTTCTTTCCTGCTCAATAAATTCACAGATCGATCCGCTCGCCTCATCTATCACACACCGCTGTCTGAAGGTTCGTTTAGGCCTTACCTGTTACGTTAACACTTTTGAAAACGTGTACATGAAAATGGCTGTAATAATTTTCGATTTGAGGATTATAAGAAAGTGTATTTTTGGTTTTACTTTATGGAAAAGCGTTACAGCTTATAGTCATGACCAATTCTCATATCGCATAAAGTTATCATTTAGGGGTCGACAGCAAATAGGTAATATAAGTGAATCAATGTTTTCAGCTTTTAAACAAGTCTTCAAAAGCAACTAAATACATATTTCAAAGAATATCACATTTACGCTCCACAAGTGTAGTAACAGTTAGGTAACTTGACCTGACAGTCGGCGTAAAAACACAAAAAAATAGTAAGGCTCACACCACTTAATGAGAGCTGACAGTGAGGCTCACACCATTTAATGAGAGCTGACACAGTGTTAGTGTCTCCAACTTACATTAACTATAGTAATTTACAACCAAAAAAGATGTTAGGCAGCTAACTGATGATTGTGAAGTTATTTCACTGAAACACCTACATTATTCCTCAGTTTCCTGGGAAATATTTATCACTTCCAAACTTTCTTACTTCCACTACTTGACAGACATAAACATGACCAGTACGATATCGCCAATCAATAAGTAGCTCTAAATTTACTAGCAATAAAAAAACAGTATCGCCTTACTTAATTTATTACTCATAATATTAGTGAACGTCTTCAAAGCGAGGATTAGTTTGGCGATGTTCCAAGTATTGAGAGAATTCTGCAATGAACTGAGATCAGACATCTTGGTACATCAGTAATTCCTAGATTGTCATACAAATACATACCGGGTGTATTATTGCGGAATAAATTATTGAAACTAACACATTTGTCAATTATATATCATCTGTTAACGAGTTAAACAAAGCCAATATAATCAACGTCCAAAGTAATCAACACCCAATTTGATCAACGTGCAATATAATCGACTTCAAATATAAGCAACAGAGTAAAAAGAAAAAAAATAATATTCGATCTCACACACGCTGCCACTGACCGTCCAAACAAAACAAAAATATCACTTTATCGAATAAAGTTGAAGGAACTGTGTAAGAGATACTCCGCGATACGGTGAGGGAGCCGCTCAGCATGACACTGTGAGGGAGCCGCTCAGCATGGCACTGTGAGGGAGCCGCTCAGCATGGCACTGTGAGGGAGCCGCTCAGCATAGCACTATGAGGGAACCGCTCAGCACGGCACTGTGAGGGGACCGCTCAGTATGGCATTGTGAGGGAGCAGCTCAGCATGGCACTGTGAGAGAGCCACTCAGCATGGCACTGTGAGGGAGCCGCTCAGCATGGCACTGTGAGGGAACTGATCAGCATGGCACTGTGAGGGAGCCGCTCAGCATGGCACTGTGAGGGAACCGCTCAGCATGGCACTGTGAGGGAGCCGCTCAGCATGGCACTATGAGGGAACCGCTCAGCATGGAACTGTGGAGGAGACGCTCAGCATTTCACTGTGAGGGAGCCGCTCACCATGGCACTGTGAGGGAACCGCTCAGCATGACACTGTATGGGAGACGCCCAGCATGGTACTGTGAGGGAACCGCTCAGCATGGCACTGTGAGAGATTCACTTATTCTGGCACTATCATGACTTTCCTCAACGTGGCACTGAGAGCAAGTCACTCAGTGTGGAACTTAAAATTCATCGCTCAGCGTGGCAATATGAGGAGTCACAGAGTGGCAGTGTATGGGTCACGCCGTGGTAGAGAGAGTTCACAGGATGGCACTGTGAAAAATTACTCAGTATGACATTGTAAGGGAGTCACTCAGCATTATACTATGAGGGGATCTCTCAGCGCGGCAATGTGAGGTGGTACTGAGCCAGGGAGCGCCAACAACTGCGTCCAGAGACGGGCGGCGAGCGACTGTGGCAGCCTCCAGCTTTAGCTGGCTCTCCTCCCCTACTTCAGCCGCCAGAGCCGCCACCAGGAACGGCAGCCTCCTGATGAATCCTTCCCCCTCCTTAGCAGTTCATAATACTCAATGTCACTTTATATAGGTAAACAAACAAATAAATAAATAAGTAAATATATATATATATATTTATATATATATATATATATATATATATATATATATATATATATATATATTTCATGTAAATCCACAATGAAAACGTGGATAAGATAAATCTTGATAAAATCACACGGGAAAATGGAAACAACGGAGTACCTTAGCTTTCGTCTTTATTCAAGACATCTTCAGAGGCAACTGGATTACATGGACAGAGAGAGGCTTAAATATACAGGGTGACCTTAAAAACATGAGGTCAGGTCATAATGATGACATCCACTAATCCCCACACCAACACACACGTAGAGGAGCTTAAGAGAAGGGTGGTGACGTGACTAGCCAGGTCAGGTCAGAAAAAAGGGATCCACAAAATAACTATCATACATCTAGATCAAAGGTTTTCAAAGCATTTTTAACCTTGGGCCACTGACAAATAAATTTATGTAACATATTATCAGTTTTGAACTGACCATCACTAAGGTTTATTGATTTTAATTCCTTAATCAAACTAGCTTCAACCAGAAGTCTTTCTGTGACACAAGATTATTTGAATATTTCTAAGCTTTTTTCCCAAGCAATGGGGTGATTATTATTCCTAACATGAACGAACAAGGCACTTAGTTTTCGTCTTTATTTTTTCTACTGTGATTTGATTCTTTTAATGCCTCTGATTGTTCTTCATAATTCTGATCTCAGGTATAACCTTGTTCCCCAGAGTAGTGGTTAGGTTAGGTTAGGAAGTGTGCATCTGTTGGGGGTGCTATAATTTTGTTGAGTGCCCTTAAGGCCTATTCATTGTAGAGTATTTAATTTCTTATTTTATTACCATTTCCTCAGTGACTGATATAATTTTGTTGAGTGCCCTTAAGGCCTGTTCATTGTGCAAGCAACATTTCTTAATACTCCAAATTTATTGTTGCCTGAGTTTCTAATAATTTCTAGATCCTGTATAACTTTTATTCCCCAGAGTAGTGTTTAAGTTTAAGTTAAGAGGTGCGCATATTGGTGTACCATTATTTGGTTGTGTTTGTAGTGTTGGAGGGAATATAAGTGTCTAAATTTAACAGTGTGTCTCATTCATCCCAGTCACAGACGCTATCCTTCCACGGGTCACGGACAATTTATTTTGTTTAGTAGATTTAAGTGTTCTTGTGCTGGTTCGGGATTTTTCTCAAAGGGGCGCTTCCACTGCCATTACCATCTATTAATTTTAAATAAACCCCAAGTCAAGTGAGAAATTAAAGTCCAGTAAAATCCAACCGGTTACAAATGGTAGCAGAGCGTAGTTATATTTATTTCGTGACTGATAGTTCTGTGGTTGGGATAATGAGCGTAATCATGGAGTGGATGGAAACGGTAGAGAGTGTGACCCCAACTCTACTCATGCTCGCCGTGGGAATGGGTTTGTTGTGGTTGACGGTGCGGGGTTACTCGGAGAAAAGGAGAGACAGCCCGGGGTTGGTGCAGTTGAGAGAAGAGTTCGTGGAACGTATTGGGAAGCTAGAGGGGAAAATCCGGGGAGAGTACCAGGAACGATTGGAACAGTTAGAAGGGAAGATCAATGGGGAATGTCAGGCATGGGCGAACCAAATCAGGGGGGAGTATGGAGTATATGTACAACAGTTAAGGGGGGAGTACCACACACAATTGCAACAGTTAGAGACGGAACACCAACAACACCTAGCTCTGTTGGGGGATGCACTAGATAGGGTAAAGACACAGTATAAAATACAGCACGATGAGACAATGTGGGAGATGAGGAGACACAATAGTAGAGAGGTGTTAGGTTCTGAATAATAAGTTCTATATACAGGAGAGAACACAAACACCTGTATAGTTTTGTAGGTTCGGTTTACTGGATAAGAGTATGTACACAGAGGGAAGCAGCGGTCTCCCTGGCTAAGCTCCTTGTCAACTGCTATAGGCGACGTATGGCAAGTGATACATTAGCAGCTTCCATACGTCGCCAGGCACATTAATTAAGCGTGTGGGATATGGTAATAACATTGCCACACGCTGCTAGCTAGGCTGAATAAATAAATACATAAATGGAGCACATACATAATATACATACATGATATATAATCCAGCATACATAATATACATACACCTCCCTCCCCCCTATACGCTCATAGCAAAGTCTTGAGCGGACCTTTTCTTTTGGATCCGTTCTGAGCGTCGAGGGACTTCATCACTGGGAAGGGTATGGGACTCAACACTGGTGGCGGGGCCAGCAGAAGGCATTGTTACGGGTCGGAGAAAACGGCGGTTCCTCCACCACACACGACCACTGGGTAACCGCACCTGGTAGTCCCGTGACCTGCCGAGACCCATGACTACGCCTACTTTGTCCCAACGTAGGGAGGTCGGGTCCTGAACACGGACTTGGGTGCCGACACTCAACCTGGGGAGAGAACGGGCGTGGTCATTGTAGCGGGCGACGACGTCCTGAACACGTTCGGCGGCTCGGCGATCACAATCCTCTGTCTTGGCCTGCCACTCCTTGGAGAAGGATTGAGGGTGAGCAGGGACACAAGAACGAAGGGGGCGTCCATACAAAACCTGGGCAGGGGAGCGTCCGGTGTAGTTAGGTGTGTTGCGGAGTTCAAGAAGACCCCTGTCGAAGGCCTCGCAGTCAATGTTCCCAGAAGGGGCCACCTTAAGGATGAGGTGCTTCAGGGATTTGACAGCAGCCTCAGCGTGGCCGTTGGACTGCGGGTAATGGGGCGATGACAACACATGCCGGACTCCCCATCGGTCAAGGAACACAGCAAAGTCCCGGCTTGTGAACTGAGGCCCTCCGTCGGTTCGCAGGCGTACAGGAACGCCCACGTCACGGAAGTAGTGGCGGAACTTGCTGATGGTGGCGGCAGACGTCGTGTCATTACCGCACTTGATGACAACCGGCCAACCAGAGAGACGGTCGACGATAACTAGGAAGGACTTTCCTGACACACAGAAAAAGTCAGCCGACACAGACTTAAAGGGGCGGGTGGGGTTGTCGTCACTCATGAAGGGTTCCTGCTGCTGGCTGGGTTGTAATACTTGGCAGGGCTCACACGCACGGACAACATTGGAGATGTCGGAGTTGATGCCGGGCCAGAACACAGTCTGTCGTGCACGTCGTTTGGTGGCCTCAGCTCCACGGTGACTGTCGTGAAGGCGGGCCAAGGCGTGGGGACGTGATGCAGCAGGGACAACTACACGTGCTCCGTACAGAACAAGGTCTCCGTCGCAGTAGAGTTCATCGCGGAGTTTCCAATACGGGAGCAGGGTGTTGTGAAGCTCGTAGCGGTTGCTAGGAAATCCATTCCTCACACACTCGACAAGTCGGACATAGGAAGGGTCATCTCGGGCCGCTGTTCGAAGGTCCTCCATTGCCTTGTCGTCATCTGGTGACAGGTCCGAACGAAGGGATTGGACGGCATGGAGAGTGACCACAGTCCTGACGGAAAGAGCGAGGTCGGCGTCGAGTACATGGTCTTCTGGAGTAGGGCGGCTGACAGGAGAGCGGGATAAGGCATCAGGGATGCAGAGCTCCTTACCAGCACGCCACACTGCAGTGAAGATGTACGCCGAGAGCTTCTCTTTCAGACGCTGGAGGCGAGGGTTCTCAACGGCGTCTAGCGTGTAGTGGTTGAGGATCGGGACAAGCGGGCGATGGTCGGTCACTAGGTGAAAGTATTGCAGGCCTATGAGGTAAAACCTGCACTTGGACATCGCCCAAACCACAGCCAACAGCTCCAACTCAATAGTGGCGTAGCGCGTCTCAGTGTCAGAGAGGAAACGCGAGCCACACTGGACGAGCCGGAACTGCCCTCCACCATGATCCTGCAGTAGGGCGTATCCCACGCCATACAAGCGTGAGGCATCTGTCTGCAGAACTGTTGGCAAGGCTGGGTCAAACGTGGCGAGGACAGGTGGACGAGACAGGGCCTGTTTCACTTGTTGGAAGGCCTTGTCGTGGTCGGGGGTCCACAGGAATGTCCTCTTGGGGCTCATCAGGGGGCGAAGTGGTTGAGCAGCTGCGGAGATGTCCGACGAAAACTCTGCTAACTGGTTGACGAGACCAATGAAGGACCTCAAGTCGGTCAGGTTAGCAGGGGTGGGAAAATCCGTAATGGCGCGGACCTTTTCCGGGTCAGCTGCTATACCATTCCCTGAGAGGGTGTACCCACAAAAGTCAACTGAAGAGCTGGCCAGAACAAACTTGTCGGCATTTAGGGTAATGCCGTGCTTCCGGCACCTGTTGAGTACCTCGTAGATACGGCAGAGGTGATCCATATAATCCTCGTCGTACACGAGTATATCGTCGACCACTTTCACGCAGTTTGCCAGACCTTGTAGAGCCATATCACCTCGAAGACAGAAAGCGTCTCCTGTAGCGGCGAATCCCATGGGGCCACGGCAATAACTGTAACGTCCATGCGGGGTGATGAACGTTGTGAGTGGTCGGTCTTCTTCGGCAAGATCTATCTGCCAGTATCCACACAGGGCGTCCATCGTCGTGAAGAAGCGCGCCTTCGGGTTCACGCTGCGTATAGCTGCAAAGGGCGTGGGAGAAGGGTGCGCAGGACGAGACACCTGGTTGTTGAGCTTGGAAAGGTCAGTGGTGATCCGAACACCACCTTTAGGTTTTGCGACGACAACCATCGGGTGACACCATGGAGACGGGTCATCGCCGGTTGGTACAATAATTTCTTGAGCGACCATGGAGTCCAGCTCGTTTTTGACCGCCTCGCGGAAGGCCAGGGGAACCAGTCGAGGGGTGTAAATAGCGAATGGCTTCGCGTCGTCCCTCAGGTGGATCCTCATGGGGGGACCTGCCATCTTCTTGAGAGGCTTGGATTCCAGAGCGGACTTGGTCACCAGAACGTCGCTGAATTCCTTCAGGAAGTACTTCCGAGCATCCGAAGGAGAGGTGTCACTGGCAAGAGGCAGGGGTAGGGCGGCAGCAGGGTCGTTGCTGCTCCCTTTTTGCACCCTGTTGGCGTGTTTTACCTCAACAATAGGTTTGGGTAAGTCCTGGGAGATGATGGCCAACTCCTGACAATGTCTGTAGGACA
This sequence comes from Homarus gammarus, assembly GCA_958450375.1. Classification (NCBI taxonomy): domain Eukaryota; kingdom Metazoa; phylum Arthropoda; class Malacostraca; order Decapoda; family Nephropidae; genus Homarus; species Homarus gammarus. The sequence continues at coordinate 676,166 of CAUDMG010002750.1, read as the reverse complement.
GCAAAGGAGTCTGGACACCGTTATGCACATCAATCCAGGCTTGACACGACCTGTTGCCAAAGGTGACTTGTGCTTGGAGTGAACCCAGGGCCGGGGTCATCTGTGAACCATCTGCCATAAAGCGGAGATCCTTGGGGGGCGGTCCTAGATCACTTGGAGAGAGCCCCAAGCATTGCAAATGCTGGGGACCGATGACTGTAGCATCAGCGCCGGTGTCGGGCAACATCTGAAGGCGGGATGACACACCGCCGTAGGTCACGATGACGCTGATGTACTGGGGGACTTTGGTCCTGGGACGCGGGGGGGAGCACACATTCCTAATGTGGCTCGAGCGTTGTCAGGAGTCGTCGTGCCTCTGATTGGAAGGCTGTGGGCGGCCCTCTCTGGTGGAGGGGGGCTGAAGCTTCCGCCGACGCGGTCCTTTGGGTTTGTTGGAAGGGCAACACTTGTCATAGTGGCCCAGACGACCACACACATTGCACTGGACGCGTTTGGCTGGCCACCGTACTGTGAGTGACCAGTGGCCCTTACGGTCACAACTGTTGCAGGTAGACTGAGCAGCTGGACACACCTGTGTTCCGTGCTGCTTACCACAGTTGTTGCAAAATAAACCGGGCGTGGACGTGGTGGGCGAAGGCGTAGGAACAGACTTCTTGTCCTTCTTGTACCGGGACACAGCGCTTACAGCTGTAGGGGGAGCATGGATGGCAGAGGTGGCACACCTGGCAGCCTCATAGGAGCGACATATCGTCAACACATCCTTAAGAGAAGAGGAAGAGTCGAGGGAGGTGAGGCGTTGGACAAGTTCCTCGTCCTTAACACCCATCAGGATCACCTGCCTCAACTGGGTCTCCTCGCACTGCTGGTGGTGGCCTGGACATATATCTACCTCTTCCGAGGCTCTCTTAAGACGCACGTAAAAGGCATCAAAAGACTCACCCTCCATCTGTCTGCAGCTAAACAATTCCCTCCTGCGCAGAGCTTCATTCTGCTGTCCTTTGATGTGCCGTTGTAGAACGTCCAGTACCTCCTCTACAGACAGCGAAGAGGTTGGGGGTACCTGCAACGTATGTTCCAAGACACGCTGAATTTCCAAGGACAGGCACATACGCAGCGGGATGAGTTGTTTAGGCTGTGACAAACTCTGGAGATCCACCATTGTAGAATAATCAGTCCACCGTCGCCGCCATTCACGAAAAGTCTGGAAAGTCTCATCAGGCTTCAAGATGGGCGGTGTTTGAGCTGCTGCTTTAGGTGGGGCTGGGGGGTGTGAAGGAAGCATGGATGAGGTATCTGAACCAGTCAGTACCGAGGCAGTGTTAGAGCCAGGGGCTTGGTTAACAGTGAGGCGAGATATCAAGGCTTCAAACCGTTCACTGTCTTCCAATCTCCGTTGGTTGTCTCGTTCTGCCTCTGCTTGCCTTCTGTGCTCATCTGCCAAACGTCTGTGAGCTTCATCCTCGCGTTTCTCATCTCTCATAAACTTCAGTAAAGCAATTATCTCTGGAGACAACGCTGAATATTGAGGTGAGGGACTGCGCGATGTGGGGGCTGGAGCGTCGTGGCCGGCCTGGTCATCCATCTCTGCGGGGCTATCACCCGCCTGAGTCATCCAGACGCTGGGTCCACGGCTACGTAAGGCGTGAGACATAACTACTTCCTCTGTGTACTATGTCTTAAATCAGTGTTGACCGGTCAGCCCGTCGTATCAACAAGATTTCAGACAAAAAATTAATTAAATACACACATAAGTAGGTTATATATATAAAATATATATAAGGAAGCCGCGCGGTCAGCGAGTGTTAGTACGTGTATGTGTGTGAGTGTGTCCCGGGCCGGCAAAGCGTCTCGCCCCAGCTGTGAGGGGGGGTGGAGGCGGCGCTGTGAGGGGGAGTGGAGGGAGAGGCGCGGCGACTCCCAGTCAGTCCAGTTACCCTCAGAACGCGGTCAGAGGCGGGTGCACTGAACTCTACTCCTTACAAATGCCCAGAACGTGCCGTATACCTTGGGAATCCTTTAGAACAAGGTCACACATGAATGGCACGAACACACAATGCACTAAACACTTCACAGAAAATCACTGTCACTGACACTGCTCAAAGTTGCTGAAATTCTTCAAGGTGACGCGCGGGAGTTGACCCAAGCGAGAGGAGGAGTCCATCCGGCTTTCCACAGACTTTGCGCTATCACTCGTAATTATCCAGTAAGATCGGATCACTGCGCCATGTTTGGTTCTGAATAATAAGTTCTATATACAGGAGAGAACACAAACACCTGTATAGTTTTGTAGGTTCGGTTTACTGGATAAGAGTATGTACACAGAGGGAAGCAGCGGTCTCCCTGGCTAAGCTCCTTGTCAACTGCTATAGGCGACGTATGGCAAGTGATACATTAGCAGCTTCCATACGTCGCCAGGCACATTAATTAAGAGTGTGGGATATGGTAATAACATTGCCACACGCTGCTAGCTAGGCTGAATAAATAAATACATAAATGAAGCACATACATAATATACATACATGATATATAATCCAGCATACATAATATACATACAAGAGGGAACTAGTCTCGGGGCCGGGTTGACCATGTCTAAGTTCAACAGTAGGCCAGGAGTAGAGGTATGAAAGTGGTTAAGAGAGGTTGACCGAACCCTCAAGCTGCTAGACGGAGACGAAGTCAGTCGAATCCAATTCATAATCAGGCATCTTGCGGGGCCTGCGGCAGATCGCGTATACAATGCACGCAGAGACTGGGAAACCGTAGATGAATTAACTTGTTATTTGAAGCAGCAATACGGCGGGCAGACGGCCACGTACGACGCCATTCAGAAGATGATGAAGCGGAAACAAGGGAGCAACGAAACTCTTCTTGAATATTATGATGCTATGCTAGATTTAAACGATGAGTTGAACCACCATGATCATAAATATGGTAAGGCCCTGTTGGGAGATGCAATCACTCGGGGGCTCAAGGAGGAACAAAGCCGTATGTGGTTAGTGGATGAGATCAAGAAGTATCCTCACCATAGTCTAGACGAGTGGATCACGGGGCTGAGAGAGGCGGAACAAAAACGAGAGGCTTTGAGGGAGGTACCGCTGACTAAAGGAAGAGAGAACGAGCCGCAGACTGGAGGCTCGATTCTCCCGAGGTGCTATGCGTGTGGACAAGAGGGCCACTTCAGTTTCAATTGCACGAACGGGTCCGGACCAGGAGAGTGTCCCAAGGGGATACGTGGCCAATGGCCAGTATCGAGTTGGAAATAACAATCGGAACTGGCGGTCGGGAAATGGTTAAGGCCAGGCAGTCCCCGCCAACCGTTCCTGGCCTCACCAATAGATTCCACCGGCGATGTTATGAGTCAAGAGAGAGCGGACCCATGGTCAAGCGTGGTTCGCATGACAAATTTAATCACAACAGAAGGTACCTTAAGGCTGAAAGCAGAGTGTCCTAAGGTCTCGGTGCTGGTAGCGGGTCGTGAAATGTGGGGTTTAGCAGATACTGGGGCAGAAGTGTCGCTAATTGATGAACTTTTCTACCGTCGGGAGCTGGAGCCTGCAGGCGTGGTGTTGCAGCCCACTCGAATAAGGGTAAAAGGGGCGTCAGGGTTTCCAGTGCCGTGTGTGGGGTGTATTCGAGTCACTATGGTCGTATGTGGGGTGGAAGTCACTGCTGTGGGGATGTTGGTTTGTCCAGGGATTGAGACCCAGGGTAAGGGGCAATCTCATGTCGGGTTGTTGGGGATGAATGTGCTGGGGGAGGTTGCGGAGTTCTGGCCGCACATGTATCACTTGTGCAGGGAAGCCAGCAGCACCGCTCAGTGGGAAAATTGCTTGCAGGAGGTTAGGCAGTTATGTGCAATAGAGGCCATCAGCCTGGGGTATTGTATGACAGAGAGGAAGAAAAGACCAACCATTCCTCCCCGGAGTACTCGGTTGCTGTCAGTATGTGCTCCCTCATAAGCCAGGTAGCTAACAAAGAAGTAGTGATTGAGCCTCTAACAATAGAGGATGAAGGTTGGATGCCTGAGGGTGTGATAGTGTTGCCGACAGTTGTAAGAGTGGTGAGAGGCATGACCCAGGTGTTGGTGGCAAATCTGTCTGACAGTCGTACGAGCTTGAGGGGCAATTGGCGGATTGGGAAAGTGGCTTCGGGGACGGAAGTCGAGGAAGACATCAGTGAAGAGGTGTATGTGAGGACAGTGCAACCGGATGCCCGTACAGAGGTCAAAGTGCACACGGAGGAAATGAATGAGGAACAAGAGAGTGCAGTTAGGTGTTAAATAGAAGAGTTTAGTGATATTTTTGAAGGAGAGGGCCAGCCCATAGGAAAGGCTATTGGGGTTCAGCATGAGATCCCAGTGACCACAGACAGGCCAGTTAGGGTGCCATATCGGAGGATCCCTCCAAACCAGGTACCAGAGGTGAAGCAGCACATTAGCCAGCTGTTAGATCAGGGAGTAATTCAGCATAGTGAGAGTCCGTACTCTGCCGCCATTGTAGTAGTGAGGAAAAAGGCCGGGACGCTGAGGTTGTGCATTGACTATCGTGACTTAAATAAGGTCACGGTACGCGATGCGTTTCCTCTGCCTAGGATAAATGAAACTCTAGAATCTCTGACGGGGGCCCAGTTTTTCTCAACGTTTGATCTGGCGGCGGGATATCACCAGATAGAAGTAAAACCTTCAGACCGTCCAAAGACTGCCTTCAGCACAAGCTTCGGACACTTTGAGTACAGGCGACTGCCTATGGGATTGTCAAATAGTCCGGGAACCTTTCAGAGATACATGGAGCGGATTTTAGGGGATAAGATTTTCTCCTCGTTGCTTGTATACCTTGATGATGTGATGGTGTTTTCAAGTACAATAGATCAGCATATAGTCAGATTGAGGGAATTATTTTGCAGGATGAGGGAGAATAACTTAAGATTTAAACCTAAAAAGTGTGAAATAATGGCTTCAAAAGTAAGTTATTTAGGATATCAGGTGTCATCTGAAGGCATCACAGCTGATCCTGAGAAGATTAGGGTAGCAAGAGATTGGCCAGTCCCTCAGACGGTGAAAGATGTGCGGTCTTTTGTAGGGTTCACATCATTTTATAGGAAATTTGTTAAAGGGTTTGCCCAAATAGCTGCTCCACTGCATGCGTTGATGCATGGGAAATCTAAGGATCGGGTAGATAGTGAATGGAGAGAGGAACAGCAACAGGCTTTTGAGGAGCTGAAAGACAAGGTGACGCAGACATCAGTGTTGGCTTGCCCAGATTTCACTCAGGAGTTTATATTAGAAACAGATGCAAGTTTTCGTGGGCTAGGTGCGGTGCTGTCCCAGCGGAAGGATGGCAGGTTGCATCCGGTGTGCTATGCGAGTCGGGGCCTGAGGAAATCAGAACGTAACATGAACAACTATAGTTCTCGCAAGTTAGAGATGTTAGCACTCAAATGGGCAGTAGTGGATAAATTCAGGGATTATTTGGCAGGGAAACATTTCACAGTCTATACAGATAACAACCCACTCAGTCACCGCGAGAAGGCTAAACTAGGTGCCGTGGAAAGTAGGTGGAATGCGGATCTCGAGCAGTTTAACTTTACTATAGAGTACAAGCCGGGGAAGAACAACATTGTGGCAGATACTCTATCTAGAATCCCGGCGGAACAGGAGGAAGATAGTGAAGAAGAGTATACAGCGATGCATGTCCTAGAGGAGAATGGTGCCGGAAGGAAGGAACTGTGGACGATGGATGGGCTGCGTAAGGAGCAAGGAGGCATGGACTATATGACAAAACTACGAAGATGGTTGGTGGGAGAGCTGCCGGAGGATGAGGTACAGGTAGAGCTCCAAAATGATGATTTCTGCAAGATGTACCGAGCTAGGAAATCCCTGATCGTAAGAGAAGATGTTGTCTGGCATAGAAGACCCGAAGGGAAGAACCTATGGAGGGAGGTGCCAGTGTTAACTCCAAACTTGCAGGAGGCTTTGACTAGAGCCTGCCACGACGAGTTTGGCCATCAGGGGCGAGATCGCACCCTGTCGCTGGTGCAGGAGCGAGGGTTCTGGTCAGGCATGGGAGAAACAGTACGAGACTACATAGCCAGCTGCGAGAGGTGTGGAGTAGCAAAAGATGAAGTGCCGAAACCCCAACTGCATGTAGGGACGATTGAAGCTGCCAAACCATTAGAGACACTGGCCGCAGATTTCACCTTGCTGGACAAGCGGCAAGGATTGGAGAATGTCCTGATAATGGTTGACATATACAGTCGTTACACTTGGGCCTTTCCCACCAAAGACCAGAAAGCCTCGACGATTGCAAAGATCCTGGTGAATCGAATCTTCCTGGCAGTGGGTGCACCTGAGCGACTGTTGACCGATCAGGGAAGGAATTTTGGCAGTGCATTGGTCCGACAAACTTGTGCCACCTTTGGGGTGAAGAAAATAAGGACGTCAGCATATCACCCACAGGGAAATGGCATGGTGGAACGGTTCAATCGATCCCTGCACGGTCTGCTGGCCACCCTCGAGGCAGAGGAAAAGAATAGGTGGCCAGAGCATCTGCCGGCAGTGGTGTCACAATATAACGCGACTCCGCATGCCACGACAGGGTTTTCCCCATTCCTGTTGTTTTACGGGAGAGAACCAAACCTGCCTTTTGACCTTAGGCCGGAAGTAGACCCAGAGCCGGTAGATGAGTGGGTGATGGTGATTAGAGACCGGCAACGAAGATTGCAGGAAGCAGTGGAGATCAATGTTCGGAGACGTAAGGAAATAAATAGAAGAAAAAGAGAAGAGAAAGCCCACGAGAGTAGCTGGGAAGTGGGCCAGGAGGTTTTGCTGAGGAACAATGTAAAAATAGGCCGGTGTAAGCTGCAAAACCATTGGTTTGATAAGAGATGGCACATTGTTGAGGTCCTAAATCCAAGGCCTGGTTTATATCGCATTGATCCCAGTGGGGAAGAAGACCTGGAAGCGAGAGTGGAAAACCGGAGCAACTTGAAGGCTGCTCCAACCCTAAGGCATCCGGGAGACCCAGCGATGGATGAATCTGAGGAGGAAGACGAGGAGCCTCCACTCCAGATGAGCAAGATGAAGAGAAGTAGTTCAGAGAGGTCGATCGAGCCTGCAACTGAAAGACGAAGCCGACAAATTACAATTTTGGGTGCATGGTAATGAGAAAAGGCAGGTTGTCGAGGGTGAGTTGGAGGAGTCGTGAGTAGGGCAGAGGGGATGGGAGAGATGGTTAGGTCAGAGATGTGAGTTGAGTAGTGGTTGCTGTCATGAGCGGGATTGAGTTGCTGTCATGAACGGGATTGAGTGTTGTCATGAGCGGGATTGAGTTGCGGTTGTAATGTCCAGGGCCTCACTAATATGGACTGGTACATTGTCAGAGGGTTGGTCTGCCGGCATGAGGTTCGGAGACGTGGACTGAGTATTTTTTTGACACTGGTTCCTCTTAGCTCAAGGGCCAGGCAAAAGGAGAGCATGTTTGTTTTGGACTGTGTATTGTTTTGACACTGGTTCCTCTTAGTTCAAGGGCCAGGCAAAGGGAGAGCATGTTTGTTTTGGACTGTGTATTGTTGTGACACTGGTTCCTCTTAGTTCAAGGGCCAGGCCAAGGGAGAGCATGTTTGTTTTGGACTGTGTATTGTTTTGACACTGGTTCCTCTTAGTTCAAGGGCCAGGCAAATGGAGAGCATGTTTGTTTTGGACTGAGTATTGTTTTGACACTGGTTCCTCTTAGTTCAAGGGCCAGGCAAAAGGAGAGCATGTTTGTTTTGGACTGTGTATTGTTTTGACACTGGTTCCTCTTAGTTCAAGGGCCAGGCAAAAGGAGAGCATGTTTGTTTTGGACTGTGTATTGTGTTGACACTGGTTCTCTTAGTTAAGGGCCAGGCCAAAGGGGAGCGTGATATTCTGGTTGGGTTTGAGTTGAAGAAATGGAGTTGCTGGCTGCGAGTGGAATAGTACAGAGTTGAAGGTGGGTTCTAAGTTGTTCTCTCAGCACATGAGGGCAGTGCTGTCTTTTTTTTTAGGGGGGTCGAGTGTTAGCGGGAGAGAAAAGGAGAGAAGAGAAGACGGGAATGCTGCGTTTAGCAAAAGGGGTAAGATGCAGTTTCTTAGAACAAAAATTTAGGGGGGTCATATGTATGTTCTCTCAGCACATGAGGGCAGTGCTGTTTTCTTTTAGGGGGGTCGAGTGTTAGCGGGAGAGAAAAGGAGAGAAGAGAAGACAAATGCTGCATTTAGCACGTTAAAGGGGTGAGAGGCAGTCCTTAGAACAAATTTTGAGGGGGGTCGTATGCATGTTTTTCTCAGCACGTGAGGACAGTGCTGTCTTTTTTTAGGGGGGTCGATTGTAATATTCAGAAATTTCAGAGTAATTTCAAATGCCCCGCCATTAGCAATACTGAGAGTTCAAGGTCATCTGAGGGGAGAGAGCGCTTCCTGCTCATAGCGAGAGATGGTGGAACTAGGCCTATATGATATTAAATGTAGTTTACCGAATTAATACTGATGCGATTCATGAAGTTAAGGGACTATTATTGAATTAGAAATTATTATAGATCGTTTAGCAGTCTGAATGATGTTACGGATGTCCCAAGGAGTTATTAGTTAGGCGGAAAATATGTCACGTAGACCTAAGCTAACGCCTTGAGAGGACGCGACGCGGCCTCTCTCTCAATCGCGGGAAGCATTCACACAGACAAGATGTCCCTGCGCGTCTGTCACAGAAATAGTCACGTGGCCTAGTCACCTGTGCTGCGCGATGGCAGTATAACAAGTAAGTCTCATTCGATCTCAGACAAGGTTAGATAGGGCAGTGATAAAGTAAACTAGAGCTAACAGTGAGTTCATTTCAGGGTTTCCGTCAGAACCCACTTGACTGGAGTTGACCGGAGTTGACTGCGAGAGATTGACTGCCGTTTGAGACTGCCGTTGATGATGGAGGGTGGCGATTGTCGCCATTGGACCGATCAGTGTAGGCCTGTCACTGTTTAGCGGGGTAGCAAAGGATCTCTTGAGTGAGCGAGTGCTCCCGACAACTAAAACGACACGGGGCCAGCATCAGCCGTGGGTGATCAGTTCTTACCACTCTGCGCACAACCCCACATGTCCCGAGCAGCTAGTGAAACCCTCTTGCTAACGGGAAGCTAAAGTTTCTCTCAACTGTACAAGGTCTGATTGGCTCACTCCCTTCCGCTTTATGGACGCACTGGGAGTACACTGAGGCTATCTGAGTAAGCTAATGGTCACACACTGAGACCGTGAGTCTAGGTCTCTAGGAGATACCTAGAGGAACATTTTCCCTCCCTTATTACGGGTGTAGTTAACACCATTCCTCAGACTGATATTATCTTGACGTGTGTAGTTTAATAGTTTCTATATAATTTTGAAAATATTGTTTTGAATGTTTGTGCCATCAAGTGGAACCAGAGTGATACTGTGATCTGATTCTTTTAATGCCTCTAATTGTTCTTCATAATTCTGATCTCGGGTATAACCTTGTTCCCCAGAGTAGTGGTTAGGTTAGGTTCGGAAGTGTGCATCTGTTGGGGTGCTATAATTTTGTTGAGTGCCCTTAAGGCCTATTCATTGTAGAGTATTTAATTTCTTAAATTTTATTACCATTTCCTCAGTGACTGATATTATTTTGCTGAAAGCCCTTAAGGCCTATTCATTGTAGAGTATTTAATTTCTTATTTTTATTACCATTTCCTCAGTGACTGATATTATTTTGTGAGAGCCCTTAAGGCCTGTTCATTGTGCAAGCAACATTTCTTAATACTCCAAATTTATTGTTGCCTGAGTTTCTAATAATTTCTATATCATGTATAACTATTATTCCCCAGAGTAGTGTTTTAAGTTTAAGTTAAGAGGTGCGCATATTGGTGTACCATTATTTGATTGTGTTTGTAGTGTTGGAGGGAATATAAGTGTCTAAATTTAACAGTGTGTCTCATTCATCCCAGTCACAGACGCTATCCTTCCACGGGTCACGGACAATTTATTTTGTTTAGTAGATTTAAGTGTTCTTGTGCTGGTTCGGGATTTTTCTCAAAGGGGCGCTTCCACTGCCATTACCATCTATTAATTTTAAATAAACCCCAAGTCAAGTGAGAAATTAAAGTCCAGTAAATTCCGACCGGTTATATATATATATATATATATATATATATATATATATATATATATATATATATATATATATATATATATATATATATATGTAGGAGAGCTCCGTGTTTTGAATGAATCCGGGGTGAAGTGTTGGCTGTATTGAACAAAACTCCTGATGAGGTTTGAGAGCGTCTTATTTAAACACAGTTGTGCAACCTGTAACTATTTTTCACATCTACAAGGAGGGGAAGGTGTCATTAAAGAGAAATCTAATTAAACTATTGCAAGGAATATTCTTCATTGCTATTTTATTGGGTAAAATTGCTTTTTCAACCACACACCTCTTTTAACGTGGAATTTTGTGTGTGTGTGTGTTTTATGGGTATCAAACGATTTTGACCTTCATTGCCTTGTAAATTAGAGCGTTTGGCCCCAAATCATTACGTTATTAAAAACAATTTTTTTAGTACTATAACAGTGTTTACGTAAATAAATCATTTAATTTCCGACGCTATTATGCATTTGCGACGAAAATGGTATGTGAATATTAAAAATTGCAATAAGGTCTGTGATTAGGGCAAACTCTCTAATAATACCCATTGCTGGCATAAATCATGATCGTACAACCTTCTAAATAAGCTAACTCACTGGGGCTGCCTCCCCACCAGGCTAACTGCTATGGAACTATTTCTCGGCCACGTAATTTGCCCTAACCTTACCTCATATGAATGATGCATAAGATAACAATAATGTGGTTCAAAACGCAATGACACCATTTATTTTCCTTATTACAGTACTTACCTCTTTTGCTCCTTTGGTAACCAGTGGACAGATAGATGTGGATGAGTCCTCTTGTTTGTTTTACAAAGCACACAGTTATGTCCACGGGACAATTTCTCCATAATGATGGTAGATGATAAAGTTAATAGCAACAGAACAAAGAGTTTTGCCATACAAGATAAACGATGGTGCTGCCGTCCGTTGCGCGAGAACATGACTAAAATGGGCGAGTAATTTAACGCGAAATACGTCTTTATTTTTGTCTTCCTCTCATTACTCTACTCTCATTGACCGCACAGTGCGGTCGGTAACAGGTTGGGTCACTACCTAATAACTTAAATATGGTGGACACCTTCTGTCCCTAGGGACTTGATCTCACTCTCCTTTACTGCATTTATTTGCCTGGTCAATAATTACTCCTGCTTGAGTCTCTTACTTCGAACCTTTAGATTCATTTGTATCGGTTTCATGTTCTAGTTGGTACTGAGACAGTTTTAAACATCTGAAACAGGCAGTGCAGTAATAGCAGGCTGGACGAGCTAACAAACTTTTGGGTGAGACTGCACCATAGTACTTGTTACTGAGTGACCCCTGGGGTACCAACATAGTCTCCGTGACTGACCCCTGGGGTTCCACACATAGTGAGCCTGTGGACACCACTTTAGCACCATCCTCCTTAAATTCTCCATACATGAGATTTCACCTAAGTTTCTATCAAGTGCTTACAGTTTAAGATGCTTTTGTGATGTTTACTTTAAAACCGTACATTAGCTTACAGATGATCTTAAAATACACACAGGTTGGTTCAGGTGTGTGGTGAGCGGATGTGGAGTGGGTAGCTGAGGTAAACTCCAGCCTCGGTCGTACTGACTTCGTATTTTTACTGCGTATTGATTTGTCCATTATGGGATCCTGAAAAGACTGGGAACAACAATGAACACCTAGTTTACCTGTTGCAAAAAAGTATACTGCTACCACCTTTTACTTTTACCCTCTAAAGTGGGGAAATTAGGAGAGGTTTTAAGGTAGGCAAGTCAACATGGCGAATAAAATACGTATGTGGGTTTTAAAAGTAGATACTTCATATTTCTTATCTTCACTGGTAAAAGCAGTACACATGAATCATATTTTTTAAGAAAAGTTTCAAAATTCGTAAGGTGTTAGATCACGAAAAATGTGATTATTAAAAACATAAACATGTGTCTATGATTTACATGTTTTAAAGACGTTAAGATTCACAGGTAATATGCAAAACTGTAAAAATAAATAATTAATGCATATGAATAGTCTATTTGTCCCAAACTGTGATGTTTAACGCTAGTGTATTTAATAACAACCTACTGTTCGAAATAGTGTAACAAACATTGAGGTGATTCAAAAGTTCCTGTATAATGTAAATAATTCTCGATTTCCTCTACTCTAGTCACCAGGTGGAGCATCTCCCCACACGCCGTCCTACACTCACTTTACGAGGGAGAATAAGAATTATCTTTATCTGATTGGTCTGTCATGGAGTAATAAAATGACAAAAACAACTGGGCTCAAAGAAACTAAGGTTGTAAGATATATGTAACCCTTACTTGTAAGAAATTATTTTGACAACCAGAAAAATCTTACCCAGTTATTCATGGATGCATGTCAAAAACCGACAAATATGCATTACTCTCAGATTGAAAACTTTTGCGCTTTCCTACTAACAAACTTTGATGAGACAGAAGTATGGACGGACGGGAACAGAGCTGTGTATAGAGGAAATTACGATCGCTCTATTTTCATTGTGTGAAGACGAACTTCAGGTGCTACAGCATCCCTACTGTCCTGAGTCACACTTCCATCTGAGTCCCTGACCCAGGGACGTTGGATTTTGGACCTTCCCTCAGTGGTGGCAATGAAGCGGATACGTCAGCACGCCCAGAGGATCTCTCATTATCGTTTGAGTGGATAGAAATCACCCAAAACTATAATAGTTATAAGACATAATGGTACAAATTAATGAAAGTTTACACCACTTGCACATTATAGCGCTATAAGAACAACATCAACTTATTAGTTCCTTGAAAACTCAGTTCTCTGCCGTATTTGTATACTGTACATTAGGGGGCAGTGAAATTTTGCTCAAAGCTGCACTCTTCAGGCATTGTTCCTTATACATATCTAAGACTCCATGCCAAATTTGAAGCTGATATGTCGAGGTTTAGTCTGCCGCATTTTCTACTGAAATTTTTAAATTTACCTACAGTACTAGCCAAACAGCCTCTGTGGCGGTGCAATGTTCTGTTCAGTGTTTATCAACTTTTTTTCATAATTTGACGTCACTCTATTTTGATGGTAAGAAGACCGCCACTCGTGTGATGATAAAGAATGAGAAGACCGAGAAATGGAGTTCGAGGATGATGGTGAAAGATCATTATGTCATCATGGTTGAGCCTGGCAATGAATATCTCACACATGTGACTCCCAAGACTGGACACGGAAAGCAGATTGCCAAAACTATTCACGAGTTTCTGGTGGAGAAAAATCTAACCCAGCAGCCCATTGTGTGTGTTGGTTGTGATGGAACCAATGTAAATGTAGGATCAGAAAATGGAGTCATTCATCATCTTGAAATGTTACTTGGTCACCCGCTCCATTATTTCATGTCAGCTTCACGGAAATGAGCTGCCTTTCCGCGCAGTTTTTTATCACTATGATGGTAAACCAAGTGGTCCTGAGCATTGGCGTGGTCCCATTGGAAAACAGGTCAAGGAGTCTTTGTCTGAGCTTCCAGTTGTCGCCTTCCAGCCAGTCAGTTTCCCTGATTTCCCTGTGTATAATGATGAAGTGGAGAAAGATCTGTCCTGGGATCAGAATTACCTGTATAGGATTTGTAAAGGAGTTATCACAGGTGTTGTTGAAGATGACTTGGCTGCTATTGAGCCAGTTGAAAAGAATTGTCATTACAATAATAAAGTTCAGTGCTCCAATGTGGTTTTACATCAAGATACACCCTTACGTAACACACGGCTCAAGGAACGTATTCCAGTCCCTGCTATATATGAAACACCTGAATAGTGAGGAGGAGACGATAGTGAAGAAGGCTGTCCAGAGAAATGCATACTTCGCCCACACAGATCAACTTCTTCTTGGTATGTGTGCAGATGAGGACATGACTGTTAGAGAAAAAGCTGTCTCAATGATAAGAAAAATTAGAGAGGAGAATCAGCAAAAGGAAGAATGCACTGGCAGATCTGAAGAGGAGGAGGAAGATTCTGATCCTGCTGTTGACGAGAATTTGTTAAACTATACTGATGAGGAGGGTAAAGATGGAGATGGGAATGAGGATGTGCCTCCTGTAGTCAACATGAGAAAGGTGGTGACTCCGAAACTAAAGTGGCAAGCAAAAAACTATCATTCCATGATTAACTGGAGGAATGAACTCAAGACTGAGCATCCTTACATTGCTTCTCTGTCAAATCTACAGGTTAATGACATTCTTGAGACACCATTGGTGGTGCCCAAGTGGCCAAACAGCACTCAGGCGGTCGAGAGAGGCATAAAAGTGATGACTGAAGCTTGCACTGAAGTGACGGGATACGAATCGAGAGATGGATATATTAGGCAAAGATTATTGTCTAGGAAAATGATGCCAAGGTTCCGCACAAAAAAGAATTTCAATATGAACTTGTAATGATTTTCTATACGGTGTACCTGTAAAATAACATGTGAATTAAATCGATGTCACCCATGTAAAATTTATCATTATCCTGGAAAACATTAAATGACACCTAATTTTTGGTATTGTAGTGGAATTCTCCCCTACAAACGCTGTTTGTCGCTGTGTAGCCGACCCCACCAATTCCCCAGTGTATGCCTCGCGGTCTGGGTGGTGATCTCTCTCTTTCTACCTACAGCCGCAGCCAGCAACACCTCCTCCGCCGCTGCCTGGCGGCCTTCCCTCGCTCCTCCGCCTGCCTGGCGGTCCTCTCTCCCGCTGGCGAGCATGGCGACCCACAAGCTGTCCTTCTCTTAGCGTCCTCACCAACCAGCTCTCTCTACATCACGCTTGTAACCATGCTGCTTTCCCAGCACCAAGCTGCATTGTACATCCAATACAACATGTATATAGAGAGCACATTGTGAGTTTCCTTTCTCCACCCCATCCTGTGTGTGAACCAAACATCCTGAACCGCACAGTATACACTAAAAGTTGACAAAAAGTCGTTCGCGATGCGGCAGGGTAAATATGCATGAAATGGCATGAAATTTTACACAGGTGTTTGTTACAGCCATACAAACGATGCCTGAGAGTGCAGCCTGCAACTCAAATAAAAGTGTTTTTTCCCTGCCCCCTACTGTACATACTACTTGAGGTGGAATTTACATATAACACATGTTAGGCATAAAACGTCACTCCAGTATAGCCAACAATATTTATAACAAGGGAAGAATTCTATTAAGCTCGGAATTAATATCACTCCCAAATCCTTTCTCTACACAACCATCAACACTTCCCTCGGGTCATACACACCTTCACGGTTCAGTAGCTTTTGTGTCAAGGAGTCATATGATGTTCCTTCCATTATTGTTTTATGAGCTTGTTAAACCAGCCCCTCCAGGGCCCAGCCAAGAGTGGTTGGCAGGCAAGCGGTGTCACTCATAGATTACCTGAATGGAGAGGACTACAAAACATAAACTAGACTACACACGTACAGTATGTAGTCACTAAAAGTCCCCATGGTTCGTACGGTCCCTTGGGATGTATCTCATTCCCACCAACACAACACACAGTTCGGTCCGAGCGATGCTGTAATGCCAGAACATATTTGGGGAATATTTAATTGCATCAGCATATTTGATTTAATAGTGGAATATTCCGGTACAAACTAATTTCATCAAATTGGCCGGATATAGCAAGAGTCTTGGGAGTAGAATTTATTGCGATTAAATTTCCATCGCTAATCTTGTCATAACATAACATTCATCCCGGGATCCGTACAGATTTTTTGCTTGAGACAGCAGGTTGAAGCGCCCTTGTGCTTCATCAGGTCTTGTTCACCTTTATTTTTTTGTGAGGGTTAAATAGTGCCCATTTACGAGAGTCCACCCTGGCAAGCTTAGATTTCCTAGATTTACTTGATTCACTGACTTATATACTTTTATTTATATTTCTTACTATTCTTGATTATCCCATTCTTATTTTACAAAAGAGGAACTATCAATATATGAGATATCTAATAGAGGGTACTGAATAAGCAAAGCATGAGTAACGCTGGCTGTGAGAGACGGGGGTACACAACAGTTGGTGTTTATGTGAGGTATGATGATGCGTCGAACTGGATGGATGGCCATGATTTATAAAAATTTTGCGTGTAGTGCCATAAAAAAATTGATATTTCTTTTTCTTCCCTTTTACTTATCTTACATAAGGTTTACTAGCCAGATGTATTTTACTAGCCTCAGGCAAGGAGACTAGTGGCTAAGTTAATTCCTGTATTTTCTAAGACAAATTGAGCTCTCAATGCTCTAAACTCCAGTAACTTTGATAAGCAAGACTTAAGTATTTTCTGAAGTACAGTCGAAGAGTTTAATACTGATAAGAGGTAAACTTACTGTAATATTGATCTTCCCTGTATCGTTACCAGCATATTTATTTAATAAACATTTTAGAAATATACATTGCAAAATGGTATACCACAATGTTCCTCGTTACAGTGAAGCAGGCAACATTTTTTATACTCCTGTGAAAGAAGCATCAAAAGTTAAAAAAAATGAATGGTAATCATTCCGTAGCCCGGCAATAAAGGAAAAATTCAAGACGGCTGCCACTACATTACGATATACACCAGAGCGCACCCAACCTTCATAGCGAGCGGACGTGCTACGCGTCGCTCCCTGCTCAGTTCAAATCGCTGACCGTTACGACTGTCTGCCTTGTTTTTCGCGTTGGGTCCGTTCTGACTGCTTTATTATGTAGTTGTACATGGATATCATTATTCTTGTACACTGCGGTTCTTCCCTATCCTATCCTTTCGCCTAAACTCCCTGCTGTTTGGTAACAACGCGAACCCTGTGGGCAGAGCCTCAAGGGGGGCCCTCAGAGGGCTGCTGAGTCGAGACAGTAAGGGTGGCAACATTTTCTGTTAGGGATTCGACAGTGCTTCATAACCTGTCACTGTTAGGTGTTAGGGCTAGACCCGTCTTTACTCGCCCAGCAAACGGACAGAAGGAGCGGCATCCATGGGGTTTAGCTGAGGTGGACAGATTAGGTAGAATTTTGATTCATTCATTCATGTATGTTACTGACCATGGCCAAAGTGAGAGTGAAGAGCTAAGGGTAAGAATAAATAGACTTGTGGATCTGAGAGATGGTTACATCATCCTCACAGAAACAGATGAAGATGCTGATAAACTACTTAAGTCTAGTGCCATGGACAAAATGAAAACCAACGGTTACGAGGTCATTGTCCCATGGGAATACGGCGCCAAACTCACCCTTGTATGTAAGAAGTTAGACAAAGATGTAGTGGAAAATAACGCAGAAGAAATTAGAGATGAAATACAAAAGCAAAACAATGTCAAGGTTGTGGAGGTGTATCCTATGTATGCCCATAATATAATCAAGGTTCGCTTTGCAGACACAACGGATGCAAAAAGAATGAAGGAGAAGGGGCTCTATGCATATGGCACTTCCATCTCATCCCACCAAATAGAATATGAAAAGTATACGCCCATCCAACAATGTATGAAGTGCTATAAATACAATGACCACATGACCAAGAACTGCCCCATGCAAGGGATCATATGCTCTGAGTGTTCATCTGATCAGCACTTCTACAAAGACTGCCGTAGCACCATAAAAAAGTGTGTCGTCTGCGAGGGTGACCACAGGACCTTCTCTGCCACCTGCCTGGTCAGGAAACAGGTATTTCAAGAAACAGAGAAGAAACTGACCGAAATAACCAAACAATAAGAAACCAGGGAAATTTCTAACACCATAGAAAGGACCACTCAGTCGACGATGATGGCTTACAGCCAAACCCTAAAAGACGCTCGAAAAGAAATTCAAGCAGACTCCCAAAAGCTCAACAATGTCAGCGAGACCATGGAAGTCCTGCAATCAGAGATAAGAACCATCAAGGACTCAATAAAACAGGCAGTTACTGAGTCACAGGGCGCCATGAGGGACGCAGTGGCCGAGAGCATCAGGAGCGTCTCCTCTCCTCAGCTGGACGAGTCCAAAGCACCACTATATACTTGTCTTACCTGCATGCCCATCACATGAACATGGTTCATCCAGGTTCATTCCCGAAACACCTCAATGAGACACAAACCAGGAAAAAACATTGCACCTGTTGAAATAAGCGACAAAGTCCCTTTAAAAGAAATCCTTAAGGCAGTAACCCACTCAACCCACGCCAGAAATAGACCATGACCTCCTTGACTTAGGCAAAAGTCAGTATAACCGCAATCCCGACGTGGCTAGTCAGTCCCCCTGGGATCACAGCTCCAACGACACCGTAAATGCCCGCGATCCCATTACATGCACTCCCAGCGACGACAGTGACCATCGGACTGCAACCACAGTCAATGGTTGCGACCAGATGATGACGACTCACGCCACAGAGGAACAAGACCCTCGAGCTGCAGCATCAGTTGATCACTACGACACGCAAGCCCAGGACCTGAACACCTTCCTGTACACGGGTGACGAGAAGTTCGAGGGCCCGCCATTGACTGACAAGCAGATGTCCGAAGGTTCTGCTAAGAAGTTCCGTTCCCCTAGAAATGGCAGAAGCCGAGCAAACACTCCAAGCGACGCCCCAAGCTACAGTCTCCGAAATGGCAGTCATTAGCAGGATGAAAATTGTCTAACTTATACTATCAATTAGACCCAGACACCATTCTGTTAAACAGTACTGGTATAAAGGACGAAAGTAAGCTGAAAATTTTTGGCTACACTGTATACCAGAGGAACATGACGGGTGAGCTGAACGATGGTGTCGCTGTGGCCATCAGGTCATGGCTGAGTCACAGAGTGTTGCCAGACTTTGAGGATTCAGTTCTGGGAGTGCAGGTGGAGACAACTAGGGAACCTGTTATCATATGCATAATGTACCTACCTCCCAGACGTCCTTACTTACCCGAACAATACCTAAACCAGTTACTACGCCACAGAAAACCAACATACATCATAGGGGACTTAAATGCGCGCCACGCCATACTAGGACACGGCAATGAGAACAACGTCGGTGTGACGCTGTTTGACAACATCAGAAGGGGAAAACTGCAACACCCCAGGCCAGATTTCCCGACATTGATCAGACGTGCCAGTGCCACAACACCCGACATAATCCTCTCTAACAACGAGGCCGTCCTGAACAGGCACGTTACCGCCGGACCCATCAGTACCAGCGATCACCTGCCAGTCGTCGTGACGCTCTCATCCAATCCCATTATGATCCCTTCCAACATCAGGTCAAACCTCAAACGGGCAGACTGATAGGGACCATAGTACATTAGGGTGTGTCACACGGAGGCGAATTTTTTTTTTTTGAGTTTGAAAAATCGGCCCATGGTATTAATGATGTAGTTCTATGTGCAGAATCATGTGATATCTTCAGATTTGAAAAGTTTTCATTTTTTTGCTAGGTAAATTTTAACTTGAAATCTTATGAAAATTCAGTATTCCCACCCTTTTACCAACACCACTAAATAGCTTATTTAAAGTAAAGTAAATGTATCAGGTTAATTTATTAGGATGAAAATGATCCAGAATAGTGAAACGAATGATCTTGACACATTTATTAAATTTAATATTCCTTTAGAAAACAAAATCATCAAATACAAAAACCGGTTTTACTACTACGACCCGGTGTTGCTGCACACCATAGAGAACATGTCTTTCTTGTTTCTGTTTCTACTCATCACCTCCCTGCTGACCACCTGAGCTCGGATGTAGCCTTCCCTCCTCTCCTGGCTGTACAGGTGACTGCTGGCCTCGCTCACTTGCTGTACACAACGCTCTATACTCTGGGTGTGCGAGGGCCAGGCAGGGACATGCATGGGGTTGTCCAGGAAAGCTCTGACTTGAACATTGGTGAGGCTGCAGGTAAGAGGGGGCTCACTGCCAGCCTGGATGTTATCCAGATCTATGAGATCAGTGAGGGTCTTGGCACCTAGATTGACTTCAGGAGTCTTCCTGACCCTGAAGGAATCGTCACCAACTGATTCGTCATGCCCAGATCCTCTCATTAGTCTCATATCCAAGATCTTTTTGACTGCCACTCTTCTCTCCTCCTCATCCTTACTGCAGAGCATTGTCTGCAGAACTGCCTCGGGATGAGCATACCAGGAAGATCTCCTCACAGTCTGCTCCACAATCTGAACACCCTTCCTTGGCTGACACCTCAGGAGCTCAAGCTGGAAGAGAACATGCCTCGGACCTTCGGAGAACGATGACTTGACCTTGGTGTTGAACCAATTTGGCAAGTAGACACTCACGATGAATTGGACAATAAGTCTCAGGTTGTGAAGCTGGTTCCCTTTCAGTTTATGATGAGAGACCCAAATTCTGCAGAACCTGAGAGCCGTTGTGAGCCACCTAGAATGTGAGACTGGACCTATCTGCAAGTAAGCAAGTCTATCAGGCATGACCCCAGTTTTGATGGCACTGCAAATCATGTAACCATAGTACTGGTCAGTACTCAGGTCGTCAATGACAGTATGTGCAAGCTCAACGAGTGGAGGGCCAACTGTGATTTTTTCAAAGCTCGGATTTATTTCTAACTCAGTGGCACAGTCCAGCATCTTGCCAAGAGGACCAGACCATCTGTTGTTTGAAAGAGTCTTGCCATCCAGCTCCTGGATCAGATGTCTGAGTGGCAACTCGTTGGTGTGAAGGTCACAAACAATCCAGACCAGCTTCCTCCCAATCTTCCGCTCTATCCACTGTATGACCCCCCCTTGCCACCCTGTGTTCGTGTTGGTGCTGTCCCCTCCAATGGCCTGCAGGGTTTGGTCTACGTTCCTCTCTCTGAGCCAGTTCACAATGTTATCTGCCACTATCTCAGCTGGTTTCCTGATGTCATCTTTCTCTGGAGTGAAATGCCACAAATACTTCCCTCCTGGTTCACTGCAGCAGGAGTAGTGTTCCTCCTTCACCATGGCAGGGAACAACTTGTCAGAATCTCCAACTTTCATGAACACTTTAGTGTCATCCCTTCTCCCATCAAAGAAAAAGCAATTGATTCCATTTTCTCTTATCCCCTTATTAAACTCCTCTTCTAGGTTACTGACAAGTTTCTCCTGAGCTATCCTTACTTTGTTATGATCTATCACCAGGTGAACATCATCAGGTGTTATCAAACCACCGTCAATCCAGGCAGCTGTTGCTATCTCTGCAGTTTCTCTGAGACCAGTGTGGTGTCGCATGCTGGCCAGAGCTATGCTCGGGATATCTTTCCTATTTCGAATCTTATGCCTGGAAGGTTTGGGATCATTATTTTCTGGGTTAGGGACAAAGTCACCATTCTCCTGATGAGCACTCGGATCAGCCATGAGGAAGTCATAAAACTCTGAATCAGCTTGACTCCAATCATCGGCCTTTTTAACCTCACCCTGGGCCTTCTCAAGTCTCTTTTCCTCGGCAACTCTTCTCCTCTTCTGTCTCTCTGTGGCAGCCTCCTGTCTCTTGGACTCCGGAATATCTTGGCTAGAAATCATGAGAGCCCCTATACTGCCAGTCTTCTCTCTCTGTGCTTTGACAAATGCCAGTTCGATCACAGGAATCTTCAGTTCACGCTTGCAAATACAGGAGATGTGGGCCTCGGATTTACAGTCACGATCGCATCCAAACTCAGGACAGAGAACAATTGGGCACTTGCAAATAATTATGTCAAATAACTGGTCCAGTTGCTTGGCAAAGCTGTCCTTAACTGCAAGTTTTCCTCTCCCAAGAGAGATATCTCTTGCCTTTTCCCAACTGGCTAGCAGTCTCTCACTAATCTTCTTCTGACTTGTTATGACTGGAGGCTTGAACTGAGCGTTAGCCAGAGTGTACTGTGCCAAGACAGCTTTGGTCATATCACTGGCAATGTCTTTGTTTGTGTAAGTTTCTTGGTTCTTTTCACTGATTTGTCTGATTAAAACACAGTATCTCAAAGCATCTCTCAATGTAGGCAACTCCGACTTCAGGAGCTCTCTCCCAGACCCAAGATAGTGACTGAGATGGCTGGATTTTTGGTTCCTCGTCCTGACACAAGCAGCCATCGCAAATATTATCAACTTATAAATGCATCAGAATCTGAAACAGAAAAAAATATTGTTAGTTGGGTTGTTAAAGAATGAAGTCAGAAAGCAATGTTCACTATTCAATTGTAATGCACTAATGCAGCTGTACGTTAGATTTTCGATAAATTTCACGCTAAAATTTACCTAGCAAAAGGTTGCAAAATATTGAAACTGAAATTATTTTCTGTTTATATACACTAAAATCTACCAAAAAAGTGATGGGCCATTAGTTTTAGCTGATCTTCCCTCCTATGACACACCCTAATAGTATATGCCTACTTACTGCAGATGATCTCATCGTTGTCAGTAAGGATGTAGATGCGCATATTGCTAAACTCCGTGAAGTTTTCCAAAAACTTTCTACAGCAGGACTCAAGTCAAACTTTCTAAATGTGAATTTTTGAAATTCAGAATCCAATTTCTTGGTCATGTAGTCGACGGTGACGGTATTCATACAGTTGATGACAAAGTTAAGGCTGTTGCCCAGTTCCCACGTCCTACAACTGTTGATAAGGTGCGTAGTTTTCTTAGTTTATCTAGATATTATTATTATTTTATTAAAGGTTATGCGACATTAGCTACACCCTTGACTAAGCTACTAAGGAAGGATGCAACTTTTGTATGGAATGCTGAGCAAGAAGGTAGTTTTAGTGCATTGAAGACAGAACTTACCAATGCCCCTGTTTTAGCATTTCCTGACTACTCTCAATAATTTACTCTGTATACCGACGCCTCAGTACAGGGATTCGGCACTGTACTTATGCAGTTGGACGCACGAGAAAAATATAGAGTGATTGCGTTTGCAAATCGTAAACTTAATGATGCCGAAACACGTTATTCTGTAACGCATCTGGAAACGTTAGCTGTTGTTTGGGCACTGAAGAAGTTTAAAGACATAATTTTTGGTTATAAAATAACCGTCTATACAGATCACGTGGCAGTGACAAAGCTGTTTCACGGTAAAAATCTTTCAGGTAGTCTAGCACGCTGGTATCTGACCATTCAAGTATTTACCGGGATGAGCGAATGTGGTCGAAGACGCTTTGTCGAGAAACATAGCACCAGTGATACCTCTATTATCGTTCTCCCAGTCGCAATTAAGGGATGAACAACGACTCGATCCATTGTGGTTTTCTGTCATTTTCGCTCTAGAGTCGGGGGGAGGAGGCTAGTCTTCCAAAGTTACCTCTTCTTTTCAATCAATTTGAACTACGACGAGACATACTCCTTCGCTCCAAGCAGACAACTGAGGGTATTGTTGCACAAATTGTCGTACCTGATACACTTCGTGAAACGATACTAACGTTGTATCACGATGCTCCCCAAGCAGGTCACCCCGAACGTGACAAATGGTTGGCGGAAGTCAGAAAGAAGTATTTTTGGAATATTATGAAGAAAGACATAGAAATGCATTTTGCTAAGCGTTTGTCATGTGCTCAGCATAAGGGTACTACAAGGGCACCGGCTCCAATTCTACAATATCCTACACCAAAACGTCCTTTTGACACAGTCGCGATCGACTTGTTACAACTTCCGAGGAGTCATCAAGGATCCTCGTACGTCCTAGTGTGTGTGGATCATTTTTCTATATTTGTGATTTTAGTCCCACTGAAGGATAAAACAGCCGAATCTGTGGCTTATGCTTTAGTTATTCACCTCATATGTCCTTTTACTACGCCCAAGGTTCTTCTCTCCGACAACGGATTAGAGTTCAAGAACCAACTTGTAGAGCAAATATGTCGACAATACGACATCCAACAAAGTTTTATCGCAGCCTATCATCCACGGGCTAATGGCCTAGTTGAAAGTACCAATCGCAAAATCCTAGAGATTCTTCATCTAATAGCTAGTCAAATGCACTATGCACGGAAAGATTGGTTACCGCAAGTCACCACATCTATTAATGGGTCGATCAACAGCTCTACAGGCAAATCACCCTATTATATTGTTTACGGCATAGACAAACGTCTACCTTATGACGTACTTACAGACAAGCCATGCCCAGTCTATAATGAGGACGGTTTCGCTACCAGGCAAATCAACGTATTCACGGATATTCATGGCCAAGTACGTAAACGTTTAGCAGCGTCACGCGCTGAAATGATATACAAGCAACATAAACAAGCTAAGCCTATCATGCTAGAAATAGGTGATGCTGTTATGGTGCAAGAACCTGAACGAAAGTCCAAGCCTTCACCCAAGTTTGACGGACCATTCCGCATTATTGCTAAAGAAGCGTGCAACAAATTTAAAATTTTGAAGCCAGACTCACAAACTTCAGATGTTGTGCATGCGGACAGACGTAAAAAGGTCCATTCAGATTCATTTCCCAGGAATGATAATGATATCCCAGACACAACTGTTCAAACAGCAAACACATCAAATGCACCTAGTGTATCTGATGATTATTGTTTAAAACTACGTTCTGCAAAACTTATATAATAATGTTCCTAACATTTCTACAATAATATTAACACGAAAAGATTTCTGAGTCTAATCATTTATTTAAATTTTTATAATTTCATGAATTCAGTGCCTACACTGGAATGATTCATTTCTTTTTCCAAGCATTTTGCCTGTTACAAAAACTTCAACTCAAGCTGTATCTATTAACAAAAACGAACTAATTGCAAGTATGGTTGATGCAGGGTTAGGACGAGTGGATGCACAGATGTGTATGTGAAAATTCTTCTTGAAGCCTTACAAATAGCCAAGACGAGTTATCTTTTAACTCCAATTTTCGCAGACGAAGAGGTAGAATAGTATATCCTTCTGTTAAAGTCAACTCTCAAGCACTATGCTTTCCTCAACCACGTAACTATGCTAGTGCAAAGCAAATTAATGCATGGTATGTAGAACCTTTCCTATTATACTCTGATGACACAATGGTTATTCTGGATATACCAACCGATCTTTTACTAATAAATGAAGACTACTCTTTGTTAGAATTGGATGATTTTAGGGTATTATCACGGTGTAAGTCGTCATGTATACATTTACGCATATGCCCAGCCTATGTGTGCGCGTTAATTAGTTTGCAGATGGAATATGCGAATTGGCGACCATACAAATTAACGTTCGCACAGCGCTGAAACACCGATTTTCCAAGAAAACTGTGTTTCATGAATATCTACATAATGTTCAGGATATATTTATCTATATATATATATATATTTTCTCTCTCTTCCCTGAAGAAACAAACGTCACTTTACGATGCCAAGATGGTGGTAACCAGTTAGTTGAGAAAGGTTATTATAAGGCTCCGGATTACTGCGTCATAACCTGTAGTTCACTGAAAACCTTGCCTTCCCATCATCATTTTGCAATGAATTAAAATCTTATTTTGGATTTGATTCCATTTTACCAAGTTTCTATTTTAACTCAGTGAACTCAATCTTATGTTATATAAATTATAATTTATTTTTTATCTGAAAGAGTCACATTTTACTAATATAGAAGACAAACTGCTATTTTATTTTATTTTTCACGGGATTTGTTATCTCCACTTTAACTACTCCCACTATTGTGTAATATTGGCAGTAATATTTTTGTTTTGCTCCCAGAGATCAATATCATTTCAATTTACCATTGTATTTACTATTCTGCAAGGCACTTAAGACTAGGACCCTAATAACTGCTGAACCTCAGGTTGCAGTTGCTTCAGTTTAGTGTTTTCACATATACGTATTTAACATGCATAAGTTTATGTATAGTTTGTTTTTTCTCTGGGAGAAGCTAATTCTTCGTAGAAGCTTGGAAGGTGACCGAGCGTTGTATTAGCCCCTGTCTCATGGGTCTCATGGCAATAACAATTATATAAATTTGGGTTAATACCTATGTAGTTTATATAATCCAATCACCCCACTGTAATTTTCCATAAGCTGTGAGGTGCCATGTTCTGTTCACTTGAGGGGAAATTCCTCTATCAGTACAGTAGGCCGACCTTGGGAATGTAGGGTTAGCCCGGCCTCTCCTTCAGAGCCCCTTCACAGGCACCAGTCCTCACAGGCACTAGTCCTCACTTGAAACTCACGAGAATCCGACGGGTAACCTAACTTAGTCAAGCTAAGCCCCTGTCCCTAACTAACACTTACAGCTTACAGTGTTAATTACGGTGCATCTACTAATAGACTGTGGAGAAAAGACCATTTTGGTTTTGTAACTTAACCCCTCAATTTATTTACATATAAGCCAAGTTAAAGAGAACTCTACCTAAAGCTTATATAGAGGAAGACAGCATGAATAGGAGTGCAACATGAGGTGGAAGGGTGCAACATAAGGTGAATGGGTGCAACATGAGGTGAAGGGGTGCAACACAAGGTGAAAGATTGCAGCATGAGGTGAAGCGGTGTAGCATGGGGTGAAAGGGTGTAGAATGAGGTGAAGCAGTTTATCATGAGGTAGGGAAGAAAAGACAGGCAGGTGGAGTCGCATACCAGCAGAGTTGAGATTATGTCAGTGCGACGACAGTCGTGTACAAAGTGAACGACATGTGCTGATCGATAGTACGCTCTCTGCACATTGTCGTGAAAGGTATCCTCTGCTGACTTTCTCCAGAATCAGTGAACTCTTAAATGAAAATGCATATGTGCCTGAATTATGTAATTATGTACATGAGGTACTAGGAATCTATAGTTAAGTTTGAAATTACCCCTCACATGTTAAATTTTGATTTAAAATATTTTGTTGGACAAATGTATTTTGAATTCCTTGTAGATATTTACCATGTATTTATACTTTTGTCAATAAATTACTACTACTACTATTCACCTCGCGTGTAAAAACGTTCGGTCAGGCGGGGGTATTTTTGTCAGCCGTTTTCCCACCACGTGAAAACCTCCTCGAGTATTGTCCCCTTTAGAGATAAACTACAACTGAGGCACGTGGAAACACGCTCGGGTGAAGGGAGCCATAGCCACATGAACATTTCCAGCACGCTTGGAGTGTTTTTTCATGTTTTGGGTTAGCAGTACAGAGTGCTGAGACGGCGCACGCAGCGTAGACTTTCCCCCTCACGCCCGCCTGAAGGGTCCCATTGTACTTTAAGTATTTATAATTGTACAAGACCCAAGGTCCAAATACTGTCAGTGACAATATCTGTCACAGGGTTCAGTTACTGGCCGTGGCTGCGAAGTGACCCAAGGTTTGACTGATAACTGTAACAGACTAAATAACCAAGAGCTCAACGACAGGCTCCGGCAGGACAGTAAAAGTGGTCCAGGGTTCAACTCCACATCATGGTAGTGTACTGTAATGTACGTGACCCATAATGTTCAACTACTGACTGTGATAATGTATTCATATATGATCCTTAATTTGATTCATGATTTTTTGACACTTTAGTATATATATATATGTATATATATATTGATAAAATCATACGGGAAAATGGAAACAACGGAGCACCTTAGCTTTCGTCTTTATTCAAGACATCTTCAGAGGCAACTGGACTACATGGACAGAGAGAGGCTTAAATATACAGGGTGACCTTAAAAACATGAGGTCAGGTCATAATGATGTCATCCACTAATCCCCACACCAACACACATGTAGAGGAGCTTAAGAGAAGGAGGTGACGTGACTAATCAGGTCAGGTCAAAAATAAGGGACCCACAAAATAACTATCATACATCTAGATCAAAGGTTTTCAAAGCATTTTTAACCTTGGGCCACTGACAAATAAATTTATGTAACATATTATCAGTTTTGAACTGACCCTCACTAAGGTTTATTGATTTTAATTCCTTAATCAAACTAGCTTCAACCAGAAGTCTTTCTGTGACACAAGATGATTTAAATACTTCTAAGCTTTTTTCCCAAGCAATGGGGTGATTATTATTCCTAACATGAACGAACAAGGCACTGCTTTCAGATGCTGTTCTGATATTATACTTATGTTGTTTGATTCTGAGCTGCAGTGTTTTTCCTGTTTGTCCTACATAATTACAATTACATTTGCTACACTCTTAATCTCCTCTACGTGTGTGTTGGTGTGGGGATTAGTGGATGACATCATTATGACCTGACCTCATGTTTTTAAGGTCACCCTGTATATTTAAGCCTCTCTCTGTCCATGTAGTCCAGTTGCCTCTGAAGATGTCTTGAATAAAGACGAAAGCTAAGGTGCTCCGTTGTTTCCATTTTCCCGTGTGATTTTATCAATATATATATACATATATATATATATATATATATATATATATATATATATATATATATATATATATATATATATATATATATATGAGCGCTGTCGTCTAGTTAGGAACATTTTTCCCAGATTCAGGTCAGCAAGAGCCTCTAGGGTTTTCATGAAAGGTATATTTATCTCTGTTTACCAGACACCATAGTTACAGTCATGGCAACAAATTTAAGTAAAGCATGATTAATCCTGAGGAGTTCCAATTAAACAGCCTTAGGGTGATACATTGTTGAAAAATAAGAAACAATAAAATATCTGCTTGCAGAAGTGAAATATTTTCATAGGGCAAGCATTGAAAAAAATACTTGTGTATGAAGCCATCTTTACTAAAGTGTCAAAAAATCATGAATCAAATTAAGGATCATATATGAATACATTATCACAGTCAGTAGTTGAACATTATGGGTCACGTACATTACAGTACACTACCATGATGTGGAGTTGAACCCTGGACCACTTTTACTGTCCTGCCGGAGCCTGTCGTTGAGCTCTTGGTTATTTAGTCTGTTACAGTTATCAGTCAAACCTTGGGTCACTACGCAGCCACGGCCAGTAACTGAACCCTGTGACAGATATTGTCACTGACAGTATTTGGACCTTGGGTCTTGTACAATTATAAATACTTAAAGTACAATGGGACCCTTCAGGCGGGCGTGAGGGGGAAAGTCTACGCTGCGTGCGCCGTCTCAGCACTCCTGTACTGCTAACCCACAGCATGAAAAAACACTCCAAGCGTGCTGGAAATGTTCATGTGGCTATGGCTCCCTTCACCCTAGCGTGTTTCCATGTGCCTCAGTTGTAGTTTATCTCTAAAGGGGACAATACTCGAGGAGGTTTTCACGTGGTGGGAAAACGGCTGACAAAAATACCCCCGCCTGACCGAACGTTTTTACACGCGAGGTGAATAGTAGTAGTAGTAATTTATTGACAAAAGTATAAATACATGGTAAATATCTACAAGGAATTCAAAATACATTTGTCCAACAAAATATTTTAAATCAAAATTTAACATGTGAGGGGCAATTTCAAACTTAACTATAGATTCCTAGTACCTCATGTACATAATTACATAATTCAGGCACATATGCATTTTCATTTAAGAGTTCACTGATTCTGGAGAAAGTAAGCATAGGATACCTTTCACGACAATGTGCAGAGAGCGTACTATCGATCAGCACATGTCGTTCACTTTGTACACGACTGTCGTCGCACTGACATAATCTCAACTCTGCCGGTATGCGACTCCACCTGCCTGTCTTTACTTTAAGGTTGTGTGACATTAGTCTCAGCCTTGTAAACGACTCGCGCTAAAAATCCGGGATAAATATCTTACTTAAGTATACCTCATGCACTATCATAAACGGGCTCAGCTCGAATATGTATGCAGCAAATTTTGTAGCGCCAGCTGACCTCTCCGTTACCAGATTCGCCACTCTGTCTAATGGGTTTGTGTTACAGTCTAAGGTAATTGCTCTCGCCATGAATCTAAATCTGGTGCATTTGCTAGCCTACATAAATCATATGCAAAATAAAGAGGTTGTTCCATGTCCATTATCTCATGTTTTGATTTCATAAACTTGCATCTCCTCTGCGATAATGTCTTGCACTGGGGGAATACCTGACTCGATCATGCACAGATTCATACTCGTGTTTTTCCTCACGCCTAACAAGGACTTCACCAGTTTATTATATTGTCTTTCCAATCCCTTCAAGTTATTGGTCAGCCAAGACTCAGAACCGTACAATAATGATGACGTTACTGTAGAATCAAATACCTTTTTCTTGTATACAAATGACATTTGTGTGTTGGCTGCACAAAAAATGGAAAACGTATTGACCATGGTTTCACTTGCTGTCTGGTGCAAAGACAGTACACTATCCATTTTTCCAGAGTCGGTGAACCAAGCCCCGATGTATAAGTACCTGGGGGTATAGCTTACCTCAATTCCCTCTATCGCCAGACAAAGTTTATATCTTTTTTTGCCCGTTAACCACAAAAAAAAAAATCTTTTCATTTATTACCATTCCATAGTCTTTACAATATTATAATACAAGGCTGAGTTTCTTCTTACACATCTCCCTTTTTGTTGCCAGTATTACAGTATCATCCATCAACAGTAAACCATGTAAGTTACCCAAATAACCATCTGTAGCAATTGCTCTCTCTATCATATGATCAATATATATGATAAACAATAAACAGCTCGTCGGAGTTCCCTGGCGGACCAAGATAGACGCATCAACTATTGCTGCATTTAATACATTTTTTGTACAAGTATACATGGACTTTATCACTTTTAACACTACTTTTCCACATCCTATACTCTTAAGGTGGTCTATCAGCTTCCTGCGATGGACTCTGTCATAAGGTTAATAGAATCTATAAATAACACATATAACATAACTTTTTTATAAACAGCATAATCACACAATAACCTTAAAACAATAATCTGTTCAATACATCCTCTACTTTTTTTGTGCACCGGCTTTACATTTATCTATATTACACCATAATCGAAGTCTGTTCAATATTAACGTATCATATATTTTCGCTAGAGTATCCATAATGCTAATTCCTCTAGTTATTACACACCATTCTGTTTCCAGACTTAAACATAACAACCAGTTTGTTATAACACCACATCATCGAATACCATATGCCAGTGAACACAACATTAAATATTGTCAAGATAAACAATATCCATGATACAGGTAGCTTACTAATTATAATTATGCCTGGGCACATTCCACTGTAACTCTTGTTTTTGTTCATGCTTGTAACTACCTGGTCCAATTCATGAATGGTAAACGGGTCATCTAATACTGGTATGTAGAGACCATTCTCTTCACCATCGTCAAATCCCATGTCTTGGACGTTGGTTAGGTTTAAAAATAATTTTCAAAATTTTCTTTAAATTGTTCATCATGCGGTTGTTCCACATTAGATAATTCAAGGTTTCCTTTCTAATTAATCGATTTCCAAATCAATTTACAATCACTTTCATCCAATAATCTTTTCCATCGCGGTTGAGCCTCGTCCAAACACGTTTCCATATCCTGGTTGTTGTTTGGCGAACCTATTAGCTGTGTTCATATTGATGAGACATCCCTCTGAGATAGCTGCGCCGACGTCTTCGGCACCAGTCACGTTGGGTGGTTCCACGTCCTGTAGTGCACTAGCCAGCTCTTCAGTGTTAATTGCCTGATGACAAAGACTCTTCCATAATTTGTGCTGTGTCGGTAGTCTGAATGTCCTATCGTTGATGACCTCTCTAACAGCCGGGCCACTGACACAGGATTTTTGTTGTAGCTTATTAACGTGATGAGTGGGGAGTGGTCGGAGCCTCCAACATCCTGACACACTTCCAGTTCTTCAATTAATTTTATGCATTCATCCTTCGTGATACACAAGTCAATTTCAGATATCCACGTATCCCTCCGTTTAAATGATAAATTGCCTTAGCTACAACCATAAAGTTGTTGAAAACACATATTTACCAGTGCTCTGCCGTGGTTATTGACAGTATAATCCTTTACTCCACTGTACTCATATACTGTAAGTCACCGTTCTGATCCGTGATGCGCGGCTCTCCAACCCTCGCGTTGAAATTTCCGATTGGGATCACTTTCCCGGGTTCCACAGTGTGCGCAGCAAGTGCACCGTAGTGTGATGGCTGGTAATACAGTGAATCCTCTGGAGGTATGTACACGCCACCTAGCTTGAGGCTCGGTGACCCCGACATCACCACCCAGATCTGGCGTTCAGTATCGGTGTCTACACAAGAGATGTTTTCTGATAATTTGCAACTTACAAGCATCACTACTCCTCCTCTGTGATGGCCTTCCTTTGATACATTGGTTAAAACATTAAATCCAGGTACACTCAATTGGAAATATTTCTTTGTTTCTAATAGCCAAACAATGTCGAAATTGAGAACAAATTTTAAAATATTTGGCTCCTGAAGTTTATCCTTAAGTCCGGCGATGTTCCATGAACAGAATTTTAACTTGTAAACAGCGTCATGTTGTTTACTAGTTAGAAAAAATGAGGTGAATACCTGTCTAAGATGACGCCGTCCCTCCGCAACACTCGATTCTTCCCATCATAATACATATTCACTCCAACGTTTTCAGGTTTTTCCTCTGTTCCATGAACCGTTACAGCATAATTATGATATATGTAATCTACATATATATTATATTTTCGGTAGCAGATTTGTATAGAACACAACGTCCTGAATCACAAAGTATCAAAGTTGTGTTTTTAACACTAATTTTCTTGAGGTTATGACAATGATAGTGGAAGGTATTGAAAATTGCTGCTACGGTGCAATTGTACCAGAAACACACACACCTAATTATGTATACCTGTATGTTACGCTAAACAAAGATAATCGCGGAGTAAACCTTAAAAAGCAACAGAACTTCGAGCCAAATAGGATTGTTTTTTTGTATTGCTATATAAGTCAATGATAATTATTTTCTATGTGATAAAATTTGGTGAGTTTCATTTACGGCGTCGTTCAATATCATAATACTGCAAAGTTAAACATGATGTAGATCATGTAGGATTGAGTTACCTCAGATTAAGTTTGGGTGCACCCTTCAGTATCCCTTCACCTCATAATGCACTCATTCACTTCATGCTACACCCTTTCACATCTTGCTGCACCCCTTTACCTTATGCTTCACCTCATGTTGCACTTCCCTACCTCATGATACACTCCTTCACTTCATGCTACATCCTTTCACCTCATGCTTCTCTTCATGCTGCACTTCTCTACCTCATAATACACTCCTTCACCTCATGCTACATCCTTTCACCTCATGCTTTTCTTCTTGCTGCACTTCCCTACCTCATGATAAACTGCTTCACCTCATTCTACACCCTTTCACCCCATGCTACACCCCTTCACCTCATGCTGCAATCTTTCACCTTATGTTGCACCCCTTCACCTCATGTTGCACCCATTCACCTTATGTTGCACCCTTCCACCTCATGTTGCACTCCTATTCATGCTGTCTTCCTCTATATAAGCTTTAGGTAGAGTTCTCTTTAACTTGGCTTATATATAAATAAATTGAGGGGTTAAGTTACAAAACCAAAATGGTCTTTTCTCCACAGTCTATTAGTAGATGCACCGTAATTAACACTGTAAGCTGTAAGTGTTAGTTAGGGACAGGGGCTTAGCTTGACTAAGTAAGGTCACCCGTCGGATTCTCGTGAGTTTCAAGTGAGGACTAGTGCCTGTGAGGACTGGTGCCTGTGAAGGGGCTCTGAAGGAGAGGCCGGGCTAACCCTACATTCCCAAGGTCGGCCTACTGTACTGATAGAGGAATTTCCCCTCAAGTGAACAGAACATGGCACCTCACAGCTTATGGAAAATTACAGTGGGGTGATTGGATTATATAAACTACATTGGTATTAACCCAAATTTATATAATTGTTATTGCCATGAGACCCATGAGACAGGGGCTAATACAACGCTCGGTCACCTTCCAAGCTTCTACGAAGAATTAGCTTCTCCCAGAGAAAAAACAAACTATACATAAACTTATGCATGTTAAATACGTATGTGTGAAAACACTAAACTGAAGCAACTGCAACCTGAGGTTCAGCAGTTATTAGGGTCCTAGTCTTAAGTGCCTTACAGAATAGTAAATACAATGGTAAATTGAAATGATATTGATCTCTGGGAGCAAAACAAAAATATTACTGCCAATATTACACAATAGTGGGAGTAGTTAAAGTGGAGATAACAAATCCCGTGAAAAATAAAATAAAATAGCAGTTTATCTTCTATATTAGTAAAATGTGACTCTTTCAGATAAAAAATAAATTATAATTTATATAACATAAGATTGAGTTCACTGAGTTAAAATAGAAACTTGGTAAAATGGAATCAAATCCAAAATAAGATTTTAATTCATTGCAAAATGATGATGGGAAGGCAAGGTTTTCAGTGAACTACAGGTTATGACGCAGTAATCCGGAGCCTTATAATAACCTTTCTCAACTAACTGGTTACCACCATCTTGGCATCGTAAAGTGACGTTAGTTTCTTCAGGGAAGAGAGAGAAAAAAAATATATATATATATAGATAAATATATCCTGAACATTATGTAGATATTCATGAAACACAGTTTTCTTGGAAAATCGGTGTATAGTTACATTGTTTCAGCGCTGTGCGAACGTTAATTTGTATGGTCGCCAATTCGCATATTCCGTCTGCAAACTAATTAACGCGCACACATAGGCTGGGCATATGCGTAAATGTATACATGACGACTTACACCGTGATAATACCCTAAAATCATCCAATTCTAACAAAGAGTAGTCTTCATTTATTAGTAAAAGATCGGTTGGTATATCCAGAATAACCATTGTGTCATCAGAGTATAATAGGAAAGGTTCTACATACCATGCATTAATTTGCTTTGCACTAGCATAGTTACGTGGTTGAGGAAAGCATAGTGCTTGAGAGTTGACTTTAACAGAAGGATATACTATTCTACCTCTTCGTCTGCGAAAATTGGAGTTAAAAGATAACTCGTCTTGGCTATTTGTAAGGCTTCAAGAAGAATTTTCACATACACATCTGTGCATCCACTCGTCCTAACCCTGCATCAACCATACTTGCAATTAGTTCGTTTTTGTTAATAGATACAGCTTGAGTTGAAGTTTTTGTAACAGGCAAAATGCTTGGAAAAAGAAATGAATCATTCCAGTGTAGGCACTGAATTCATGAAATTATAAAAATTTAAATAAATGATTAGACTCAGAAATCTTTTCGTGTTAATATTATTGTAGAAATGTTAGGAACATTATTATATAAGTTTTGCAGAACGTAGTTTTAAACAATAATCATCAGATACACTAGGTGCATTTGATGTGTTTGCTGTTTGAACAGTTGTGTCTGGGATATCATTATCATTCCTGGGAAATGAATCTGAATGGACCTTTTTACGTCTGTCCGCATGCACAACATCTGAAGTTTGTGAGTCTGGCTTCAAAATTTTAAATTTGTTGCACGCTTCTTTAGCAATAATGCGGAATGGTCCGTCAAACTTGGGTGAAGGCTTGGACTTTCGTTCAGGTTCTTGCACCATAACAGCATCACCTATTTCTAGCATGATAGGCTTAGCTTGTTTATGTTGCTTGTATATCATTTCAGCGCGTGACGCTGCTAAACGTTTACGTACTTGGCCATGAATATCCGTGAATACGTTGATTTGCCTGGTAGCGAAACCGTCCTCATTATAGACTGGGCATGGCTTGTCTGTAAGTACGTCATAAGGTAGACGTTTGTCTATGCCGTAAACAATATAATAGGGTGATTTGCCTGTAGAGCTGTTGATCGACCCATTAATAGATGTGGTGACTTGCGGTAACCAATCTTTCCGTGCATAGTGCATTTGACTAGCTATTAGATGAAGAATCTCTAGGATTTTGCGATTGGTACTTTCAACTAGGCCATTAGCCCGTGGATGATAGGCTGCGATAAAACTTTGTTGGATGTCGTATTGTCGACATATTTGCTCTACAAGTTGGTTCTTGAACTCTAATCCGTTGTCGGAGAGAAGAACCTTGGGCGTAGTAAAAGGACATATGAGGTGAATAACTAAAGCATAAGCCACAGATTCGGCTGTTTTATCCTTCAGTGGGACTAAAATCACAAATATAGAAAAATGATCCACACACACTAGGACGTACGAGGATCCTTGATGACTCCTCGGAAGTTGTAACAAGTCGATCGCGACTGTGTCAAAAGGACGTTTTGGTGTAGGATATTGTAGAATTGGAGCCGGTGCCCTTGTAGTACCCTTATGCTGAGCACATGACAAACGCTTAGCAAAATGCATTTCTATGTCTTTCTTCATAATATTCCAAAAATACTTCTTTCTGACCTCCGCCAACCATTTGTCACGTTCGGGGTGACCTGCTTGGGGAGCATCGTGATACAACGTTAGTATAGTTTCACGAAGTGTATCAGGTACGACAATTTGTGCAACAATACCCTCAGTTGTCTGCTTGGAGCGAAGGAGTATGTCTCGTCGTAGTTCAAATTTATTGAAAAGAAGAGGTAACTTTGGAAGACTAGCCTCCTCCCCCCGACTCTAGAGCGAAAATGACAGAAAACCACAATGGATCGAGTCGTTGTTCATCCCTTAATTGCGACTGGGAGAACGATAATAGAGGTATCACTGGTGCTATGTTTCTCGACAAAGCGTCTTCGACCACATTCGCTCATCCCGGTAAATACTTGAATGGTCAGATACCAGCGTGCTAGACTACCTGAAAGATTTTTACCGTGAAACAGCTTTGTCACTGCCACGTGATCTGTATAGACGGTTATTTTATAACCAAAAATTATGTCTTTAAACTTCTTCAGTGCCCAAACAACAGCTAACGTTTCCAGATGCGTTACAGAATAACGTGTTTCGGCATCATTAAGTTTACGATTTGTAAACGCAATCACTCTATATTTTTCTCGTGCGTCCAGCTGCATAAGTACAGTGCCGAATCCCTGTACTGAGGCGTCGGTATACAGAGTAAATTATTGAGAGTAGTCAGGAAATGCTAAAACAGGGGCATTGGTAAGTTCTGTCTTCAATGCACTAAAACTACCTTCTTGCTCAGCATTCCATACAAAAGTTGCATCCTTCCTTAGTAGCTTAGTCAAGGGTGTAGCTAATGTCGCATAACCTTTAATAAAATAATAATAATATCTAGATAAACTAAGAAAACTACGCACCTTATCAACAGTTGTAGGACGTGGGAACTGGGCAACAGCCTTAACTTTGTCATCAACTGTATGAATACCGTCACCGTCAACTACATGACCAAGAAATTGGATTCTGAATATTAAAAATTCACATTTAGAAAGTTTGACTTGGGTCCTGCTGTAGAAAGTTTTTGGAAAACTTCACGGAGTTTAGCAATATGCGCATCTACATCCATACTGACAACGATGAGATCATCTGCAGTAAGTAGGCATATACTATTAGGGTGTGTCATAGGAGGGAAGATCAGCTAAAACTAATGGCCCATCACTTTTTTGGTAGATTTTAGTGTATATAAACAGAAAATAATTTCAGTTTCAATATTTTGCAACCTTTTGCTAGGTAAATTTTAGCGTGAAATTTATCGAAAATCTAACGTACAGCTGCATTAGTGCATTATAATTGAATAGTGAACATTGCTTTCTGACTTCATTCTTTAACAACCCAACTAACAATATTTTTTTCTGTTTCAGATTCTAATGCATTTATAAGTTGATAATATTTGCGATGGCTGCTTGTGTCAGGACGAGGAACCAAAAATCCAGCCATCTCAGTCACTATCTTGGGTCTGGGAGAGAGCTCCTGAAGTCGGAGTTGCCTACATTGAGAGATGCTTTGAGATACTGTGTTTTAATCAGACAAATCAGTGAAAAGAACCAAAGAACTTACACAAACAAAGACATTGCCAGTGATATGACCAAAGCTGTCTTGGCACAGTACACTCTGGCTAACGCTCAGTTCAAGCCTCCAGTCATAACAAGTCAGAAGAAGATTAGTGAGAGACTGCTAGCCAGTTGGGAAAAGGCAAGAGATATCTCTCTTGGGAGAGGAAAACTTGCAGTTAAGGACAGCTTTGCCAAGCAACTGGACCAGTTATTTGACATAATTACTTGCAAGTGCCCAATTGTTCTCTGTCCTGAGTTTGGATGCGATCGTGACTGTAAATCCGAGGCCCACATCTCCTGTATTTGCAAGCGTGAACTGAAGATTCCTGTGATCGAACTGGCAGTTGTCAAAGCACAGAGAGAGAAGACTGGCAGTATAGGGGCTCTCATGATTTCTAGCCAAGATATTCCGGAGTCCAAGAGACAGGAGGCTGCCACAGAGAGACAGAAGAGGAGAAGAGTTGCCGAGGAAAAGAGACTTGAGAAGGCCCAGGGTGAGGTAAAAAAGGCCGATGATTGGAGTCAAGCTGATTCAGAGTTTTATGACTTCCCCATGGCTGATCCGAGTGCTCATCAGGAGAATGGTGACTTTGTCCCTAACCCAGAAAATAATGATCCCAAACCTTCCAGGCATAAGATTCGAAATAGGAAAGATATCCCGAGCATAGCTCTGGCCAGCATGCGACACCACACTGGTCTCAGAGAAACTGCAGAGATAGCAACAGCTGCCTGGATTGACGGTGGTTTGATAACACCTGATGATGTTCACCTGGTGATAGATCATAACAAAGTAAGGATAGCTCAGGAGAAACTTGTCAGTAACCTAGAAGAGGAGTTTAATAAGGGGATAAGAGAAAATGGAATCAATTGCTTGTTCTATGATGGGAGAAGGGATGACACTAAAGTGTTCATGAAAGTTGGAGATTCTGACAAGTTGTTCCCTGCCATGGTGAAGGAGGAACACTACTCCTGCTGCAGTGAACCAGGAGGGAAGTATTTGTGGCATTTCACTCCAGAGAAAGATGACATCAGGAAACCAGCTGAGATAGTGGCAGGTAACATTGTGAACTGGCTCAGAGAGAGGAACGTAGACCAGACCCTGCAGGCCATTGGAGGGGACAGCACCAACACGAATACAGGGTGGCAAGGGGGGGTCATACAGTGGATAGAGCGGAAGATTGGGAGGAAGCTGGTCTGGATTGTTTGTGACCTTCACACCAACGAGTTGCCACTCAGACATCTGATCCAGGAGCTGGATGGCAAGACTCTTTCAAACAACAGATGGTCTGGTCCTCTTGGCAAGATGCTGGACTGTGCCACTGAGTTAGAAATAAATCCGAGCTTTGAAAAAATCACAGTTGGCCCTCCACTCGTTGAGCTTGCACATACTGTCATTGACGACCTGAGTACTGACCAGTACTATGGTTACATGATTTGCAGTGCCATCAAAACTGGGGTCATGCCTGATAGACTTGCTTACTTGCAGATAGGTCCAGTCTCACATTCTAGGTGGCTCACAACGGCTCTCAGGTTCTGCAGAATTTGGGTCTCTCATCATAAACTGAAAGGGAACCAGCTTCACAACCTGAGACTTATTGTCCAATTCATCGTGAGTGTCTACTTGCCAAATTGGTTCAACACCAAGGTCAAGTCATCGTTCTCCGAAGGTCCGAGGCATGTTCTCTTCCAGCTTGAGCTCCTGAGGTGTCAGCCAAGGAAGGGTGTTCAGATTGTGGAGCAGACTGTGAGGAGATCTTCCTGGTATGCTCATCCCGAGGCAGTTCTGCAGACAATGCTCTGCAGTAAGGATGAGGAGGAGAGAAGAGTGGCAGTCAAAAAGATCTTGGATATGAGACTTATGAGAGGATCTGGGCATGACGAATCAGTTGGTGACGATTCCTTCAGGGTCAGGAAGACTCCTGAAGTCAATCTAGGTGCCAAGACCCTCACTGATCTCATAGATCTGGATAACATCCAGGCTGGCAGTGAGCCCCCTCTTACCTGCAGCCTCACCAATGTTCAAGTCAGAGCTTTCCTGGACAACCCCATGCATGTCCTTGCCTGGCCCTCGCACACCCAGAGTATAGAGCGTTGTGTACAGCAAGTGAGCCAGGCCAGCAGTCACCTGTACAGCCAGGAGAGGAGGGAAGGCTACATCCGAGCTCAGGTGGTCAGCAGGGAGGTGATGAGTAGAAACAGAAGCAAGAAAGACATGTTCTCTATGGTGTGCAGCAACACCGGGTCGTAGTAGTAAAACCGGTTTTTGTATTTGATGATTTTGTTTTCTAAAGGAATATTAAATTTAATAAATGTGTCAAGATCATTCGTTTCACTATTCTGGATCATTTTCATCCTAATAAA
This sequence comes from Homarus gammarus, assembly GCA_958450375.1. Lineage (NCBI taxonomy): Eukaryota > Metazoa > Arthropoda > Malacostraca > Decapoda > Nephropidae > Homarus > Homarus gammarus. Next base: position 635,997 of record CAUDMG010002750.1, on the reverse strand, counting down.
TTAACCTGATACATTTACTTTACTTTAAATAAGCTATTTAGTGGTGTTGGTAAAAGGGTGGGAATACTGAATTTTCATAAGATTTCAAGTTAAAATTTACCTAGCAAAAAAATGAAAACTTTTCAAATCTGAAGATATCACATGATTCTGCACATAGAACTACATCATTAATACCATGGGCCGATTTTTCAAACTCAAAAAAAAAAAATTCGCCTCCGTATGACACACCCTAATATTCTATGGTCCCTATCAACCCTGCAAACAAGGTGTTGATCATCCTTTGAAAAGTCAGTGGGGCATTTCTGAGACCGAAAGGCATCCACAGAATTCAAAATGGCCCAAAGGAGTACTAAAAGCAGTAATCTCTCGAGATTTTTCATCAAGAGGTATTTATTTGCCAATGACCGCTAAGTAAACCAAGGTTGCCAGTTACAGCATTATCCTTGCATAAGGATAGTAAAATATCAATCAAGACAGGCATTGGGTATCTATCTGGGATAGTATTTTCATTGACGAGACTAAAATCGATTACTGGGCGCCAACCTCCATCCATCTTAGGGGCTAAAAATAGTTGACTATTGAAAAGGAATTTTAAATGTGTGATAATCTCTCTATCCAACATACCTTGAACCGCCTCCTGGACTACAGCGCGCTGGCTATGAGGTAGTCGGTGAGCTGGTATATAAATTGGGTTTGCGCTTTGTTTTGGGATATGTGGTGTGAGGTTAAATTTATGCGACCTAACTGCTCCCCAGGTAAAGCTACAATGTTTCGGTAGTCGGCAAGCATCTCTAGGAGCCTAGTCTTGCCTTGAGTGTGATCAATCACCTTAACATGTGGTGTTATTTGATCTCTCCTCTCCTGTCTGGTTTGTTTCATTGAAGGTGAAACACTACCAATTGGGAATTGTGTAGGCTGTTGGACATCATGGTTATGATAAATGATAAACTAGAAAATCCCACAAATAACATCCTTCTTTCAATATTTGCACCGCGCTTGTTCTGTTGAGAACTAGAACGTCTGTTAAGCCACCAGGACGAATCGTGCTCAATGTAGATTCGAATGATAAGCCTTTTTTAACCTTGCATGTTTCCGTAAGGCAGACTACATCCATCCCCGTGTACACATCAGGTAAAACAACAGTGGCTCTGGTGATTTCCTCATTCTGAAAATGGAGAGTACCAATTAAAACTGCAGGCACGATCGTCCAACTATTGCTGCTATAATCACGCTGGGGAAATGAGTCTGTGAGGTCTTGGACTCGCTTTGACTCATAATCCATCGTCCTCGTAGTAGGAGCGTTGAACACCACATTCACCCATGTGGAGAGCAATGGTAGAGACGTGTGCATGGCGCTGTAGGAAATACCATTAACAGCGATAGTATGTTTGCTCGGCTGAACATCTATCAAATTAGTTTTAAGAGTTGGAAGGCCTATTAAACCGTCAGCTGGTAAATAAAGTCTTGGACCACATAAAAATCTGCAGAAAAGGATATACCACTTCTTGAAAAACGTAGTGGTAATGCTACCATTCATTCCTGTTATGTCCAGCTAAGTTACCGGAAACTCATGAGAGATTGGTGTCAGTAGGCCGAATAAAAAATTATCGGTGAGGGGATCTACGCTGTAACTCTTGATAGGATTCCAAAGAAAATACGTTTGCACAAGCACCCGTATCAATGTCTAACGCTAACTTGACTGACCCAACCCTGGGGTGCTGGTGGTAGAGTGGTACCGCTCTTGCCTTCGAAAGCGAGATGTCACGGGTTCGATTCCCGTACCGGTGGAAGTTGTTTGGACATACTTCCTAGCCCCCATTAGTCCCTGTTCACCTAGCAGTGAAGTAGGCACCTGGTGTAAATCGAAAGTTGCGAATTCGTATTCAGGGACAAGTTGTTGGAGCTTCCAATAACTTGATGACATAAACCATTGACTCTTCAAGCTTCTATGCCCTTAACTCATGAGGCATAAAGGCAAGCATGAACTTAGCATGCTTCCCTGTTGGGCGCTGTAAGCGCTTCACCTTACACAAGGATGTAGGGGAGTGCCCAATAAAAAAAAAAAAAAACTGATCCAACCCTCGCCGGAATTGATAACACTTCCGCTTTGGTTAGCGCCGCTATTAACGAGGCTGTAACAGAGGCGGTGTCGCGTGTTGGAAGTGGTTTAGCTACCCTAAGTCGGTCTGGGACTGACGTTGGTCTTCCCCCGACTTCTTGTGAAAGCATTTACTCTACTTACCATGGTGGGGTTCTTGGAGTAACTCCATCCCTATTTGTCTACATCGTCGGACTGCTACACAATCCTCCGTCAGCTGTCAGGTCTGAAGCAGACCTGGTTTGAGCAGTTGTTGCATAAGTCTTAGGTGGGCCTAGTCGCTGTGATGGTTGAGGGGTTGGTTTGTTTTTAGGCATAGCACCACTTCGTTGGAGTTGGTAACAAAAATCAACAGTATGACCATTTTTCTTGCAATGTGTGCATACTAAATGTTGCTTCTTTGTTGCCGAGTTCTTAGGAACTCGTTGCTGAATTGACGCTACAGGTGTTATTGTCTTTGCTAGTGGAGTTAGTGATGATTTAATAGTGATCTTGGCTGCATAATCCAAAATGTCCTCATCGGGCTTATAATCATGTGTCTTTGCATGAATATATGCCGGGTCACGGATTGTTAGGATGAAACCAAGGAACTCCATTAATTGTGCAAAACTGTCTAGAGACATATTATTGTGCTCGTCCACCCAGGGTGAACCACCAAAATTGGTTAAGATATCTTGACAGACCTCGCCAGCAAGGGAAACACTTCTCATCGTGTCTTCTGGCGTATCGTCCGTGGCAGTTGATCAACCCACCTAAACATCCAGTTCAGGTGACCCTACTGTGCGCCTAATTCATATAGACCAATTAAATTCTTCTTAAACTTCGCATAAGTAGGGTGTGCAATACCACTAGTGTCCAAATGATGGCTAGCGTAACTTACTTCTTTGATGTGACCGCGTACAAACGCTTTGCGTTTATCATCACCTGTTATTTGAATGTTTTTCATTACATCTTCACATGCCCTTAAAAATGTGGTTACACCATAGTCATCCTCCGCCGTAAACTCGCGAATGCGATCACTGTGCAGCAATACTTGAACAATGTTAGGTTGGTTAGATGACATGATGATATTAGATGTAGCCATGGGTAGTGAGTTGCTAGACAACTTAGACCTCTAACTGAAAGATACGTGGATGCAAGAGGAAAAGTAATCTCTGACACACTGTGAGATTCTGTAGACTGAGAAGTATCCTGCCCGTAATCAGGTGTTGTATTGTACGTTTTACCTGACCTTAGGGTTCCACGACATACTGTAAATCGTCATGCGATTAATCACTTAAGTGTTCACTACTCTCAACAGAAATGTCTCGCAGTAAGGGTGCTTGCGTGTCTTGCGAATCTATTAATTCTATGTGTTCAGTATTCACACTAGTACCTGTAACTAATACAGTGTCAGACTTAAGTGCGTCGTCAGAATTACCTAAAACTTTATCATAAATCTCCTTCAAATCGGTAATATCTGAACTCATTAAATTAAAAAAATTATCCATCAGTGTTAAATAGACATGAAAAGTCAGTCTACACAAAAACCTTGCCTCGCCATTTACAGTAAGTGTTTGAAAAATATCGTAATAATTGGCAAGAAAAAAGTTATTATTGGTTCTATAGAACTTCAGTGTATTTATATATATCAAATAATAATAAGTAAGACACTCATAAATTAGACATTATCCTACAATAACGTGTGACGCTGTGCTATAGGGTATGTTAATGTGTGTTTAATATAGTGTGTCCTTGTCCTACCTATTACTGTTGCTTGATTGTAGAATTATGGGGATTTCTTGAAAATATGGCCTTTAAGCCTGTAGACTTCAGCGACTTGAATGACAGTCAGCTTGTCTAGATTCACGGTCAGGGTTGCTGGTGTGTAGTTTATAGATGATGTCCTTGAAGAATTCGTGATGGCGTCTGGTGTTGACGAGAGTAACCACGGTCAACCACTAGAGGGGTGATGGATGGCTAACTCGAACTCTGGGTTCACTGGTGTCGTCAGACTAGCCTGTGAGGTCACATAGGTTAATGCACCTTAGAGCTAGTAGACCTCTTGGAGTTGATTGAGTATGACAAGTCAAGTAGTTGGCCTGTACCAGATGTAGCTGATTCCACAAAGAATTTACAACACTCTGTTTTTACAAACCACAGAAACACTTAGTTAAACAACTTGGGATGTCTAACAGGTATTTCTCTCAACTGTTCCTTGGGCACAGGGCTGTACTGTAGCTGTATGGGTTGGTTGTTCTTTGAGAAGAGAAAAACATGTACAGACAGCATCTCCACAACACTTGAGAGTTCGGGAAAGTGGGGTGTCTGAGATGGTGGAGTCTTTTGTAGTCATGGATACTCCCACACGGCAGACTTCCACTTGAGATGGGGACTATCGGCTTGTTGTTGTTGTCACACTACAGTGAATGATGTTAACTCACTTAAATGTTATTTGAGTAAAATAAAAAATTGTAAGTCGATCTGGGATGACATTTAAATATACCACTTGACATTTAAATTTGCTCCCGAAAGTATCTATGGTATATAGTCTGTTGTCTTGGAGATTGACACTTAGAAAATTTCACTGTTACTTGGGTTACAGAGACGTCGGTTCCTTGCACAGTTAGTTACACTGCATCACTGGTTCAGTTAATGGTTCTCTCTTTTCGCTGCCACCTTTATATATAAGCTTTAGGTAGAGTTCCCTTTAACTTGGCTTATATATAAATAGGTTGAGGGGTTAATTTACAACTCCAAAATGGTCTTTTCTCTATCTATTGGTAAAACTATATTGGTCACAGTCTATTAGTAGATGCACCGTAATTAACACTGTAAGCTGTGAGTGTTAGTTAAGGACGGGGGCTCAGCTTGACTAAGTAAGGTCACCCGTCGGATTCTCGTGAGTTTCAAGTGAGGACTAGTACCTGTGAGGACTGGTGCCTATGAAGGGGCTCTGAAAGAGAGGCCGGGCTAACTCTACATTCCCAAGGTCGGCCTACTGTACTGATAGAGGAATTTCCCCTCACGTGAACAGAACATGGCACCTCGCAGCTCATGGAAAATTACAGTGGGGTGATTGGATTATATAAGCTACATAGGTATTAACCCAAATTTATATAATTGTTATTACCATGACATAGGGGCTAATACGCCTCCATCTTATATATTGCACCTTCCAATTGATGATGACATCTTGATTACACGGGAGTGTAATGTGTACGTAATGCACCTGACCTAAATATTTGCTATAACTCGGGTGAGGAAAGGAAACAAGAAAAAAACAATTTTAAATCAATTCATGAAGTAGCCCAAAGAAACTAGCCAAACTAACCGAACTCAATCAGGTAGGTTTGGTTTGGTTTGGTTGTTTCCTGTGATACCTGTAAGTTAGATATAGATATTAAGGCGAGGCTAAACCTCATATTCACTCTGGCATTTGCTCACATTTTTATTGCTTGGGCATATTTATTCCTTTTGGCATCATTTCCTAATCATTAGAATAAAATAGTATTCATTACCTTTTATTTGATCATTGATTAATTGAAGTGTGTATAGTTGTTAAATACCATATTATTTTCCATACGTTGTTATTACTTATCTATGTATGGAACTCATGTTGCATTTGTCATTTTAGTATTTGTGTTTCTTTGTTAATGATTATGAACACCTTGATTTCTAAAGTTAGTGCTAAGTTGAAAAGATTTGATAAATAGCCTATTTACGAAGCTGACAAGTTTACACTGCACTTTTTCATTTTGTTAATGTTTTGAAATTTTGTCCTGATTTGTTGTATAAGGGTTCATCTAGCAGATATGAGAGTGATAGGAGGGAACAACACTAAAACCCTCGGCTTATTGATGCACGAAGTAGGATCTGTTCGAGCCATCGAGTGGATACAGCACTCGCCTCCTGTTCCAGGAGTCGGTGGTTCGATTCCCGGACACTTAACAGTTCACACAGCTGTACAGTAAATGGGTACCTAAGTTTATAACTCGGGGAAGTAAAGGCGGTCGAGTGCAGTACCGGCCATGCTGCCTCCTTGTGTACCGAAGGCTTAGTATGCAGTGAGATGTATCTGTGGTGGCCAAATTTCCGTGTCATCCACTTCCTTGTTGTCAACTTGTTTTAGTATACACCTGAACATGGCAGGCTGGATGTTGTCAGGGTTAATTTAAGAGATAATGGTTCAGAGCTGTGTTGAGCAGTCGTCTTTATTCATTGGTTGTTTTAGTGTACTCTTAGTTAGTTCAAAAGATTTTGCTTAGGTTTGTTTTACCGGTTCTAATGTTAATATTAAGTTTTAATGGTTTTAACATTAAATTAATTTAACATATGTTTAAGGTCAGCATTTATTAGTCTCAATTACTGTTAAATGTTATTGGCGTGGTTAGCTGGTTTCACCAGCATGTTCGTTCACAACAGCCACGTCATACCCACATTTCAACAGGAGGTAACTCAGAGGTCTTAGGGGTGACACGCTCTCTTTGGACTTTGGACCGGACACTGCTAGCGCCCGGACTAAACTTGCGTGTGCTGGCTGACCTTTATTTGCTGCAATGGGCTCTTGTTTCATAATCTTCTCACCAGGTCTCTAAAGATTTTCATTCACTTAGTTAAGTATAACGTGCATCCTAGGTTTACAAAGCACTTTCTTTAACTGAAGAAAGTAATATAAGAATTTGAGCAACATCACGAGTTTGCGTGTGGTACAAAGTGATTGCCGGTTGAGTTAGTCTTGGCTTTTATTGGTGGTTTTGATTTCAGTGCCCTGTGTCTATTTATTTGTTTGGGCGATAAACATTTATATATATTTATTTATTAAGTTATGGATAATTTTTTTTTTTATATATATGTTACTTGTGCTGCCATAATTTGTGACTTGTTTGACGTCAGTAATATGTTGGGCCGTACCAATAACTAAATACTTTTATTATGCTTTCTGATGGTTGTTTGTTTTGCCTTGAATTTACTATAGAGTTTGCTAATAAAGTTAAACTGTACTATGTTTCTTACTGCCCTGCACATTACTAGACACCTGTCAACCACTTTAATTGTTTAGCTCTTTTGAAGTTTAATTGTTGTTAACGTTTTCAAATATAAGTAATGAAAGGGTTTAATGAGGAAAGTTACATGAAAATTTATACACCGATAACTCGTAATCAATGACAAGAGTTTGGGTACTACACATACATACCGTCCCTAATGGGCAGTCATGTCTATGGGACCCATTGTCACTTTTCATGATGGATGGAAGTACAGCCATCTTAACCATATGGAGGTTGATATTTGTTCATTGTGTTGTATTTGTATTTCATCAGAGCGTTTCTGTGTCTTTATTTTCGTGTCCGGTTCAGAGCGGGAAGCTTCTTTACCCTAAATTCCAAGTTTATTTGATGTATTATTTCTAATTTGCCCCGACCCTTCTCCCTTCTTTTACTTGCTTTGTACCATTACTCCCACGCTGGTGACACTGTAATTATCCCCCTCCATATTCTGAGCCATGTGGGCTTCAGTCCCTTTGTTCATAATAATGATACATATATTTCCAATGTCAATCATGAGAATATTTTGCCAGTCTCAGAGGGTTATATCTATCATTTTCTCGCCTCCCTTGGGACAATTTCTAGTCTTCCACCCTCTCATTTATTTTCAGTCATGAACTGTAACATTGGCTGTGCCCTCTTACATCTTGGAATTATTAGTGACCGGCGTATACCTCATATATAATATTCCAAACTACATTAAATACATAATTACGCTATATGAATAACATTAGTCGTAACCTAACTGAAACGCACACACAGACACAGACACACACACACATATGTAGCTTCAGGGAGATAAATAATCACAAAACACAGTGAAAATGGAAATAACCATACATATATAAACATTTTCAGGTTGTCTTCATCAATTCTCTTTGCTTTTGTGTCTCTTCGGCGACTCAACTTCACATTTAAATCATCCATCCGAGTCTTTGTCTTCTCGTCTTCCTACCTTCAATTTTACCCACTACCAATAATATCGCTATCATCATCCCCTCTTCGCTTATTATATGGCCATAATATCTCGTGTTACTCGTTTGGAAACTCTTCTCGTTATTATTGAATTTATAATTATAATTTTCCTTCAGTAAGCTATTTTGAGAGCCTTTTGATTTCTGCGTGCGTTGTTATAATTTATCTCTCCAAATCTACTGCAGTTTGAATATTGGGTTTGCAACACGAGAGAGGAAGGCTTGAATAACATTGTTCATAAACACTTGTGTTTGCCATTCTTTTAAGAGAAGGAATGTTTTAGTGGCACCAACGAATTTGAAAAATGCGTGTGTGTGGCTGTGTGTGTGTGTGTGTGTGTATGTGTGTGTGTGTGTGTTCACACACAGGGTGGTGAAATGCGTCTAGTATGGCAGCATTGTCAGTGTTAAGGTGCAAGCACTGCTTATTCCCTCTCGCTTTCAGCTGCCACCGCTGGCTAGTCCTCGTGGTGAACAGGGAAGCAACTTGCATAAGTCTTCCCCTGCCAGTACACAGCCTCTTCACCATCAAGACTCCTGCTGTGCCTCCTCGTGGCAAAACATGGTAACTGGGTGCCTCGTGGGCCCAGGACAGACCAACAGGGCAACTTGGAGTAGCAGTGGGCCCAAGAGGGGCAGCGCATAGTCCCACTGACATGTGGACACCTTCTGGCGCCTACCAACCATTGGCCCACTGCCTTGCGGATTAACCTTGGTAGGTATAATAAGGCTACAGGAGTAAACCCCCGAACGAAAAACCTACGGTGGAACCCCGCATCAGGCAGACATGCTTACAGAACTCCAAAACGACCCCAACGGCAGTATAGGCAGAGGAGGTGACCACCATGGGAACCCAACTACTACACCGGCGGCTAAAGGCAATGCCTGGTGGACAGGCTACTAAGGCGAAACCCAAAAAACTGGGCTATTGGCACTCCATTTGTAACTCTCCCTCTCCCCAGTCACTGCAACACTTGCACCACTGGATCAGGAAAAGGGGGAGCTAAGATGTGTGGTTGCAGCCTGCACTCCTGCCTCACCACAGAAATCAACTCATGCACAGCCATCATCCGGCTCATCATACCACTCATCATCATCAAAACCTCTATACCCCCAAAAGCCCTATGGCGACAGGCGAGTGGCGACGGGGACAGGCAGAGATGGCTGCCAGGAGTCTCTAGTCACAGCTTTGCACATGGGAGGCACAGATAATATGATCGATAATGCACTGGGATCTAGGCAGCAGCAATCCAGTCCTGTCTGTACAACTGAGCAGCCCATTCGAGGAGCCACTCTACTCACCCCACATGAGGAGGGGACAAGAAAAGGTGCCCTTAACATAGCCTGCCTAAAGAAACTACCTGACTGGGCAAAGGCACCCAGTAAGGTCATACTTATGCGGTCGAAAACACAATCAAAATCACAGAACCAAACAAAAGCAAGCTTTACAACCTCTTATGGTCGCTGCATGGAATGTCAGGACCCTTCTGGAAAATAGCATAAACTCGCATCCTGAAAGAAGAACTGCCCTTTTGGCAAAAGGGCTGGCTAGAAATAACATCGACATATCAGCTCGTGAGTCCCGGCTCCCTCATGAGGGTCAACTCACAGAACGGAGGTCTGGCTATACCTTCTTCTGGAAGGGTAAACCTGCTGTAGAAGGAAACGGTATTTATGGAGTTGGCTTTGCCATCCGCCAACGCATCCTACACAGGCTAACTGAAATGTATATTGGGATCAACGAGCACCTTATGACGCATCGAGTTCCATTGAATCACTCACGTCATGCGTTTTTCACCAGTGCATACGCCCCAACACTGGATGCAGAAGATGACATCAAGAAGGCCTTTTTCGTCAACTTTGACGGAGTGATAACCTCTATCCCCAGAGAAGACATGGTTGTTCTCCTTGGTGACTTCAATGCCAGAGTTGGCAGAGATGCTGACATTTGGCAGGGAACCATAGGGAGAAATGGACTAGGCAAGTGTAATCTCAACAGCCTACTCCTCCTCAGCAAGTGTGCTGCACACAAACTCGCTATCACCAATACCCTGTTTAGTCAGGCCGACAAGTTCTCGGGTTTGTGGCAACACCCACTATCCAAACACTGGCATCTCATTCACTACATTATTATCAGGGAAAAATATCGCCTAGATGTCCTCATCACCCGTGCCGTGCGTGGCTCGGACCACTGCGACATTCATCATCGACTCGTCAGAGCCAAGGTCTCACTTCACGCTGCCCCAACTGACGAAAGCAGCAAGCCTTCAGAAGAGGTCTTAACACTAAGCGTCTGGAGGATCCAGCGGTAGCACATGCTTTCAAAGAGCAGCTCGAATATGGTCTGATAAACAATCCAACAGCAAACAACGCAAATCCCAGTGCCGAATGGGATACTTTCGACACTGTCATGACAAAAACCTGCAGAGAAACCCTCGGCCAGATCGAAAGAATACACCAGGACGGGTTTGATGAAAATTATCCGGCAATCAATGTACACATCAATGATAAACGTGCTGCTTTAACTGACTGGCAGAACAACTCTCAGTCTCGGACCAAAGCTAATACCTTCTGCAAGAAGAAAGCAGCGGCTCTTCGGGAACTTCGCAATCTAAAGGACGACTGGTTTAAAAATATATCATGCGAAACATAAAAATTTTCAGACCATCATAAGATGTGCGAATTTTTCAATTCCATTAAAACATTTTATGGGTCAATCACTCAAGACGCAGCCCCCCTCCGCTCACTTGACGTTAACTCCATAATTAAAGACAACGAAGGCCTCCTTCAGCACTGGAAAGAGCACTGCCATTCTCTGCTCAACCGAGACACCGATGTGGATGTTCTGATTACCCAGCAGGTCCCATAGCATCCAGAGTTGACCCACCTCAGCTATCCTCCATCCCTGGTGAGGTAGCTACTGCCATCAAACAGATGAAAAATAACAATGCCTTTGGAGGAGCTCTGCTTAACAGCCGTCTCCACTCTCTCTTGGAAAATATATGGGAAAAGGAGGAAATCCCCTAAGCTCTTAAAGACACCTCCATCGTCAATATTTATAAGAACAAGAGAGACCGGTCAGACAATGACAACTACCGCGGGATCTCGCTGCTGTTCGAACCTGGCAAGATTATCGCCTGAGTTCTCCCAAACAGACTTCTTCCTGAGGTGGAAAACTTCCTCCCAGACTCTCAATGTGGCTTTAGAGTAGACCATCACGTGACACCACTGACGTGCTCTTTGCTGCCCATCAGATAAAGGAAAAGTGCAGAGAACAGGGTCATAACCTGTACATGGCTTTCATCGACCTAACCAAGGCCTTCGACTCGGTCAACAGGGAAGCCGTTTTGGCTGCCAAACAAAATTCATCACTGTTGTGAGAAAACTCCACGAAGGCATGAACAGCAGTGTCCTGCACAATGGCACCCAGTCTGAGTTCTTCCCCATCCAAACAGGGGTTAAGCAGGGGTGCGTACTGGCATCAACTCTCTCTTCCATTTTCTTGGCTGCCTTCCTTACTCGTCCCGGCGAGGTGGGCATCCAGTACCGGATGAATAATCTTTTCAACATAAGACGACTCCAGGGAAGAACAAAGATGTCGGCAGCTTCCATTACTGAACTTCAGTATGCAGACGACCTCACCCTTGTCGCTCACACTGAACACGACCTAGAGGAGATCCTTAACACCTACGCAGATGCGTATGTGCGCTTCGGACTTGAGGTAAATGTAGGTATGTACGTCTCAGATTCTCTTTCAACCTGCCCCTGGTTCAGCCACACCTCCAACATCCATCTAGCTTAACGGTTCTACCCCAACTAATGTTACCCACTTTCGTTATCTCGGTTTACACCTGTCCAACACCGCGGACTTTGGTGAAGAGATTCAACATCGGATCAGATGTGTATCCCAAACCTTTGGCAGACCTCGAAACCGTGTCTTCAGCTGTAGAGAGCTGAAACTATCTACAAAGTTACAAGTATATCGAGCAGTGGTCCTCCCCACCCTGCTATATGGCAGCGAGACATGGGTCATATACAGGGGGCACATCAAGGCATTTCAAAACTTTCACCAACGTAGTCTATTTTCCATCCTCCGTGTTCGCTGGGAAGACAAGAGAACAAATGCCAGTATTCTTGGTGACACCAACTGTAGGAGCATCGAGGCTACCATTATCCACGAACAACTACGCTGGACTAGCCATGTTACCCTCATGGGCAACAGTAGACTGTCAAAGCAGCTACTTTACAGTCACCTAACGAATAGTAAAAGTAATGCTGGCGGGCAACTGAAGAGGTATAGGGATTGTCTTAAGACAAACCTGAAAAAGTGCCAAATTGACCCCCTCACATGGGAGACGATTACTTCACTCCGTAATGCTTGGAAGAGCACCACACGAAAAGGTGCCAATACTTTCGAGTAAGCCCGACTGCATAACGAGTCAGACAAGCACCAGCGCCGGAAAGACGCTGCCGCTGCCCCTCCCGCACTAGACATATTCAGCTTCTGTGATCCACCCTGCTGGTCCCGTATCGGCCTCTTTAGTCACCTCAAAACTCACCAACCTAGGTGAAATCCTTAATAACTCATATCTTTGTATCATAGCTGGATGATCGTTATACTCGATTACGAGTGACAGCAAAGTAATAGTAGTAGTAGTGTGTGTGTTTGTGTGTTTATCTTTGCTGAGTTACAGAAATTAATACACTGGACACTCAGTTAAGCAGACGTAGATATTGTCGGGTTACAGTTGGTAATATTCACCAGGAGAGATTTGTCATTTGGCAACTGTGACCAGTCGTCCACACCATACCACTTGACTATTACTGCCAGCACTAAAGAAGTCATCATCACACAATCGATTGATAGACTTGGCAAATTCTTATACAGAAACTCTTTGTGAGCTAATTGCAATCACCTTGAAAAAGTCATAAATATATATCACGAAAATACATAGTTATATTTCCTAACAAGTTAATATATAATTCTCGCTGTATGATAAAACGTTCCCCCTTGTTTCGTGGGAGTTCAAACATCCAGAGTTAAGAGATCCTAATAAGAAACCTTGTGAGAAGGGCTATACGACGACTGTGAATATGTTAGGAACTAAAACCATTTTTTTTTACTACCGAAAAGGAAGTTGCATGTCCTAACTTTCAACGTCCACAAAAACAAATATAATTATTGCACACCGGCCTCAATTTTCTTCAGTCGTTTTACTCCTCCACAGTTTATACCATCACATCAACTACACATTTTAAGGCTTAGTTAGCCATCCTCTGAAAAAAAAAAATGATCTCACAATTTTTGTTGATGACCAAGAAAGTTCATGAGTAAAATCTTTAGTCCACCAGTCCTCCTCTCACCAGGGTGGATGTAGACTAAGAAAATGGTGCAATTATTTATTTCAGGACCATTCCATGGCAACCATTACCAATTTATGATAAACACCTATCTGCTTTCAAGCTGCTATAACTTTGTTATTATAATTATATGCTAAGAAAAGAATTATGCCGTTGGATGAAAGGTCTGAGATTGCCCTAAACAACCATATTCATCTAATATCTAATATACTATAGGAATAGCCGTGTGTCTGTCTCTCTGTCTGTCTGTGTGTGTGTCTGTTCTGGGCAGCCGAAACGGCATAATCGTTTTTCATCAAACTTGGTGGAAAAATAGCAAAAAAATTCGTAGAGTGGAACAAACCTGGTCCCATGTCGATGGTTTCTTTAGGAAGGCATTAATTATCAATGTTATTTATGATGGAAAACGATGCAAGTCTACGGACTTGGCGCACCCTAAGTAACCATGCAAGTCTCCAGACTTGGCACACCCTCATTCGCTGTACACTAGCCAAGCACGAGCGTTCAAACTTTCACTGGGCACGAAGGTGCCCGCGATCACTTGTTATTGCTATTATTCATGTATTATGCGTATACTTATGACGCCACAAACCGATTTTTTCCCATTTTTTTTTAGTTTTCTTTTTCTGTCTGTACATTTTTTGTTGCGTCTTGGTGGCTCAAATTAGCACTCTAAGGTAGGAAATATAACTAACATGAAAAAATTTCTACTGTATGGAATGAAGGATCAGGCAAATATCGATTAAGCCTTAGTTTCCCGTGGTTACGTAAATGGCTATTTTAAGGATTTTGAGAATTTAAGCGAAACTTGGCCTTTCCTTTTTTCATGCCTTTTAATTCCTACTCAGGATCTGTGTTCGACTCAGAGGAAGAGCCCTCTTTGTTTAATTCCCGATTGGTGCAATGGACGAGTTGACCGTCACTTTTTTTTTAAAGATATATCAACAAGCAAAGTTGCTCAGGAGGCTTGTAACTGCAAAACACCCAGTTATTGCCTGTGACGTCTCTTGCTTGTAGTGAAATCGAGGGCCTTCAGTCAGCTAGTTGATTTGTGCGCTTTGACAGCCACCTTTGACCAAAATTAATGTTAAAGGAAAAAAAAAGGCATCGTTGGAGCCTCCTTCCAATATGTAAGAGTACGGACAAAATATACCATACAGAAAAATTAGGTCAAATAAGAGTGAGCCAAGGTGGATGACCAGAAAACTTAAACATGACATATGAAAAAAGAAAGGAATATATAAGAAATTAAAGGGAGGGGAGGAGCAGCTCAGAAATAGGTATAATGAACTATCTAGGAATGTTAAGAAAAATGTAAGGAAAGCAAAGAGAGACTATGAAATCAAAATAGCAAGAGAATCTAAGGCGAATCCCAAGGACAAAGTTGGGAATTTAAATTCAGGGAGGGGAGAAGTGATAAATGGCAGTGCAGAAATAAGCAAAGCATTGAACAGCTGCTTCTTATCAGTTTTCACAGAAGAAATTTGTGATGAAATTCCAGAGGTGGAACTGATATTTAAGGGAAAGGAAGAAGAGAAATTAAAGAATATCACTATCAGATACGAGGATATTCTTAAGAAGATAAATAAACTAAAGAAGACAAAAGCCCCAGGGCCGGATGAAATTTTCCCTCGAGTCTTGAAGGAGTGTAGGGAACAGATTAGCGGACACCTCGTAAACTTATTTCCAAAATCATTAGACACCGGAGTTGTGCCAGAGTTGTGGAAACAGGCAAATGTAGTACCCATATTCAAAAAGGGAGACAGAGCATCAGCGTTAAATTACCGGCCGATCAGTTTGACGTCAGTAGTGGGGAAATTTCTTGAATCAATTATAGCAGATAGCATCCGATCGCATCTAGAGAAAAGCAAATTTTCTACGACTCTCAACATGGGTTTACAAAGGGAAAATTTTGTCTAACAAATCTGCTGACGTTTTTAGGAAAGTCTTCGAGGTAGTAGATAATGACGAAAATTGCGATGTTATTTACTTAGACTTTAGCAAAGCATTTGACAGAGTACCACATCAGAGGCTTCCGAAAAAAATTAAGGCTCACTGACATCGAGGGGAAAGTATTAAATTGGATAAAATCATGGCTCACCGATAGAACGCAGAGGGTCAGTGTAGAAAGTGTTAAATCTGAGTTGGGTCGTGTAACCAGTGGGGTTCCCCAGGGGTCAGTACTAAGCCCACTCTTGTTCATAATCTACATGAATGATCTAGATACTGGGATTAGCAGTGACATAAGCAAGTTTGCGGATGACACCGAAATAGGGCGGCAGATTAATTCAGGGCAGGATGCAAATGCATTACAGGAGGATCTAAATAAACTGCAGGGGTGGTCTGAAAAATGGCAAATGAAAATCAACACCAGCAAGTGCAGCGTACTTAATAATGGAAGAACAAATACTGATAATGTATACAGCCTTAACAACATCAACCTAGAGAAGTCGACTTGTGAAAGAGACTTAGGGGTACGTATAAGCCTGGACCTATGGCTTAGAAAACAGTGCGTTAATGTTCGAAATAAGGCAAACAGAGTATTGGGTCTTACATCTAGAAGTGTAAGTAACAAGAGTGCAGAGGTCTTATTGCAACTATATCTTGCGCTAGTCAGTCCGCACCTCGATTATGCGGTTCAGTTCTGGTGCCCTTATTATAGAATGGATATAAATTCACTAGAGTCGGTGCAGCGAAGAATGACAAAAATGATTCCGGGACTTAGAAACCTTCCATATCAGGATAGGTTAAAGAAACTTAACTTGCATTCCTTAGAAAGACGAAGAGTGCGGGGAGATATGATTGAAGTATTTAAGTGGGTGAAAGGAATCAATAAAGGGGATAAGATAAAGTTCTTGTAATATCCGAGCAGGATAGGACTCGGAGCAACGGATTCAAGTTGGATAAGTTTAGGTTTAGGAGGGAGATAGGAAGAAACTGGTACACAAATAGGGTCGTGGACAAGTGGAACAAGCTTAGCAACTTTGTAGTAAGTGCGGGAACTCTGGAAAGTTTCAAAAGGAGGCTCGACAGGAGCTGCCATGCACAGGCCAACCGGCCTATTACAGACTCCTTATTTTCTTATGTTCTTATGTAATCTGCCAGCCGAAAGTTTGGGACTCTGACCATATTGTCATTGTTTTTTGTTTCCCAATTTAGGGTGAACCTGATTTCTCTTTGATTACTGTTACCTCGTTCTTCCCCTACTGTGATATCTCTGATAATATTTTCTTTATTTGTTAATACGAGGTCTAATATATTGTCACCTCTAGTAGGTTCTGTAATTAGTTGTTTCAAAAAATTGTCCTGTACTGCGTCTAGGAAGTCTTCAGATTCATAGTCACCTGCAATGTTGTCCCAGTCAATATTTCTGAAGTTGAAATCCCCCATAATGCACAGGTTGTTATATTTTGCTGCCCTACTCATTTCCTGCCATATGGGCTGAGCTGCTTCTTTCCCAAGACTTGGGGGCCTGTAAATCACTCCCATAATTAGTTTTTCTCTTCCTTCCGTGATTTCTACCCATACAGACACGGTTCCTATTTCACCCTTTATTGAATTATTGATACAACATTTTAATGTATCCTTGACGAAGAGGGCGACCCCTCCCCCCTTCCTACCTTCCCTGTCCTTGTGAAAGAATGTTGTACCCTTCTATGTGGTACTCTGATAAAAAACTTTTGCTCGCCAGATTCATCCAAGTTTCGGTGATTGCTATGACGTCCACATTCTCGGTACATACAACCGCTCTCAGCAAGTCTATTTTGTTTCTAACGCTCCTACTGTTTGTATAGTATACATTTAAACCTACCCTTCCCTGGTCCTGTTTTACCCCTTGTCCTGAGTAACTAATTTTACTTCCCAGGACCTGCTTGTTTTTTTACTCCCACTTTCCCCGACCTCTCTCTACTGGCGAAACCCCCCCTTTGGAGTGACAATTTCACACTCCAGGGATGCAGACAACGTCTTTACCCCCTCACGAGACAAGTGTACTCCGTCGCGACTGTACAGGTAGTCGTTGCCATAGAATCGTTGCCAGCTATCAATGAATGCCCAACCACTGTTTGCACAATGTTTTTCCAGTCGGCAATTTATAGCAATTGCCCTGGACAGCGATTCACGACCAAACCCTCTTTTAGGCAAGACACCACATACTATCGGGATCCCTCCCCTATCTCTAATCTTCCCCAGCGCCTCCCTATACCTCTTGAAAAGTTCCTCACTCCTAACCTTTCCTATGTCGTTTCCCCCCACACTAAGACACACTACTGGATTGGTACCCTTACCTGACAAAACCCTGTCTAACCTTTCAGCTACATGCCCTATCCCAGCCCCAGGAAAACACACCCTAGTCCTACGTTTCCTATCTCTCCCACAAAAGGTCCTACCTAAAAACCTCACCTGGCTGTCCCCAACTACCACGACCTTACCTCTGGACAGGGTTTGTACAACTGCCCTTTCC
The DNA here is from genome assembly GCA_958450375.1 of Homarus gammarus. Lineage (NCBI taxonomy): Eukaryota > Metazoa > Arthropoda > Malacostraca > Decapoda > Nephropidae > Homarus > Homarus gammarus. The sequence continues at coordinate 618,078 of CAUDMG010002750.1, read as the reverse complement.
TCTACCTGCACCACACTTTCCTCCCCAGCTTCCCCCAGCACCTGGTAGGGTTCCTACATTCCACACCCTGGTCAGCTTTCCTGATTCTGATCCTAGTCCCCTTGGAGACAACCACTCTCCACGCCTGCTCCTCCTTTGCAGGTGTCCTGCTAGGCAGGACACCTACCTGAAGGAGTTCAGTCCTGAGGGCTTCATATTCCCCCTTTAGAGTGTCAACCTCAACTGTCCCAGCTGCCTTAGCAGAGTGGCCAGATGGTCGTGTTTCCCCACACTACTCTCCTCTTCCCCCAAGACACAACGATCCAAGGCGGCCATTTTCCTTGGTCACTACGGTGTAAATTTACACCATGAAGATGCCGGAAAACCATTTTTTTAAAGTGAGACAGAATGTATAAGTATGGAAACACAGAAGAAGGCAGAGAATTCCGCAGTGCCCGGCCGGCAAACGCTAAATGCCCGTTATCTGGCAAAATTGGCTGGCAAACCAGCGGATTGCCCGTGCCGGTCGTTGAGCGAAATCATGGTCAGCCTGCCTGGTGGTTTACTGCCTGATATGGAGCGACGACTCTGTAAGACAAACGATAAAACCGGAAAACCGACATTCCTATAATATTGTCATTAATATTAGACATTACACAAGCCTGCAATACAAGACACTTGTTATTTTTGGAACCTCACGTGACTGTCAAAAACAATTGATCACTTCGCCACCGCTGACCTTGGGGATCGGGTCCTCTCAAGTCGGTGAGGTATGAACAGAGATACTGACAGAACGTAAGCTAGTACTTTGTAAAACCTGAGTTAAGTACTGAAAATGTGATGCCTATATGTTCCCCGTTCGGTCCAGATGTCCAGTGTATAACCAAATAAGTTTATGCAATGTACATTATTGGGTTGACAATAAACGGGAAACTGTTTATGTATTATGTAATGAGGACATTCGTGTGTGTTCTTCGTTCCTGCCGCTCTCGTCACTCTAGTCCTATAGCTTCCTGTCTATGCATATCATAATTCTAACATTATTCAATGAATTTTTATGTTCTACAAATCTCACCTGCAAGTAATCTTCCTTGAGTATTTCATACATGGGTTGACAAGTTGCAGGTATTATGCGAGACAAACTTTGTTTTGATACCCTCGTTCTATACTGAAGTGACGTGTAGGTGCACCTAGTTGAAAGATATATGAGCGTTGCCTCTAGACGAGCTTCTGCAGATATACTCTCCCTCATATTGGGATCTTGTCTTTTTTATATATGGTTCCACTTTCGCTAGGAGTTTGTAAAAGGTGTTGGGGTCCATTCTCATGTAATTGGTGAAGTCTTTCTCATGTCCATCTTGCAGTTCACGTAAAATCGTGGCATGACTTCCTAATACTTTTCTTCGATCTAACCACTCTTTGCACCATTCCCTTTTCTGCATTTGGTTCTTCTCTTTGCACATAGCAGCAATTATTATAGTACACAACGCTATTCGCTTTAACTGTCCGGCGATTATTCCTGCGACACACCATGGTGATCGTACCGCACCCGCCACTGCCGACCACCTACTAGCTACCGGCGCCCGACTATGACTGCCGCCAACCACCCCCGTGTGTACAACAACACACAGGCTTTGCCCGGTAAACGGGCAAAGCCAGCCGGGCACTGCTCGATCGAGTGGACGGGGCCTTAAAAACGAGCCTGTGATTGTGATCGTCAATTTTGAGTCACCAAAGGTGTCTCCAGAAAGATCCTCTCATCTTCACAAAGTCACATTGCATATCCTCTTAATGTTTGTCTCCAATTACTGCTGTGAATCTGATTTCTCCACCACAAATTTAGTAAAGACCAAATACCACTCCAATATCACTAATTAACTATAATTATCTGAGATTAATTATCACATCATTTGTACCAAAGTTCAGGGAATTGACAAGCATAAAGTGTCAATTTCACACTGATGATTAGTCGGTTAATGAAATGTCCAAAGTACATATAATGACCTGCAGTGTTTTATTGTATTGCAGAGATTTAGTTCGGTTTTTAACCAACCCCCGCCCCCAGGGTCCCTTTTCAATAAGAGAGAGATGGAGGGTTACCTTTAACTCCACTGTACATACCATGACCTCGTTATTTCTTCTTCTTTTTTTACAGGAACTTGTTAATTTGTTTCATTCATATGCATTTTCATCATATTTACATATTTTGAGATTATATATGCATGTAGCCTGAAATATATCGTTATATGTAGCCTTATTTGTTTGGTATTATGATATTTTAAATGGAGCCTTTCATCCCGACCTTTGTCACTTAGGAAATTTATGTGACTGGAACTTCACTGATAGTAAATGAGTAATCCTGGATGAGAGAACCGACTGACGAAAGCCGGTTAGTTTAGGTGGAGGTAAGCTGGGTTCCGATTCATCATCTGTGAAGTAAGGCCCTGGTGAAAATATTTTAGTTGTTTGTTCATCCGACCCAGGATACTATAGGGTGGAAATGGGTCTAAATTGTCTATAATTGCAGCTCAGAATCAAACAACATAAGTACAACAGCATCTGAACAGAACAGCATCTGAAACCAGTGCCCTGTTAGTTCATGTTAGGAATAATAATCATCCCATTGCTTGGGAAAAAAGCTTAAGAACATAAGAACATAAAAATGGAGGAAACTGCAGCGGGCCTATTGGCCCATACTGGGCAGTCCCGTTTACACCCAACCCCTATTGCTCATATAAGCATCCAACCTATGTTTGAAGCTATTCAGCATATTCGAGTTAATGATGATATTTGGTAACTTGTTCCATTTATCCACTACTCTGTTTCCAAACCAGTGTTTACCCATTTCACGCCTAAATCTAAATTTGTCTAATTTAAAACCATTGCTACGAGTTCACTCTTGGTTGGATAGTTTAAGTACCTTTGTAATGTCCCCTTTGTTTAGCCCTGACTTCCACTTATACACCTCTATCAGGTCGCCCCTCGCTCTACGTCTCTCGAGGGAGCGCAAATTAAGATGCTTTAACCTGTCTCTATACTCAAGGTTCCTAATGCCCGGGATTAGTCTTTTCATTCTCCTCTGAATTCTTTCCAAGGATTCTACATCCATTCTGTAATACGGTGACCAGAACTGAACTGCGTAATCCAGGTGTGGTCTCACAAGAGCAAGATACAGTTTTAGGATGACCTCGCTAGTCTTGTAACTAACACTCCTTTGTATGAACCCAAGTACTTTATTAGCCTTGTTACAAGCAAAAACACATTGTTTACTTGGCTTAAGGTTCCTACTTATCATTACTCCTAAATCTCTCTCGCAGTCGGATTTCTCTATGGCAACGTTGTTCATCTGGTATCTGGTTTCCCTGTTTACATCTCCTATACTGAGTACTTTACATTTGTCCACGTTGAATTTCATCTGCCATTTATCAGACCATTCGAAAAATTGGTTTAGATTTTCCTGTAGTTTTGCGGAGTCCACGTCAGATTTAATAACACGTCCTATTTTAGTGTCATCAGCAAATTTACTTATGTTGCTGTCTATGCCGATATCTATGTCGTTTATGTATATAATAAATAATAATGGTCCAAGTACTGAGCCTTGGGAAACTCCACTTGTGACGTTGCTCCAATGGGACTTAATGCCGTTAATGCTCACTCTCTGTTTCCTGTCCTGTAACCACTCCCTAATCCATTTAAGGATGTTACCTTTGATGCCATGTGCTTCTACCTTTCTAATTAGTCTTTCGTGGAGGGACTCTGTCGAAGGCTTTGCTAAAGTCGAGATATACCACATCATAATTGTGCCCCTCGTCCACCTATTCGAAAACTGATGAAAAGAATGTTTACAGATTAGTTAGACAAGAACCTCTGCTTGTGAAACCATGCTGGGAATCATTGATCAATCTGTGCTTCTCCAGGTGATTTCGAATAGAGTTTGAAATGATTGCTTCCAGTAATTTGCCTACTATTGATGTTAGACTGATTGGGCGGTAGTTAGAGGATAGTGATCTATCCCCCTTCTTGAAAATCGGTATTACATTCGCTATCCTCCAGGATTCTGGTACTACACCTGTTTTTAAGGACATGTTAAACAACTTTGCTAGGGGCATACTAAGCTCTTCCTTACATTCCTTTAATACTCTGGCAAATATCTCATCAGGACCAGGTGACTTATTAGGCTTTAGTTTGTCTATTTGCTTACTAACATCGTTACTAGTCACTACTATCTCGCTTAATTTGTTTTCTTCACTATCTCTGAATAGAGTCTGTGTCTCGGTTATTATGTTTAAATTTTCGGTGATGAAAACTGTTGAAAAATATTTATTCAAATTATTGCTCATTTCTCCGTCGTTATCAGTGAGCTCGCCGGTATCTGACCGTATTGGTCCAATCTTTTCTCGTGGTTTAGTTTGATACATTTGGTAGAATCCTTTGGGGTTTGTCTTCGCCTCCCTTGCTATCCTTACCTCATTATTCCTCTTGGCTTTCCTTATCTTGGTTTTGACTCTACTCGCCAATATCTTATAATAATGCTGGAGGTAAATTTCGCCACGCTTTCTTCTACCTATAGCCTTCCTTTGGTTAATGATGTTCTTTAAATAATTATTTATCCATTTAGGGTCATTGTTGTCTAATCTGAGTTTTTTGCATGGTATGTTCTGCCTTTGTGCATTAAGTATCTCATTATTTAAATTGTCGTGGAAATCGGCAATCTCAGATGCCGTTAACAGGTCTGAGTCATGTGTCTGGTTCACGGCCAAGCAGAACACCCCGTCTCTCAGCTGCTTCTTTAAACTGTCAAAGTTTGCCCTTCTGAAATCTGGGACTTTGGTGGAATTTTCCTTACGTCTGCCCTGAAAATCTAACTGGAATCTAATTTCTTTGTGATTGCTGTTTGCAAGTTCGTTCCCTACCTCGACATTGCTAATGAGGTTTTCTCTGTTCGACAGAACTAAATCGAGTACATTATTACCCCGTGTGGGTTCGGTTATATGTTGACTTAGGAAACAGTCCTGGGTCGTCTAGAGAAAATCCTCTGATTCTGAGTCACCCGTAAGGTCAGTCCAATCTATTTGGCCAAGATTAAAGTCGCCTACTATACAGAATTTGTTGTGTATGGAAGCCCTGCGCATTTCATCACCAGATAAATCGCTCATTGACTCTATCAAGATTGGGAGGTCTATAAATTACTCCTGTAATTAATTTTTCCCTACCGTCGCTTAATTCTATCCAAATTGTTTCTGTATTCCGCTCAGTTTGTATTTCCTTATTTATTTCACACTTCAGATTATCCCTAACATAGATTGCTACTCCGCCTCCTTTCCTGGTCTGCCTATCGGTATGGAATAATTTGTAACCCGCAAGTTGGTATTCGACCGGCAACTCACGTGAGTCTAGGTTGATCCATGTTTCAGTGAATGCTATTTTATCGATTTTTTCGGTACATACCAAGGCCCTAATATCATCCATTTTGTTTCTCATACTTCTACTGTTCGCGTAGTAGACATTTAAGTTAGTCGTGTAATGAGTCATCCCTATACCGCGTTTAGTTTTAAACTCCCTGTTTAATTTAGTTTTGTCATCTTGTGTCACAGAAAGACTTCTGGTTGAAGCTAGTTTCATTAAGTAATCAATAAACTTTAGTGATGGTCAGTTCAAAACTGATATTATGTTACATAAATTTATTTGTCAATGGCCCAAGGTTAAAAATGCTTTGAAAACCTTGGAGCTAGATGTAGGATAGTTATTTAGTGGGTCCCTTAATTTTGACCTTACCCGACCTGAATAGTCACATCGCCCCCTTTCTCTTAAGCTCCTCTACGTGTGTGTTGGTGTGGGGATTAGTGGATGACATCATTATGACCTAACCTTTTGTTTTTAAGGTCACCCTGTATATTTAAGCCTCTCTCTGTCCATGTGATGCAGTTGCCTCTGAAGATGTCTTGAATAAAGACCTGCACACACGCCTGTACTCACGCATTTGCGAATAAGTTACCCTTTATGTATAGGACTAAACAAATAATGTAAATGAAATACTGTGTAACATTCAATGCCATAATATCCTGACAACGGAGGTTAATTATTATGACCCTTTGTAAAACCTACTCTGCAATCCTTTTGCGCTACCGCTCACAGGATGAGTGTGGGGTGCACAATAAAGTAGCCGCTGTAAGCGTCAAATTAAAAAATCAATGCAATCCTCAGTTGTTTATAAATTTACGTGTGGTAGCTGTAGCGCAGCATATATATAGGTAAAACAAAAAGACATTTGATAACTCGCATCCATGAACACTTGGGCCGTTCCGGCCGAACAGGCCAGTTAATGACACAACCACCACATCCAGCTATCCGTAACCACGCCCACCAACATGACTACCCGTTTTCGCCGTCTGATTTCTCAGTTCTTGGCAGGAGCAACTGTGAGACGGACCTCCACATAATGGAAGCCTTGCATCAGTATAAAGTAAAGCCATCCATTTGTGATATGGCTTCCTGTGAATTGTTGTATTTTTCACACTAAGGCTTGTCTAAATTAAGATAATACCCTCTGTATATATATTTTTTTCTGGTTTTAGTTTTTTACGTAGGTCTCTCGTCATTTTTATTAGTTTTAAATGATAATGCTATGTTTATTTTGAGGTAGGTAAATTTTGGTATAAGGTTACGTTTTTATTGTATATCACCTGTATTTTTTTTCTAGGCTCGGTTGATGGAAAATAATTTGACGTAAAGTTAGTGATTAAAGAAACCCATCTTAGTCAAGATGATTGTATTTTTCCTGGTTCTCCTCTTCGTTATGAAACTACGTTTTCCACGTAACAAGTCCATTGCTGAAGTTATATATATATATATATATATATATTTAGTAACTGAGAAGTTCTCAACATATTTTAAGGAGACGCTCACATATTACAAACGCAAGTTAATAATTAAAGACACATACGAATACAAAATTAGCTTGATGATTACAAGACACACTCAAACAGTCAAAGGCTTGGGCTATTACTGTGGCCTTTGAAAACGAAATTGAATGCATTATAAAAGAGAGGAAGGAGAAGTCCCAAATAAATGTGAGGAGCGAGGCTGCTCTCTCACTACCAGATGGTGGCACTGACGAGTTCACTTACACACTAGTAATCACGGGACACTGAATATTACCACCCAGACAAGACACATTCTTATATCTAATTGTTGAATTATGTAAATCTGACAATTGAACTGATAGAGTTAATTCTTGAAAAGCGTACAACCACGGGTTATAATGACATTATATATCAGATTATGGAATGTTATGGAATAACGAGAGATTATGGAAAGAAACCGGAACGTGAAAATAAAAGACAATATAATAATTTGGGTAAAATGTAGATATATTAATATGTACACAGAACTGGGACTTAAAGGGCACGAGCAAACTCAATTAAATTACACACACCGACAAAGAGAGGCCCTTGGTGGTGGTGGTGGTGGTGGTAGAGGTAAAACCAATTGTGGTTGTTGTGGTGATGATGCCAATGGTGGTAGTAGAGGTAGTGCCAGTTGTGGTAACGGTGATGGTGTTGGTGCCAGCGGTAATAATGGTGGTAGTAGTGTCAGTGGTGGTAATAGTTGCGGTGGTGATGCTAGTGTTGGTAATGGTGTTAGTGGTCCCATTGTTGGTAATGGTTGTGCTGGTGCTGACGATAATGATGGTCCTGGTGGTGTTAGTTTTTGTAATGGTGATGGTGTTAGTTTTGGCAGTGGTGGTGGTGGTGATTTCAGGGTTGATAACAGCTGTGGTAGTTTTAGTGTTGGAAATGATGATATTAGTGCCAGAGGTGGTAATAGTGATGGTAGTGCCAGAGTTGGTAATAGTGATGGTAGTGCCAGAGGTGGTAATAGTGATGGTAGTGCCAGAGGTGGCAATAGTGATGGTAGTGCCAGAGGTGGTAATAGTGATGCTAGTGCCAGAGGTGGTAATAGTGATGGTAGTGCCAGAGGTGGTAATAGTGATGGTAGTGCCAGAGGTGGTAATAGTGATGGTAGTGCCAGAGGTGGTAATAGTGATGGTAGTGCCAGAGGTGGTAATAGTGATGGTAGTGCCAGAGGTGGTAATAGTGATGGTAGTGCCAGAGGTGGTAATAGTGAGAGTAACGCCAGAGGTGGTAATAGTGATGGTAGTGCCAGAGGTGGTAATAGTGATGGTAGTGCCAGAGGTGGTAATAGTGATGGTAGTGACAGAGGTGGTAATAGTGATGGTAGTGCCAGAGGTGGTAATAGTGATGGTAGTGCCAGAGGTGGTAATAGTGATGGTAGTGCCAGAGGTGGTAATAGTGATGGTAGTGCCAGAGGTGGTAATGGTGATGGTAGTGCCATAGGTGGTAATAGTGAGAGTAGTGCCAGAGGTGGTAATAGTGATGGTAGTGCCAGAGGTGGTAATAGTGATGGTAGTGCCAGAGGTGGTAATAGTGATGGTAGTGCCAGAGGTGGTAATAGTGATGGTAGTGCCAGAGGTGGTAATAGCGATGGTAGTGCCAGAGGTGGTAATAGCGATGGTAGTGCCAGAGGTGGTAATAGCGATGGTAGTGCCAGAGGTGGTAATAGCGATGGTAGTGCCAGAGGTGGTAATAGCGATGGTAGTGCCAGAGGTGGTAATAGCGATGGTAGTGCCAGAGGTGGTAATAGTGATGGTAGTGCCAGAGGTGGTAATAGTGATGCTAGTGCCAGAGGTGGTAATAGTGATGGTAGTGCCAGAGGTGGTAATAGTGATGGTAGCGCCAGAGGTGGTAATAGTGATGGTAGTGCCAGAGGTGGTAATAGTGATGGTAGCGCCAGAGGTGGTAATAGTGATGGTAGCGCCAGAGGTGGTAATAGTGATGGTAGCGCCAGAGGTGGTAATAGTGATGGTAGTGCCAGAGGTGGTAATAGTGATGGTAGTGCCAGAGGTGGTAATAGTGATGGTAGTGCCAGAGGTGGTAATAGTGATGGTAGTGCCAGAGGTGGTAATAGTGATGGTAGTGCCAGAGGTGGTAATAGTGATGGTAGTGCCAGAGGTGGTAATAGTGATGGTAGTGCCAGAGGTGGTAATAGCGATGGTAGTGCCAGAGGTGGTAATAGCGATGGTAGTGCCAGAGGTGGTAATAGTGATGCTAGTGCCAGAGGTGGTAATAGTGATGGTAGTGCCAGAGGTGGTAATAGTGATGGTAGTGCCAGAGGTAGTAATAGTGATGGTAGTGCCAGAGGTGGTAATAGCGATGGTAGTGCCAGAGGTGGTAATAGCGATGCTAGTGCCAGAGGTGGTAATAGTGATGCTAGTGCCAGAGGTGGTAATAGTGATGGTAGTGCCAGAGGTGGTAATAGTGATGGTAGTGCCAGAGGTGGTAATAGTGATGGTAGTGCCAGAGGTGGTAATAGTGATGGTAGTGCCAGAGGTGGTAATAGTGATGGTAGTGCCAGAGGTGGTAATAGTGATGGTAGTGCCAGAGGTGGTAATAGTGATGGTAGCGCCAGAGGTGGTAATAGTGATGGTAGTGCCAGAGGTGGTAATAGTGATGGTAGTGCCAGAGGTGGTAATAGTGATGGTAGTGCCAGAGGTGGTAATGGTGATGGTAGTGCCAGAGGTGGTAATGGTGATGGTAGTGCCAGAGGTGGTAATAGTGATGGTAGCGCCAGAGGTGGTAATAGTGATGGTAGTGCCAGAGGTGGTAATGGTGATGGTGGCGTTGCCATTGATAGTAACAATGCTGGTGATACCAAAAACAATGCCTTCCTTGTGCCCGAACCACGTGGTAACTGGCACCTTCGCCCAAAGAGAGGATTTTCGTGTTTGGTAAAGCACATTAATACCTGAGGGATAGAAATAAAGGGATGATGAAGGGATAGAAAGATGTTGGGGAGGGGGGGCAGAATGAAGCGATTGATGCTGGAGGAAGAGGAGAAAGGGAGCGGTGTTGGAGGAAGAGAAAGAAGGGTGATCGTGGTGTTGGAGGAAGACGACGGTGATCGTGGTGTTGGAGAGAGAATGAGATGGGAGAGGTAATGCGAAAAAACAAAACAGTAGAAGTGTTGGAGAAGAAAAAACGAGTTATGATGGAGAGGAAGGAAGAAGGGAGTAGAATTGGAAGAAGAAGAATGGTGGAGTGTTAGATGAAGAGGAAGACGGGTGTGGTTGTGGTGTTGGAGGAAGAGAAAAATGAGTAGTATTGGAGGAAGAGTAAGAAGGACCTGGTGTTTGATAGAAACGTGTGAATTTAGAGAATATGACACTACAACTAGTAACAAAATATGTCATCTTCATGTAAAAACAGATACACGTATTGGTGTTTTTATTTACCATTGGACATATTAAATCTTATACCGGTGAGTTACAGAAAATAATGAGAAAGATTCTTAGAAAACAATTTTATGAATTGTAATCAAATTATAAATACGCAGATGCATTGATATTTTATTATTCAAAGTTCAGTTTTTGTTTTATTTTTTCCCGTCAGTTTAAAAACTATTGAGGACATCTTTTTGCCTCGTACTTTGATAAAAAAAAATTCCAAAGGATATTATGTTTGTAATTTTAAATTTATCAAGTTCTCATCTTTCTCGTCTCTTCAGAGTCACTCGGAGTATCGTCCTCATATCTGAGGGTTGGCGACCACCGTCCTGCACTCTAAACGTTTTCGGGCTGGTTTTAACAATCCTCTATGGTTTTGTATCTCTATGAAGGCCCAGGTTTTTTTATTTAATTCATCCATTCCAATCTCTGCCTTCCCCTGGCCTTCCTACCCTCAACTTCGCCCATTAAAATTTATGCTATCCCCTCATCCCTAACTACTGTATATGACGAAAGCACCCCACTTTTCTTTTTCTATGCATTTCTATTATTTCTCTTGATGGTATTACTAATCATAGTACTTCTTCATTTGCTTTCCTGTCAGTGTAGCTTATTTGCCTATAACGCCACATGTCAAAGGCCTCCAACCTCTCCCTGGTGTCTCCTTAAAGTGTCCACGCTTCTGACCCAATCACCAGTTTTTGCCATATAAAGCCTTTTGAATAGCTTTTTTTTTCTGAAATTGAAGTCAATATCCCTTTTCATTTGGTCTTTTAGATTATTAAATGCTGTTTTTACTTGCCCTATTCTTATTTTGAGTTCTTCCGTACCCCTACCTACCATCACAGCTAATGTTAAAATTCCTAAATACACATAATTTGTCACTTGCTAAGGCTCCTTGTTGCCTACCATAATCTCTTTTTGCCAGTTTGGAAACAATAAATTATTTTATTCTTTACTGTATTTTTCACCTTTTTCCAGTAATATGTTAACGAGTTTTTGTAATGCCTCTCCACTATCTGTGATAAGAGCAGTACCATCTGCATAGCATATATTTCATAATACTTTACCATTGACCTTTAGCCCTTCATTATCACTGATAACTTCTCTCATTAACAATTGTGAATTTATATTATAAAATGTAAGTTTTCATACGATCATTCAAAATGCTCTCCTTCAATTAATGAATTTTATTAAGAATATGTCTTCCTTTATAATTATTATTAGTACACCAACATATAGTCATCTAATATACTATAGTGCTATCTGAATGTGTGTCTGTCTGCCTCTTTGTCTGTCTGTGCAGCCGACACGGCACAATAGTTTTTCATCAAACTTGGTGGAAAAATCCTCAAAAGATCGTAGAGTGGAACAAACCTGGTCCCATGTCGATGGTTTACTTAGGAAGGCATTAATTAATCATTTTATTTACGATGGAAAACGATGCAAGTCTACGGACTTGGCGCACTCTAATTAACCATCCAAGTCTACGGACTTGTCGCTCCCTCATTCGCTTTACGCTGTCAGCCGGATACAATACAGTACAATACCATGCAATACCATACAAGACCATACAGGCAATACAATACACAACGAACTATAAATATTTGTAAGAATAAAACATAATTATATAGACATGTAAGACTCTCAATATGATAATATATCCGTAAGACATTAGCTATTGCAAATGTGATTACAAGTTTTGTTATTAATCCAGTGTGAGATGTATCGGTATTGGTGGTACAATCCTAATGGTCTCTAATCCTGTTGATTAGGTGAGGTTAATCTGGGTTTATAGAGATTAAAGATAAGGTGTGGGGTTTATTCTACCTGTGTTAGTGTCAGGTACGACCCTTATTATAACAATCACGACCATGATCATAACAACCAGGACCATGAATATAACAACCACGACCATGATTACAACAACCACGACCATGATTATAACAACCACGACCATGATTATAACAACCACGACCATGATTATAATAACCATGACTGTGATTATAGCAACCACGACCATGATTATAACAACCACGACCATGACTATAACAACCACGACCATGATTATAACAACCACGATCATGATTATAACAACCACGACCATGATTATAACAACCACGACCATGATTATAACAACCAGGACCATAATTATAACAAACAGGACCATGATTATAACAACCACGACTATGATCATAATAACCACGACCATGATTATAACCAAAAACGACCATGATTATAACAACCTCGACTATGATTATATCAACCACGCCTATGATTATATCCCCCACGACCATGATTGTAGCAACTACGACCATGATCATAACCACGACCATGATTATAACAACCACGACCATGATTATAACAACCAGGACCATGATTATAACAACCAGGACCATGATTATAACAACCACGACCATGATTATAGAAGACACGACCATGTTTATAACAACCACGACCATGATTATAATACCAACGACCGTGATTATAACAACCACGACCATGATTATACAAAAACGACCTTGATCATAACAACCACGACCATGATTATAATAACCACGACTATGATTATAACAACCACGACCATGATTATAACAACCACGACCATGATTATAACAACCACGACTATGATTATATCACCCACGACCATGATTATAACACCTACGTCTATGATAATAAAACCACGAGCATGATCATAACGACGACAATGATCATAACATCCACGACCGTGATTATAAAAATCACGACTATGATTATAACAACCACGACCATGATTATAACACCCACGACCATGATTATAACAACCACGACTATGATTATATCACCCACGACCATGATTATAACAACCACGACCATGATTATAACAACCACGACAATGATTGCAACAAACACGACCATGATTATAACAACCACGACCATGATTATAACAACCACAACTATGATTATAACAACCACGACTATGATTATAACAACCACGACTATGATTATAACGACCACGTCCATGATTATAACAACCACGACTATGATTATAACAACCACGACTATGATTATGACACCCACGACCATGATTATAACAACTGCGAACATGATCATAACCACGACAATGATTATAACAACCATGACTATAATTGTAACAACCACGACCATGATTTTAACATCCACGACCATGATTTTAACACCCACGACCATGATTATAACAACCACAACTATGATTATGACACCCACGACCATGACTATAACAACCACCACTATGATTATATCACCCACGACCATAATTATAACAACCACGACTAGGATTATAACAACCACGACCATGATTATAACAACTACGACTATGATTATAACAACCACGACCAGGATTATAACACGCACAACTATGATTATAAAGCCATGACCATGATTATAACAACCACGACCATGATTATAACAACCACGACTATGATTATAACAACCACGACCATGATTATAACATCCACGACCATGATTATAACACCCACGACCAAGATTATAACAACCACGACCATGATTATAACAACCACACTATGATCATAACACCCACGACCATGATTATAACAACCACGACCATGATTATAACAACCACGACTATGATTATAACAACCACGACCATGATTATAACATCCACGACCATGATTATAACACCCACGACCATGATTATAACAACCACAACTATGATTATAACACCCACGACCATGATTATAACAACCACTCCTATGATTATAGCAACCACGACCATGATTATAACACCTACGACAATGATCATAACACCTACGAGCATGATCATAACCACGATCATGATTATAACAACCACGACCATGATTATAACAACCACGACCATGATTATAAAAACCACGACTATGATTATAACAACCACGACCATGATTATAACTCCCACGTCCATGATTATAACAACCACGACTATGATTATAACAACCACAACAATTATTATAAGAACCACGACCATGATTATAACAACTACGACTATGATTGTAACAACCACGACCATGATTATAACAACCACGACCATGATTATAACACACACGACCATGATTATAACAACCACAACTATGATTATGACACCCACGACCATCGTTATAACAACCACGACTATGATTATAACAACGACGACCATGATTATAACAACCACGACCATAGTTATATCTCCCACGACCATGATTATAACAACCACGACTAGGATTATATCACCCACGACCATGATTATAACAACGACGACCATGATTATAACAACCACGACCATGATTATCTCATACTATAGGAAAAGCCGTGTGTCTGTGTGTGTGTCTGTTGTGGGCAGCCGAAACGGCACAATCGTTTTTCATCAAACTTGGTGGAAAAATCGCAAAAAAAATCGTAGAGTGGAACAATAATGGTCTCATGTCGAAGGTTTCTTTAGGAAGGCATTAGTTAACCATTTTATTTACACTGGAAAATGATGTCTCTTTACGTTGCCAGCCCTCTGGCGGTTGCGCTCTTGCCAAACACGAGCGTTCGAACTTTCACGCTTTGGTAAACTGTACCACCGGACTCGCCACCGGGCACGAAGTGCCCACGATCACTTATCTCTATGCAGCTTAACTAATACTGTCTTCATCTAGCCACCAGATGTTTGTTTTGCTTTCAATCTCCCATCTACTTCAATTGTAGAGCTTCTTCCTTCACTCTTTCCTATATCTTATCCCTTCATTATTCAAACGTGTTTTTCGCCTCAATTCTTCAACATAAGTGTTCCTTCACTGTTTCAAAACTTCTTATCCGTCTGTTTCAATACCTATACCCACTATATCATTCCTCATCACAATTCCACGTACTCTAGATCCCCACGATACAAAAACTTAAAAACTTCCCAGGATACGTTATTTTACTTATTTTAATTTTTCCTACATTTTCATTCAGTTCATAAAACAATTATTTTATTGGGAAGCTGCTCTTCTTCCTTTGCCTTTTATGTGCTCCATTATTCTCAGAAGTCATCTGCTTCACTCTCTAATCTTTTAGCAATCTCCAAATGGAGTCTAATGTACGGCCTTGAGGCTTGAACAAATAAACTTACATAAAATGAACACAAAGTATTTTATGAATAAAATTTTTCAATATGTAATAAAAATGATATTAAGTTCATTAGGCGCGTTTAAGTTTTATATTAAAAACATTCTTTATATACAAGATTAAATAACGAATGTGGACCGAGAATTTTTAGGACTGTATTCGCTACAATATTGCAATCTACAGTTTTATTCATCTGTCCAAAAATCTCAAAATCCCTACCACCTGTATTCCACTTTGTGGGAATACACTAACACTCAACCCACCAGCAGTACCGTCAACACTGTCACTCAGCTTGTGTAGCACATATGGGATGAGTACTACCGCCACCAACTACAAACGGCAATCATACGAACCCACGGCCCACGAGCCCATGAATGTGACCACCTACTCTGAGCACCTACGTGAAACGGGTAGTCCCCATTAGAGGTTCACTGCGCCATAAGCTCGTTGAACAGGCTTTGTGTGAAATATAACAGTCTAGGACTGCTTTTAGTATCCTAGTGGTCCAGAGGTAGCATTCCCCGGTCACAGTCATGGGCTCGTGGGCCGTGGATTCGAATCCTGGCAGTTTGAGGTGTTAATTGTATGTAGAAGTCCGCGTGCTTTATTGGGCTAATGAAATATATATATATATATATTGTTACGAGTTGGGGATTTAGAATATAGTTATACGTCTACCCAGATCCCAACAGTTAACAACAAAAAAAAACAAAGACAATCGGACTTAAAAAAGGGTAGACAAAGGATGCGAGTTTTCGTTGTATATAATAAAGTACCATAAATTCCTTAACAAAATATTCAGCTTATAAACTACCCTTAACCAAACTTAACCTAAACACGAACAGTATATACATAGTAATAAAACATAGAACAATAGTGAAGCAATGTGGAGGGGGGAGAGGCAATACAAGATAAATACTTAAGTGAGGAGCTGAGATGGCTGACGGGCAAGGCTGAGTATGGTAGAAGACGGTAAATAGTCACTGTGCCGTAGGTTTCCAGGATAGGTGATCCTGTGGTCGCTTCCCAGAGTCAAGTGTGTCCTCTCCTCGAATTGGAGCTGACAAAGTAGACTGAGGCGGAAGTGACGCAACAACCAGGATATGGAGAAGGGAAACCCGAGAGTGGTAACTAAGACGAGCCATACTCGTGTTTCGTCCCTAGATGGCGTTGCTCGTGGTGCTGGGTAGGTAGATGAAGACAATCGGTGGAGGGGTTCGTAACACACCCCCCCTCCAAAGACCTTCGTAGCGCGGGCGCGAAGGAGGTGATCACCTGGTGCGTCTGGAGAGTAGCTGCTACATTTCCACTGGAGCTCGGGATAAGGAGTCTGCAATCAGGTTTTCCACCCCCTTTATGTGCCGGACTTGTAGATTATAGGGCTGGGTGAGGAGAGCCCAGCGGAGGATTCGCTGGTTGGAGGTCTTGTTGGTTTGGATGAACGTGAGTGGGTTATGGTCGGTGAAGACCAGGGTTGTTTGTGGGCAAGACTGGAGGTAACATTCAAACTTCTTTATTGCCAACACCAGAGCCAGGGCCTCCTTCTCTATGGTCGAGTAGTTGGTCTGATGTTTTTTCAACTTGGCGGAGTAATATGCCACAGGGTGAAGGACATCAGTGGTTGGGTCGGGTTGTAGGAGCACAGCCCCCACTCCGACACCACTAGCGTCGATTTGCAGATGGAAGGGCAAGGTGTAGTCAGGGGGGTGGACTACAGGCTTAGAGGCAAGGAAGGCTTTGAGGCGGTGGAAAGACTGGTCGCACTTCTGGTTCCAGATGTAAGGGACCGCAGAACTGGTAAGGTCTGTGAGGGGTCCGGCCACGCTGGAGAAGTTACTGCAGAACCGACGGTAGTAGCCGCACATCCCCAGGAAGCGCATGAGTTCCTTCCTCGTCCTTGGAGTGGGGAAGGACAAGATGGCTTCAACGTTTGCGTCCTTGGGTCTCACCATACCATGCCCAACGATATGTCCCAGGTAAGTCACCGAGGCCCGGCCAAAAGCAGATTTAGCCAGGTTTATGGTGAATCCAGTCTCTTGCAGTCGTGCAAACAGTATCTCCAAACGCACCAGATGTTCGTCCCAGCTGTCCGACACCACCACCAGGTCATCCAGGTAGGCGAACGTCCCACCTAGGTCTTGAATAAGGTAGTTTATGGCCCTCTGGAATGTGGCCGGAGCATTAGAAAAGCCAAACGCCATAACTAAATATTGAAAAAGACCAAATGGAGTTACAAATGCCGAGATTATTTTTGCCCTATCCGTGAGTCCTACTTGATAATATCCTTTCAACAGGTCTATAGTACTGATAAATTGGGCACAGCCTATGCTGTCTATTATATCTTCAATCAAAGGTAAAGGGTAGGAGTCAGAGACAGTGACCTGGTTCACTTTACGATAATCTGTACAGAAACGAAAGGTGCCATCGGGTTTTGGAATGAGAAGGCAAGGTGAAGCCCAGGGGGAGGTACTAGGCTCAGCTAAGTTATGCTTTAACAAAAAATCTACCTCCTTTTTCATGATGTCTTTTTTTTGTGGATTTAGTCGATATGCTGATTGCCTAATGGGTTGTACATCATCTGAGATTAGCTTAATATCATGTTTAAGTATATTGCAAAACCCTGGGAGGTCTGACGTGACTTTAGGAAATGTTGATAATAACTTAGTGAGATCTTTTGCTTGAGATGGATTCAGAACAGAAAAATACTCATCCAAATTGTTGAGTATGTGACTGTTAGCAGGGTTCTCTTTAGGTAGGGGGAAGTCTAAATTCTCCAATAGGTCCATGTCATCTGTCTCCGGCCCTGACAAAACCGTATGCAATACAGGTAGGCTTACAGCCTCGGGGATGTCTTCCTCTGACTGCCTGGAATGGTAAAGTTTCATGAGATTAATGTGAACAAGTTGTGAATCTTTTCTGCGATCAGGAGTATGGACTATATAGTTGAGAGGAGATAGTTTATTAGCAACTATATAGGGACCAGTAAACTTGCTTTTAAGGGGAGAGCCTGGAATGGGTAGAAAGAGTAACACTTTGTCACCTGGAGAAAATGATCTTTTAACTAATTTAGGTTGGGACTTCACCATTTTCTCTTGGACTTTTTTTAAGTTTGACTGAGCAATGGTTCGGACTTCAGTTAATTTGTCCCGTAAAGTGTCAATGTATTGGGAAACTGTTGCGGGCTTAATAGATGGAGTGTCAAACCACTGCTCCTTTACTATTTTAAGGGGTCCCCTAATTTGTCTCCCATATAGTAACTCGAACGGGGAGAATCCCAATGACTCCTGGGGACATTCCCTGATGGCAAAGAGTAACAAGTCTATGCCTTCATCCCATTCCTTTTGGTGTTCTATACAGTATTTTTTGATCATTGATTTGAAAGTTTGATGGAACCGTTCCAAGCAACCTTGGGATTGTGGGTGGTAAGCCGAAGATGTACAATGGTCCACACTGAGGTCTTTCATCACCTGTTCGAAAAGATTGCTCGTAAAATTGGTGCCCTGATCAGATTGGATCTCTTTAGGAATGCCCACTGAAGTGAAAAGATGCAAAAGATGTTTGATTACGTTTTTTGAAGTGATGCTTTTAAGGGGAAAAGCCTCAGGATAACGTGTACTGGTATCCATAACTGTGAGCAGGAATTGATTTCCCTTCTTAGTCTTTGGTAATGGGCCCACACAATCCACAACAATCTTTTCAAATGGGGTAGAAAATACTGGGATGGGCTTAATGGGAGCTGCAGGTATACTTTCATTTGGTTTTCCTACCATTTGACAAATATGACAAGATTTTAGGTATTGTGACACATCCTTCCTAAGTCCAGGCCAGTAATAGTGTTGGAGGAGCTTTTTATATGTTTTCAGGATTCCCAAATGTCCTGAAATACCATCATGGGCAAGGGCAATTAATGCTGGTCTGACTGAAGCTGGAATTACCACTTGATGTATTTCAGACCACGTGTCTAGATGGGCAAGCTCAGGGGGCCTATAGGCCCTCATCAAAACCCCTTCATGATAATAAAAACACGGAAGGGTGTTAAAATCTTTACCCTCAACTGCTGCATGATGAAGTTTATTCAAAGATGGATCAGATTGTTGGGCTTTAATGAGCTCCTCCTTACTTATCGTCTTATTGTACAGATCTTCTGTGGGTAGGAAGATATTGGAGGTGGTTTTAGATGAAGAGGGCCCATTCCGCACACTCTGTGACCGGGTGACAGCACAAGATGGGAAAAGATGAGGAATAGTTTCTTTAAGGTCAGTGGTGGAGTTGACAGGTAAGGGAGAGTCGACTGTCTTTATGTTAGGAACCACTAGATCTCCTACCAAGTCATTACCCAATAATAAATGAATGCCACACACAGGCATTGGGTCTTTCCTTATGGCTATTTGCACTTCCCCAGTAATCAAGGGACATTGGAGGTGCACTTTAGCTAAAGGATAGGAAGAATGGGACGAGAGATCTGAAATTAGAACACTCATTTGTAAATGCGGTAGATATATCAGGAATGACGTTAAACAGGAGGATAGATTGTGCTGCGCCCGTATCACGTAGTATACGAATAGGGAAAGAACGAGACCCTTCTATGATTGAAATTTTTCCCTCATAGGTGAATGAAGAGAAGAGATCCTGATGGGGCCCTGCCACATTGGCATTTGCTATTGGTTTGGATTTGGGATCCAGGAAACTACTTTTAGCAATTCGACACTTTGGGTGTTTACAAGTCTGGATCGTATGGCCTGGGATTTTACAGTAAGAACAAGTAAGCTTGGTTGCATCGGGGGGAGTAGGTGTGGGACCTTTCGACCTACCACTCACGTTCCCAAGGTTATCATCAGAGGAGGACCTAACATGTCGGGAAGTACCACGTTCTCTACTGCCCAGTGACTCCACCAACAAAGCATACGCATCAGCCAGCTCAGCAGCACGCCCTAAATTAACCTCTCCACGCTCCTCCACATGCTTCAAGATGTGAAATGGTATCTTGCTTTTCCACTCCTCCAGGACTACCAAATTTAACAAATCCTGAAATGTGGAGGTCTCTAGCCTCTAACCACTTCTTAAAAAACCTAAGCTTTTCTTGAGCAAACTCAACAAATGTGTGTGAAAATGGTTTGGTTAGTTTACGAAACTTCTGCCGGTATCCATCTGGCGTGATAGCATAAGAGGTGAGGATCTTCTTTTTTACGTTATCATAGTCATCAGTCTGGTCTAAACAGTTATAAACTCTACGAGCCTTACCATATAATTTAGGAACTAACACTGACACCCACTGGTCTTTCGGCCACTCATTCTTCGCGGCT
The DNA here is from genome assembly GCA_958450375.1 of Homarus gammarus. NCBI lineage: Eukaryota > Metazoa > Arthropoda > Malacostraca > Decapoda > Nephropidae > Homarus > Homarus gammarus. Next base: position 597,408 of record CAUDMG010002750.1, on the reverse strand, counting down.
ATTTTCTCAAAAGTCCTAAATGACCCGTCCATATCGGATTCATCAAACCCGGGAACAAGGGAAGAAGCAGTAGCAGGGTTAAAAGCAGCGAGTTTCTCTCTTAATGCCACTTCTTTTGATTTAAACTCCGATGTTAAAGTGACTTCTGTCTCTCTCACCTGTAGTTCTTTCAGTTTAACCGCCTGCACCAACTTGGCCTGTTCCATCCTTTCCTCATGCTCCAACTTGGCCTGTTCCGACCTTCCCTCATGCTCCAACTTGGCCTGTTCCATCCTTTCTTCAGGGTCCAACTTGGCCTGTTCCATCCTTTCTTCAGGGTCCAACTTGGCCTCCTGCTCCAACTTGGCCTGTTCCAACTTTTCCTCATGCTCCAACTTGGCCTGTTCCAACTCGAGTTCTTTCATTTTGATTTGGAACTCGAACCTAGCTCGTTCTAGTTCTAAGGGGTCTATTCGTTGTGTTTCTTCTTGAGGGCTAGCCAGACCTGAGGCAACTTCTGAGTGAGGAGGGGTGGTGGATAGTGGTTGAAGTTTCTTGGACATGGGCGTTAATCTGTCAACAGCGGATTCTTTTAAAACTTCTTGTTGAACCAACACTTCAATCACATGATTTTTTAACATTTCCTTAGTCAGTTGCTGTGAAAATGGGATATTGTAATAGTTGGCTATTTCTTTCCATTCTTTCTTCAGGATATTAACACGTAATTTAGCTACGGAAGGATTTTCAATAAAATCCTGGAGATCAAAACCTGAGGTGGCCATTGTTAATAAAAATAGGATAAATTAACTAATGGTCAAAAAATATGATAAGATAAGTGGATAACCCTAGAAAATATCACGGCAGTGGATAACCAGAAAGTCCCGGAAACTAACCAAGTTATACCTAGGGAAATTACACTTATGATTATTGTTCTTCCGAGAAGATCCTTAGATAAGGACAAGAGACTTGAAAGAGATAGGGCGTATTACGGCATTAATATAAAGATCCGGATTAACAACCCTGATATACTTGAAAGAGGTAGGGCGTATTACGGCATTAATATAAAGATCCGGATTAACAACCCTGATATACTTGAAAGAGGTAGGGCGTATTACGGCATTTATATAAAGATCCGGATTAACAGCCCTGAATGAGATAATGAGAAGAACAATAATTGAGGCTTTATAATTATGGGGTCCTGGTAGAGAGGGGCGTCCCAAGATATCACTTCACTCTAAACTAGTAACTATGGAACAGCCTACTCTGGAGTGAGGGCACGGCATTAAACAGATCCGGATTCTTCCCTACACTCGATAAGACTTACCACACGACTACCACGTGTAATAACAGGTAAGCCTTATGACACTTGGAACCTATTATCCTACGTCTGTCACTCTTACTGTACGATAATACCAATATATGCACACACATATGAAGGAAACTTTAAACCACCGTAAAGCAATTGTAAACAGAAGTGACTGGGAGGGGTAATTAACACTGAGTAACAAGGGAGGAAGGAATATGGTACTTAAGGTCGGGTCCTGTCACGGTCGCCATTTGTTACGAGTTGGGGATTTAGAATATAGTTATACGTCTACCCAGATCCCAACAGGTAACAACAAAAAAAAAACAAAGACAATCGGACTTAAAAAAGGGTAGACAAAGGATGCGAGTTTTCGTTGTATATAATAAAGTACCATAAATTCCTTAACAAAATATTCAGCTTATAAACTACCCTTAACCAAACTTAACCTAAACACGAACAGTATATACATAGTAATAAAACATAGAACAATAGTGAAGCAATGTGGAGGGGGGAGAGGCAATACAAGATTACAAATACTTAAGTGAGGAGCTGAGATGGCTGACGGGCAAGGCTGAGTATGGTAGAAGACGGTAAATAGTCACTGTGCCGTAGGTTTCCAGGATAGGTGATCCTGTGGTCGCTTCCCAGAGTCAAGTGTGTCCTCTCCTCGAATTGGAGCTGACAAAGTAGACTGAGGCGGAAGTGACGCAACAACCAGGATATGGAGAAGGGAAACCCGAGAGTGGTAACTAAGACGAGCCATACTCGTGTTTCGTCCCTAGATGGCGTTGCTCGTGGTGCTGGGTAGGTAGATGAAGACGATGGGTGGAGGGGTTCGTAACAATATATATATACAGTATATATATATATATATATATATATAATCAACGACCTCACCAGCAAGGAATCGAACCCTCGACCTACTGGGTGTGACTAGGGAACGCTTTCCGGCTAGGCCACAAGGACACTAAAAGCAGTTCTAGACTCCTTTGTCTTTGGTCTATAAACAGTGACCCATTTGAATTTTTAGACAAACTTAATAATATTGTCCCCAGTATCACGTTCAAAATTGAAAGAGAAATAAATGAATCCCTTCCATTTCTTGATATGCTTATCATGAGAAATGGCCAAAACTATAAATTCAAGGTATATAGAAAGCCCACACAGGTAGACAGTTTCATTCACTTTTTATCGAATCACCTTGAGTCTACCAAAATGTCAGTTTTTTCTGTTATGTTCTTAAGATGTCTGCGTATTTGTGACTCTGAATTTATTGACGATGAATTGAAACACATTCGTTCTATTGCACATAAACTTGGGTACCCTTCTGTGTTTGTTGATCGTTGTTTTAATAGGGCTAAAAAATCCTTTCATTCCTCTCAAACCAGACAAGTTCCTACACTTAAGAATATTTTGACTCTGCCCTATCGTAATGAATTTGTCCCGTTAGTTCGGTCCCTCAAGCTTCTAAATATTAATGTTGTTTTCAAGTATGACTCAACCATTACTAATATGTTAATAAGGAATAGCCCAAGTTTGAATGTAAATGGTAGTGTTTATTGTATTCCATGTAGCAAATGTAATTGTAATTATGTAGGTCAGACAGGAAAAACACTGCAGCTCAGAATCAAACAACATAAGTATAATATTAGAACTGCATCTGAAAGCAGTGCCTTGTTCGTTCATGTTAGGAATAATAATCACCCCATTGCTTGGGAAAAAAGCTTAGAAGTTTTCAAATCATCTTGTGTCACAGAAAGACTTCTTGTTGAAGCTAGTTTGATTAAGGAATTAAAATCAATAAACCTTAGTGATGGTCAGTTCAAAACTGATAATATGTTACATAAATTTATTTGTCAGTGACCCAAGGTTAAAAATGCTTTAAAAACCTTTGATCTAGATGTATGATAGTTATTTTGTGGGTCCCCTTTTTTCTGACCTGACTTGACTAGTCACGTCACCACCCTTCTCTTAAGCTCCTCTACGTGTGTGTTGGTGTGGGGATTAGTGGATGTCATCATTTTGACCTGACCTCATGTTTTTAGGTCACCCTGTATATTTAAGCCTCTCTCTGTCCATGTAATCCAGTTGCCTCTGAAGATGTCTTGAATAAAGACGAAAGCTAAGGTACTCCGTTGTTTCCATTTTCCCGTGTGATTTTTATCAAGATATAAATATATATATATATATATATATATATATATATATATATATATGCATACATATACATGCACATACACACACACATACACATATCTACACAAATATACATAGATCAGATTCATGTGGGTAATGTCACTGTTCACTGCCACGCAGAACAGAGGTTCGTACACAAAGAATACATCATATTCATTGACAGTACATATAGGTCAGAATCAGATTAGATTGCCCCAGAGGGGGCTAGTTTATTGGGCACCCCCTTACATCCTGTGCACAGTGAAGCGCAGAAGCGTTTACAGTGCCCATCTGGGAAGCAAGCAGAGTTCATGCTTGCCTTTTATGATCATGCATTAGGGCGCAAAAGCCTGAAGTGTCATGGGTTTTGTCAGCAAGTTGCATAAAGTGACAGAATGATGAGTGTGTGGGGGGAAATATCCCCGTACAATTTATCTGTTTATGGCAAAGCGTGGCAGGTCTCTAATAATGTCAAGTGCCAGGCCATAGCCATAGGCATTGACAGTATTGAGGGACATACCTTTTAGTGTGATTGTGATGGCGTGTACGTCGGTAGTGTCGGCTTCAACGGGGACGTCGAGAGCTTGGTAGGGGACGTCCTTCTTGGCGTAGATACATAGTCCACTAGCATGTCCACTTGGTGGTCAATTGATGTGGAGAAATGGAGTGGGTGGGCCCCTGGAGCCGGCACGCCGGCAGGGGAGAACAGGGGGCTCCCTGCCTCCTCGGTGTCCTTGGGTCCTTGAGCGCGCGGTGGGTGGACAGGGGCAGCCGGGGCAGGCTCTGTGCGGATGGGGGGCAGGCTCGGTGTGGACGCCGGCAGTGGTGCCAGGCGGCGGTGGAGTAGGCCGTGAACATGAGGGGCACACAGGGGGACTACCAGGTTGTGTCAGACCAGAAGAGGAGGGTGACTGGGCAGCAGCTGGAGGTAGGGGTAGTCTGTGTAGGTTGGAGATGGCGGTACAGAGTGTATCAAAGAGTCTTTCAATACGGTTGGTAAATTCGTGTAAGAGGGATATGATCTGTGTCGTGTCACCGGAGGTGGGTTATGGGGGGGGGGGGGGGCACCGGTGGGGGCACAAGGTCTGACAGTCTGAGTAGAGACGGGGAGGAGTCCTAGTTGTAGTCGAGTGAGGAGACGGCCAGGACTGCTGTGTTGCTGCCAAGTGAGGCCAGGCAGGGGCAGGTATTGTTGAAGAAGGCTCTGTAGGCTGGGGTAGAGGTTGAGATGGACGCAGCCTTTAGGGAGACTTTTCTCCTGGGACAGACGGACGTTTGGGGCATTGTCGTGAGTCAGCATTGTGCCAGCCACCAGAATTACAACATCTGGGGTCAACAACATAGCCCACACCACCCCCATTGAGGTGGTCTTTGATGTTTTGGGCACAGACGGAGGAGAGATGGTTACGTGAACAGAAACGACATCTGGGATGATCACGTCGGCAGCAAGTGATAAATGCGTGACCCTCAATGGGAGCAGATGACACAAAAGGCAGGCCTGGGGTGATATGGTTCAGCGTACAGTGGAGGGCGGACTGGGTGGGCATCAACAGTGGTTGGGCACTCCCTCCCCTTCCATTTAACTATAATAGCTGCTTGTGGGGTCTTCCCTCGGTAGTGTCGACATATACTGGGTATACGTGGATTAAAGTGACGAGCATCTTCGACTTCAGCGTATAGGGGTAAATGTTTAAGTAGGATGTGGCAATATTCTGCTACGTCAGCAGGTGGAGGGAGAAGGACGGCCCCGTCATATCCATCAGTATTGAGCGTTTCATAGACCTCGGGTGTCTGACACTTGATAAAGTTACGGTTCTTACCTTTTTGGAATTGAATGGTGAGACCTTGCTGTCTCCGATACTTTGTTGTCCAATTAAACCGGTCCTAAGCGGTTTTCAGTGAGTCCTTGGGAAATGCAGATGTAATTTACTTGGTTGGTTGGGAGACGGGAGGAAGGGAGGCGAGGCGAGGGGAGGCTCGCTGCCCTTGGCAGTGGTGTTGCACTCAGGCAAGTGTTTCCCATAGAAACATTCCTTTCACTATCACTGAGGTCTGACTCTTGCAAGATGCACTTTGACTATCCGTCTCAGAAATGTCTGTATCCATGAGAGAGGAGGGGACGCCTCTTCTGGGGCACTTACGTCGACGCCGCTCCCCCCCCCCCCCCCCCTCATCGCTGGCAACACGCTGGCGAAGGGGTAGGAGACTGAGGTGGCCTTTGTGTGACGATCGTGAGGACAAGAGCAACGGGGCACAAGTCTATCCACTTACGTAATTCTAATAAACCATTTTATTTGTTTGTTAAAAGTATTATATTTCCGCAGCATTTACCATCATTCTTTTCCAGAATTACAGTATACCATGTGTCCTAACCCTCGAGCCATGCTACCAAAGGTCAGCGGTTATGGGATAACCATATGAAGTAAAAACTAAGCTATATCTCATTCGTGGCGTGACCTCATAGGGGACAGACGTGCCCATAGGTGCTCTTGACTTCCCGATTGTCCCACAAAGGTCCCTCAGAACCGACTCCCCTCAGCCAGCAAGTTTTTGCCAGCATGGGGGGTCGACGTAAACGTCCCAGAAGAGGCTCTCTCATGGCAGCAGACATATTTGATATGGATGCCATCGCAAACTCGCCTGGTCATACTGAATCCAACACCCTTCAAGAGTCAGACCCCAGTGATTATAACAGTGACGGTAATGTTTCTATGGGAAACATTAGCCGGAGTGGAAACACCAATGCCACGGACCCTATCACCCTGCCCACTGCCAACCAGCCAAGTAAGCTGAATCTACACTTCCCCAAGGACTCACTGAAAACCGTAGAGGAATTCTTTAATTGAATGATGAAGTACTGCAGACAACACGGTCTCAACATTCAATTCCGACAAGGTACTAACCGGAACTTTATCAAGTGTCAGACTCCTGAAGTCTATGAAACACTTAGTACTGTTGGCTTTGAAGAGGTTGTCCTGGTGCTCCCCCCCCCCCCCCCAGTAGACACTGATGAATGTTGCCACATCTTAGTGAAACAATTCCCCCTATACGCTGACATCGAAGATGCGCTTGACTTTAATTCTAGTATACTCAGTATGCGTCGACATTCCTGGGGGAACACCCCACAAGCTGCTGTCATCGCCAAGTGGTAGGGAAATGAATGCTCAACCACTGTGGAGGCCCATCCAATCCTCCCACCACTTTATGCAGAACCCTATCATCCTGGACCTGCATTTTGTGTTATCTGTTCTCACTGGGGTCACACCTTCACTGCCTGCTGCCGACGTGATCTTCCCAGATGTTTCTTCTGTTCACTTAACCATAACTCTGCCGCCTGTGCCCAGAAAGTCAAAGACCACCTTAATGGGGGTGGTGTGGGCTATGTAGTTGATCCCAGGTGTTGTAACTGTGGCTGCCGGCTCAATGCTGAATCATGGCAATGCCCCAATCGCCCGTCTGTCCAAGGGGAAAAGCCTCCCAGAAGGCCGCGTCCCCTCCTCTGTCTCCAGCAACGCCTCCTTCTTCAACAACACCTGCCCCTGCCTGGCCTTACCTGGCTGCAACACAGCAGTCCCATCGTCTCCTAACTCAACTACTACTAGGCCTTCTCCCCGTCTCTACTCTGACTCTGTCAGGCCTTGTGCTCCCACCTGTGCCCCCCCACAACCCCCCTCCAGTGACATGACACAGATCATATCCCTCTTCCAAGAATTTACCAACCGTATTGAAAAACTCTTTGTTAAACTCTGTACCGCCATCTCCAACCTACACAGACTGCCCCTACCTCCAGCTGCTGCCCAGTCACCCTCCTCTTCTGGTCTGACACAACCTGGTAGCCCCCCTGTGAGCCCCTCCCTGCTCACGGCCTACCCCACCGCCGTCGGCCATCTCTACTGGTGTGGCGCCTACCGGGCCTGCCCTGGTGTGTCCTGTTGCCCCCGAACGAGGTCTTGCCTCATTTTCACGACACGTGGTGCCTCAGCCTGTTCACCCACTGCAAGCCGCACCCGCTCCTCTGTCTGTGCTATCTCCACCAGGGCTACCACCTATTGGACCTAAGGACACCACCCCCGGCGACCCGTACCCCACCGGCATGCCGACGTACACGCCATCACAATCACACTAAAAGGTATGTCCCTCAATATTGTCAATGTCTATGTGCCTCCCTCCACCCCTACTGTACCTGTCCCACCACACCATATCACCTCCATCCCCACTGTACTTCGCCACGCCCAGTACATTGACAACCTTGACCCTCTCTCACTACATCCTCACTTACCCTACTGTATGACCTCCTCCTCCCAGCCGTTACCAACACCTCTTCCCTCCCTGACCAGATATCCCTCCTCTTAGTGACAGGCATGGCACTTGACATTAAGAATCTGCGACGCTTTGCCATAAACAGATAAATTGTACCGGGAATTTTCCCCCACACACTCATCATTCTGTCACTTTATGTAACTTGCTGACAAAACCCATGACTTTTCAGGGTTTTATGCCCTTAATGCATGAGTCATAAAGGCAAGCTTGAACTACGCATGCTTCCCAGATGGGGGCTGTAAACGTTTCTGCGCTTCGCCTTGCACAGGATGTAAGGGGGTGCCCAATAAACTAGCCGCCTGGGGGCAATCTAAAAAAATATAAATAAATCTAAGCTATAGCTATCATCTAAACTTAATGAAGTAAGGAAATGAGAGAAGAAAAGTTTGAAAAGTTTAAAAGTTAACAACAGAGGGATAAAGTAATAAGAACATACATCTAAGAAATCCCTCCCTTATAGGTTGGAGAAACCTCAGAGAACACACACTCATGTAGATCTTGGATCTTGGAAGTATATGACGAAGAACATATAACATTACTTGTCACAGTTATTTTCTTCACAAAAGATATCATTAAGAGCATGCGTGCATTGTTGACTTTTCAATCCAAATATTTCTTCTCTTTGGGTGAATCAAAGTCGTTTGCGACGCGTCTGAGTCTTGATCTTAGTATGTAGCCAGCTCACCTTACCCACTTGCTTAAGCAGTAAACTTTGTTTCATCAAAGTCTTGAAGTGACATAAACCTAATGAACACATACAGTACATTCATACCTTTGCCAAACCATTTTGATATGTTCAACAATCTTAATTGTTTGTACCTACAGTATGTGTAAGTATGTGTGTGCACTTTTTTTTTAAAGTGTTTGCGTACATGCAAGGTAAAAGATGTTTAGTTGAATTATGGCTATTGCACCAATAATACATAGTTTACCTTAAAAGTCAATAAGTTGTCGTTTTCTATATTAAAGGACTTAGGGATTTATAGAAAACGATATATATATTTGTGCACAGCCTAAATAAGAATCCTTGCTGTGATATCTGTATAAAAGTAAGTCCGTACAACCAAAAGAAGTTATGAAAAATTTGTGAATATTTTCGATGGTATCGTATCCTCTACCGGTCAACAAGTACTTAGCACCAGCAACAACCATACGTTTCTTTTATGTTCCATACACCTATAAGTAACACTCTACTTTGTTCCAATTCCCGAGTTAATAATTTATACTAAGATAAAGGTTGGCCAAAACGCTGTGTGAAGAAATATTTTGTTCAATTTAACTGAAGTCTTAGCTAGTTTATGCTGACTATGTATCACATGGTCTGTGTTTGCTTTGATGTAGAAAACTTTTTTTAAGGTTCTATATTATACTGTTATACCGAGACATGATCTAGTATTGTTATGCCGAGGCATAATTTCGTATCAAAATTTTGTAAACTAGGTATTTTGATTGTTTTCAGCAAGTTATTTTGCCAAATTGTGACATTTTCGTTTCTATGTTGATGATGTATTAATTATGTAAGGATGTTCTAGAATGTATCGCATCATTTCTGTTATGATTGTTATGATTCACTTATTATTGGAAGCCTCGATCAGAGAAGAACGTTCTAGAATCTCCGAGGCGTCTTTGGGTTATTCTAGAATGTTCGAGAAGCGTCTGACGAGGCATATATAACCGGGGCGGGGCTGTGTAGGAGTCAGTTAGTTGCTCGCCTCTGTTCCTAGTGTAAAGACTAAACATAGCAGAACAAACTGAAGACAATTGTTGTGCAAGTATTGTGGAATTGTTGTGATTAATATAAAGTGAGAAGATTAAGGAATTCTAAACTGGTAGAGTACTGACTATATATTTGAAGTGTGGAGTTAAGCTGTGAAGACATTACCCTGTTAAGTGTTGTGAAGAATTACTGTTTATTAAAGAAGACTTCAGTGCACAAGTCAGTTTCTGTGACCTGGTGGAAATCTACCTGCCTGTTGTTTGTCTGTACACTGATGCCGATTGTCGGGGAATTACCGGAGACTGGCGGGACAGTCAGTGGTAATTCGACAACTCTTGGGAGATATCTGCTCCTCTGTACATAAGAACATAAGAATGGAGGAAACTGCAGCGGGCCTATTGGCCCATACTGGGCAGTCCCGTTTACACCCAACCCCTATTGCTCATATGAGCATCCAACCTATGTTTGAAGCAATTCAGCGTATTCGAGTTAATGATGATATTTGGTAACTTGTTCCATTCATCCACTACTCTGTTTCCAAACCAGTATTTACCTATTTCGCGCCTAAATCTAAATTTGTCTAATTTAAAACCATTGTTACGAGTTCGCTCCTGGTTGGATAGTTTGAGTACCTTTGTAATGTCCCCTTTGTTTAGCCCTGCCTTCCACTTGTACACCTCTATCAGGTCGCCACTCGCTCTACGTCTCTCGAGGGAGTGCAAATTAAGATGCTTTAACCTGTCTCTATACTCAAGGTTCCTAATGCCCGGGATTAGTCTTGTCATTCTCCTCTGAATTCTTTCCAGGGATTCTATATCCATTCTGTAATACGGTGACCAGAACTGAACTGCGTAATCCAGGTGTGGTCTTACAAGAGCAAGATACAGTTTTAGGATGACCTCGCTAGTCTTGTAACTAACACTCCTTTGTATGAACCCAAGTACTTTATTAGCCTTGTTACGAGCAAAAACACATTGTTTACTTGGCTTAAGGTTCCTACTTATCATTACTCCTAAATCTCTCTCGCAGTCGGATTTCTCTATGGCATCGTTGTTCATCTGGTATCTGGTTTCCCTGTTTACATCTCCTATACTGAGTACTTTGCATTTGTCCACATTGAATTTCATCTGCCATTTTTCAGACCATTCGAAAAATTTGTTTAGATCTTCCTGTAGTTTTGCTGAGTCCTCGTCAGATTTAATTACACGTCCTATTTTAGTGTCATCAGCAAATTTACTCATGTTGCTGTCTACACCGATATCTACTGCCTCTATGCCAGTGATTATAACGAACAGCTGATCCCCCTACACCAGTGTCGTACCGTGGTTGCACTGATGAAGCAGGCAGAACGCCTACATAGTATATCAAATATCAAGTAGAATATGTCCTATCTGTAAATATGGTGTTGTCATGCCTTATAAACACCTAAAAAAAATTACGCGAAAATTCAAATATCTTACCTCAGATCATTTGCAGTCAAGAAAGATTTACTTATATTGAAATTCGGCTCTCCGAGAATTTGTAGAATTCTTATTGACATTGATATTGAAAGTTTATTTAGCCAAAAAACCACAGATAAAAATAATAATAATAATTACAAGACAAATAGTAATAATAATTGTATAATGTGGACACGAAGTAGTACCTTAAGCTGTGTATTCTTATATTACCCTATTAATTATGTATAGTAAAGTATTACAGAACATGTATTAATTCTATGTAATATTTCCATTTATTATGCACCATGTTATGTATGTGAATTATCATATTTACATTTTATGTATTCAGCTTGTGAATGCTGGCATCTGTACATGCTAGCGCGCAGTGATACATGGAGTGGAGACCACCAGTCCTTATGGTGTGGAAGTGCTCTGTCTTATTGGTGTCTCTGCATATCTCCCGTACGAGAATAAGAACCTATTTTTAAGATAACAAGTGTTTGTGTATACCCTCAGTAGTGTAGAACATTTTGGGGGTACCAAAGACAAACATAGAATAATAATAATAATAATAATAATAATAATAATAATAATAATAATAATAATAAAGAACCATGAAGAAATACATAATTGAAAAGGACCCTCCTTTGAACAGTCCCTAGCATATCCCTAGCATATGTCGGGGACCAAACGGGGTGACAGTACTCCAGATGGGGAAGCACTTCACTTTTGTTGATCGTTACGACCTTCTTATAAGACCTAATAATTTATTTGCCTGATTTACCATCGTCTCGCAATGGCCCGTGAACTTCAGCTCATTGTCAACATACACACCTAGATCCTTCTCACATTGTTATCAATAGTGCAGATTTTTCATCCCCTTGGGACACATGATACGCCTCCTTACCGTTGGTACGCCCCAGGTGCATCCTCTTACACTTCGTGACATTGAATCTCAGTAGCCATTTCTTCGACCATTCCTGGAGCTCACAGAGATCCTTCTGCAGCTCTACACAGTCCGCTTGGTTCTTGATTTCCCGAAATAACTTGGCGTCATCGGCAAACATTTGTATGGAGGAGTATACAACGTCAGGCATGTCATTTATGAAACAAACAAGCAACAGCGGGCCCAATACACTGCCCTGTGGTAACCCACTTGTGACAGGTACAGATGATGATTTCGTGCCATTAATCACCACACACTGCTTGCGGTCTTGTAGAAAGTCTTCTATCCACGCTAGGACATTTCCCGAATTCCGTACCCTTCCAGTTTGAATTTTAGCCTTTCGTGGGGTACACTGTCGAATGCCTTAGCAAAATCTAGGTACATATTGTCGAGAATACCAATCCGTTCAAGAGTATAGCTGCCTAATGCCTAACAACAACTCTTAGGAAACATAATATCACCGTTTAACATAAGACTTCAAGCTTATTAGAAGAAAGGGACTGGTAACAACTGTAGCACCATCACATAATGGGAACACCACAGCCGATTACAATACCAACACGTGGTAACAATACGATATATCCACACTAATATTTAATTACGGCATTCGCTCGAAGGTTATTGGGGAGTTACAGTTTGTATACGAAGACTATTTCTCTGTTTCCATAATTAAATTCACCTTAGAAAAGGAAGCTTTGCATCAACAGTGGACGTCAGAAGTGACAACACTTCCATTGCTAATGTCCAAAAACATTTATATTCTGCATCTCCCTCTTCATTTAAAATGCTAATAACAGGTTTATAAAATAGCTGACTCTTTTGTGGTGTAAATATACCCCCAGTTTCCACAACTTACTGTTTAGTTCGAATCTTTTCTTTATTTCCCTACACACTACTACTAGAAATCTCTGCACCACATCTTCGTACAGGCCTTTGCAATGAGGCCTGTACACACGGAGGTAACTCGGCAAAACTAGCAGTCCCAGCCCATTTCCTGATAAGTTGACTATCCCTGCCCTGTGGGTCAGCGTAGCTGTTGCCCTTGCTTCGAACACCTCGCACTTTATTCACTTCCTTCCATATGTTACCCAAGCCCTTGCCTTTGGCGATTCTCCCTAAAAATTCTGCCCAGTATTTATTCCGCGCCTCTTGCTTGATTTCACTACACATTTTTGCAGTTTCTTTCAGCACTTGCTTGATTTCATTATCAATTGGATTTATACTCCATTCTCTTTGTAGCCTTCTGGTTGTCCTCTACCTTTTTTCTAAGCATCTGAATTTCTTGCTTGAGTTGAACTACTACACCATACATATCACCAAACTTGTTAATTACCTTATCTTCTGGAACAACTTTTCGTGCAGCCCCTGCACCATTTCCTGTTACCTTCCACACGTTCTCAGTTGAAGGTAGAGTTGTCTCACCTGTAACTCCTCGTCCTTCTTCATTTTCTCGCGATCAGAATAGAACGTTCTAAAACTTCCCAGGCGTATCTCGTTCCGATCTGCAACGCCTGGATTGTGCTAGGCTGTTCTAGGCATCGTCTGAGGAGAGGTATGCTGTATATAACACAAGTAAGGTGTCTGGTGAGTAGTTGACCGTTCTGCTCGGAGTGTGAAGTACAAGCCTAGTAACAGCTAAAGATAATTTGTAATTGGTGTTCAAGTAATGTGGAATTGTTGTGACCGATATATAATGAAAAGACTAAGGAATTGTAAACTGGTAGTGTGCTGACTGCATATATTCGAAGTGAGAAGTCCAGCTGTGAAGACTTTCCCTGTTGATTACATGTTAAAGTCCGCGTGCTATATGGACTAAATTAAATATATATGCTACTCCCACCACATAAGTGGCACGGGCAATCCCTATTGGAGGTTCGGCGCCATCAACTCGATGGACAGGCTTAGTGTGAAATATAACAAAGTCTAGGATTGCTTTTAGTGTCCTTGGAGCAAGGTGGTTGCAATCCCTGGTCACAAGCATAAGGTTGAGGGTTCGAGTCCTTGCTGGTGAGGTCGTTGATTGATTATTTATATATATATATATATATATATATATATATATATATATATATATATATATATATATATATATATATATATATATTTATGCTGATAACCACAAGGAAAGAAGAAAACACGAAGTTCCCAAGCGCTTTCGTGTAATTCACATCTTCAGGGGTGAGTACAGACTAAGGAGAAGTACAAAACACGGTGTATTTATACAGAGGAGAGTGAGATCAGGTCCACAATGGTCAGGTATAAGGTAATGATCCTACTAATCTTTAGAAAGCACGGCAACTGTCAGTAGTCAGGTCAGAGGGTAAGGTGACCCAACCTTCTCACATGGTTACAAATCTCCTTAATCACAAAACTGTCCAGTTTGTACATACCATTACTCAAATTCATGTTGACTGCTTCTGTATGTTTAATAAGACTAGATTCTATAATGTTCCAACTGTCAATTGAATTACAAGGTAATATTGAGGAGGCATTATCCCAGTCAATGCAATGCTTATTATCCCTCACATGAACAAACAGAGCATTGGATTCCTGGCCTGTCCTAACACTATATATATGGATCCTCGTGTTTCGAAGCCGGATTTGGTAAAACGTTACTCTGACCACCTAAGTGATACGGGTGGTCCCCATTAGAGGTTCACGGCGCCATAAGCTCGTTGAACAGGCTTTGTGTGAAATATAACAAAGTCTAGGACTGCTGTTAGTATCCTGGTGGTCCAGCGGTTAGCGTTCCCCGGTCACAGTCATAGGCTTGTGTGCCGTGGGTTCGAATCCTGGTGGGTTGAGGTGTTGATTGTATGTAGAAGTCCGCGTGCTCTATTGGGCTAATGAAATATATATATATACTAAAACAATTTTTTTTCTGAAATTAGTTATTTATGACTTCCTTGAAAACCCAGTGGCTAATCCAGCATGCAAATATGTTTGTTTTATAGCAATGTAGGAAAGTGCATCAATATTACAATGATTTGAAAACAACTATAAATTATGCGTTAACTGCACATAGGCATAGTGTATTAGCTTGCTGTGCTCTTTTCAAGCTTTTACAAGAAAGTTAAAGAATTCTTTACCTTCGATTAGTGGCTGGAAGGGAGCAGGCCTGTGAGAAATTCTGTGTATAACCAATTCCTAAATTTAGCTTTCATCCTATTTATAGCTGAGAACACCGTCTCTACTGTCGAACTTGAGCTCGGTAGGCATAAAAGAATTTGCATTATCAATTTGTCTTGCCTCACTCACTGCTTTCCAAAATTTTTCATGTCTCATATTGGATTGTGCTGTGTAGTAACGCTAAGTTGTGTTCGGTAGCGAAGACTACATAAGACTTGGTCGATGCTTATAATGAGAGAGGTGTATGGAACAAAGGCTGCTCAGTCTTAACTAACGGCCGAGCCAGTGACAAAAACTATACAGGTTGCTTATTACCAAACAGGAAACTCCCTAGCGCCATCTACCAGTAACTTCACCAGTGCCATCTACCTAGCAGTACAGGTACCAATTCTGACTACAACATATTTTAAGGCCTTCTAGACTGTTTCTTAACAGCCTTCATTCAGTGTCAATAGTTTGAATAACTGGAAGAACCAATGTTTGAAAGACCATAATAAGTTAATCAAAGACGCCAATTCTCTTCCAATGACAAATTTTGGACTTCAGCTCTTCAGGGATTCTAATACTATAATACTACAAAATAACATGAAAATATCTTATAGATCTGAGAAACAGCTTCAGAAAGGAACTCCAAACAGCTACTTCTGAAGTTTTATCGGTCTTCTTTTTCTACATGAGCTTTGTATGTATATTATGTATGCTGGATTATATATCATGTATGTATATTATGTATGTGCTCCATTTATGTATTATTTATTCAGCCTAGCTAGCAGCGTGTGGCAATGTTATTACCATATCCCACACGCTTAATTAATGTGCCTGGCGACGCATGGAAGCTGCTAATGTATCACTTGCCATACGTCGCCTATAGCAGTTGACCGGGAGCCTAGTCAAGAGAGAGTGCTGCTCTCCTTTGTGTACATACTCTTATCCAGTAAACCGAACCTACAAAACTATACAGGTGTTTGTGTTCTCTCCTGTATATAGAACTTATTATTCAGAACCTAACATGGCGCAGTGATCCGATCTTACTGGATAATTACGAGTGATAGCGCAAAGTTTGTAGAAAGCCGGCTAGGGTCCCCTCCCGTGGGTCAACTCCCGCGCGCGTCATCTCTCCTCGAAGAATTTCAGCACCTTTGAGCAGTGTCAGTGATTTTCTGTGAAGTGTTTAGTGCATTGTGTGTTCGTGCCATTCATGTGTGACCTTGTTCTAAAGGATTCCCAAGGTATACGGCACGTTCTGGGCATTTGTAAGGAGTAAAGTTCAGTGCACCCGTCTCTGACCGCGTCCTGAGGGTAACTAGACTGACTGGGAGTCGCCGCGCCTCTCCCTCCACCCCCCTCACAGCGCCGCCTCCACCCCCCCCCTCACAGCTGGGGCGAGACGCTTTGCCGGCCCAGGACACACACTCACTCGCACACGTACATGGACTGTACTAACACTCGCTGACCGCGCGGCTTCCTTATATATATTTTATATATATAACCTACTTATCTGTGTATTTAATTAATTTTTTGTCTGAAATCTTGTTGATACGACGGGCTGACCGGTCAACACTGATTTAAGACATAGTACACAGAGGAAGTAGTTATGTCTCACGCCTTACGTAGCCGTGGACCCAGCGTCTGGATGACCCAGGCGGGTGATAGCCCCGCAGAGATGGATGACCAGACCGGCCACGACGCTTCAGCCCCCACATCGCGCAGTCCCTCACCTCAATATTCAGCGTTGTCTCCAGAGATAATTGCTTTACTGAAGTTTATGAGAGATGAGAAACACGCGAGGATGAAGCCCACAGACGTTTGGCGGATGAGCACAGAAGGCAAGCAGAGGCAGAACGAGACAACCAACGGAGATTGGAAGACAGTGAACGGTTTGAAGCCTTGATATCTCGCCTCACTGTTAACCAAGCCCCTGGCTCTAACACTGCCTCGGTACTGACTGGTTCAGATACCTCATCCATGCTTCCTTCACACCCCCCAGCCCCACCTAAAGCAGCAGCTCAAACGCCGCCCATCTTGAAGCCTGATGAGACTTTCCAGACTTTTCGTGAATGGCGGCGACGGTGGACTGATTACTCTACAATGGTGGATCTCCAGAGTTTGTCACAGCCTAAACAACTCATCCAGCTGCGCATGTGCCTGTCCTTGGAAATTCAGCGTGTCTTGGAACATACGTTGCAGGTACCCCCAACCTCTTTGCTGTCTGTAGAGGAGGTACTGGACGTTCTACAACGGCACATCAAAGGACAGCAGAATGAAGCTCTGCGCAGGAGGGAATTGTTTAGCTGCAGACAGATGGAGGGTGAGTCTTTTGATGCCCTTTACGTGCGTCTTAAGAGAGCCTCGGAAGAGGTAGATATATGTCCAGGCCACCACCAGCAGTGCGAGGAGACCCAGTTGAGGCAGGTGATCCTGATGGGTGTTAAGGACGAGGAACTTGTCCAACGCCTCACCTCCCTCGACTCTTCCTCTTCTCTTAAGGATGTGTTGACGATATGTCGCTCCTATGAGGCTGCCAGGTGTGCCACCTCTGCCATCCGTGCTCCCCCTACAGCTGTACGCGCTGTGTCCCGGTACAAGAAGGACAAGAAGTCCGTTCCTACGCCTTCGCCCACCACGTCCACGCCCGGTTTATTTTGCAACAACTGTGGTAAGCAGCACGGAACACAGGTGTGTCCAGCTGCTCAGTCTACCTGCAACAGTTGTGACCGTAAGGGCCACTGGTCACTCACAGTACGGTGCCCAGCCAAACGCGTCCAGTGCAATGTGTGTGGTCGTCTGGGCCACTATGACAAGTGTTGCCCTTCCAACATACCCAAGGGACCGCGTCGGCGGAAGCTTCAGCCCCCCTCCACCAGAGAGGGCCGCCCACAGTCTTCCAATCAGAGGTACGACGACTCCTGACAACGCTCGAGCCACATTAGGAATGTGTGCTCCCCCCCGCGTCCCAGGACCAAAGTCCCCCAGTACATCAGCGTCATCGTGACCTACGGCGGTGTGTCATCCCGTCTTCAGATGTTGCCCGACACCGGCGCTGATGCTACAGTCATCGGTCCCCAGCATTTGCAATGCTTGGGGCTCTCTCCAAGTGATCTAGGACCGCCCCCCAAGGATCTCCGCTTTATGGCAGATGGTTCACAGATGACCCCGGCCCTAGGTTCACTCTATGCACACGTCACCTTTGGCAACAGGTCGTGTCAAGCCTGGATTGATGTGCATAATGGCGTCCCGACTCCTTTGCTGTCCTACAGACATTGCCAAGAGTTGGCCATCATCCCCCAGGACTTCCCAACACCGATTCTCGAGGTAAAACACGCCAACAGGGTGCACGAAGGGAGCAGCAACTACCCTGCTGCCGCCCTGCCCCTACCTCTGGCCAGTGACACCTCTCCTTCGGTAGTTGTCCCTGCTGCTTCAAGTCTCCACGCCTTGGCTCGCCTCCACGACAGTCACTGTGGAGCCGAGGCCACCAAACGGCGTGCAAGACAGACTGTGTTCCGGCCTGGCATCGACCCCGACATCTCCAATGCTGTCCAGGTGTGTAAGCCCCGCCGCGTATTACAACCCAGCCAGCAGCAGGAATCCTTTATGAGTGACGACAACCCCACCCGCCCCTTTGAGTCTGTGTCGGCCGACTTTTTCTGTGTGTCAGGAAAGTCCTTCCTCGTTATCGTCGACCGTCTCTCTGGTTGGCCGGTTGTCATCAAGTGCGGTAATGACACGACGTCTGCCGCCACCATCAGCAAGTTCCGCCACTACTTCCGTGACGTGGGCGTTCCTGCACGCCTGCGAACCGACGGAGGGCCTCAGTTCACAAGCCGGGACTTTGCTGTGTTCCTTGACCGATGGGGAGTCCGGCATGTGTTGTCATCGCCCCATTACCCGCAGTCCAACGGCCACGCTGAGGCTGCTGTCAAATCCCTGAAGCACCTCATCCTTAAGGTGGCCCCTTCTGGGAACATTGACTGCGAGGCCTTCGACAGGGGTCTTCTTGAACTCCGCAACACACCTAACTACACCGGACGCTCCCCTGCCCAGGTTTTGTATGGACGCCCCCTTCGTTCTTGTGTCCCTGCTCACCCTCAATCCTTCTCCAAGGAGTGGCAGGCCAAGACAGAGGATTGTGATCGCCGAGCCGCCGAACGTGTTCAGGACGTCGTCGCCCGCTACAATGACCACGCCCGTTCTCTCCCCAGGTTGAGTGTCGGCACCCAAGTCCGTGTTCAGGACCCGACCTCCCTACGTTGGGACAAAGTAGGCGTAGTCATGGGTCTCGGCAGGTCACGGGACTACCAGGTGCGGTTACCCAGTGGTCGTGTGTGGTGGAGGAACCGCCGTTTTCTCCGACCCGTAACAATGCCTTCTGCTGGCCCCGCCACCAGTGTTGAGTCCCATACCCTTCCCAGTGATGAAGTCCCTCGACGCTCAGAACGGATCCAAAAGAAAAGGTCCGCTCAAGACTTTGCTATGAGCGTATAGGGGGGAGGGAGGTGTATGTATATTATGTATGCTGGATTATATATCATGTATGTATATTATGTATGTGCTCCATTTATGTATTATTTATTCAGCCTAGCTAGCAGCGTGTGGCAATGTTATTACCATATCCCACACGCTTAATTAATGTGCCTGGCGACGCATGGAAGCTGCTAATGTATCACTTGCCATACGTCGCCTATAGCAGTTGACCGGGAGCCTAGTCAAGAGAGAGTGCTGCTCTCCTTTGTGTACATACTCTTATCCAGTAAACCGAACCTACAAAACTATACAGGTGTTTGTGTTCTCTCCTGTATATAGAACTTATTATTCAGAACCTAACAAGCTTAACTTCTCAAAGACTTCAATTACACTGGTCAACATAAAAAAAAATTCTCATGGTTCTGGATCAAAACAGTCTGATTCTAGTGTAATTATATGTGCTGAACTCAATTATGACATTCGTATAGCTGTATCAGGCTCAGTTTTCCAGAACCAGCATATCTATATATTTAGTGTACCAATACTGTACCATGCTATTCATACAGTAATTTATATGCTCATTGGCTCCACTTATGCAATTATTTTGTCCTGATTTGTGCTTTTTTGTTTGTTTCAGTTTGCTGATTCATGATATTGCATATCTACACCTGCATGATTTGTAATTACTCTGAAAATAACAAAACATGGAACGTCGCAAGTGTGTGAACGTGCTGACAGTTTTTGCTACATATGTGGTGCCTTCACTCCTGGTAGCCTCAAGAAACCAATCACAAAAGCTGTTCGACTGAACTACAAAAGTTACTTCAAATGTCATTTGGGTGACCAAGACAAGAAATGGGCACCTTATGTAGCCTGTAAGTCTTGTGTTAACCACCTGAGCGAGTGGATGTGTGGTAAACGAAGTTCAGGAATGCCGTTTGCTGTACCAATGATATGGCGTGAACCTAAAGACCACAGTAGTGACTGCTACTTCTGTCTCACAAATATTAAGGGAATAAAAATCAAGACACGAGGCAAGGTACAGTACCCCAATATTGCTTCTGCAATCCGACCAGTACCGCACAGTGCTGAACTTCCAGTCCCAAATCCACCGACTGAACAAGAATTGAGTGATTCCGATTCTACCTCTACCTCAATGGAAAACGACTACCAGGATGACTCTGAAAATACCAGGCCTAAACTATTTACTCAAGAAGCGCTTCATGATCTCATCAGGGACCTAAACTTGTCAAAAGAAAAGGCTGAAGTTTTGGGATCCAGACTAAAGCAGCGTAACCTGCTAGAAGATGGAGTGCATATCACTACAGCGCGTTACCGACATAGACAGCTGTCTGCATTTTTCAAGATGGCAAACAACCTTTGTTATTGCGAGGACGCAGTATCTCTCATGCAACAACTCTGCAAGTCTGAAACATACAAGACAGAGGATTGGAGGCTGTTTATAGACTCAGGAAAAGACTCTGAAAGCTGTTCTTTTACACAATGGCAATCGGCTTCCATCTGTCCCAATAGCACACGCAACAAAAATGACTGAGAGCTATGAAACAATGAAAATTCTGTTGGCCGCTATAGAGTATGAGAAACACCAGTGGAAGATATGTGGCGATCTCAAAGTCATCAGTTTACTACTGGGCCTTCAGAGTGGCTACACAAAGCACATGTGCTTTGTGCTTGTGGAACAGCAGAGCTGATGCAGAGCACTATGTGAGAAAGGATTGGCCGACAAGACCAAGAGATGCGCCTGGAAGGTTTAACTGTGCTCACAATCTGCTTGTAGATCCAGAAAAGATATTTTTGCCTCCACTGCATCTAAAGCTCGGTTTGGCTAAAAATTTCATCAAAGCTATGGATCAATTCGGTGCTGGGACTCTATACTTATCTCAGAAACTAGGTGGTGTGGTTTCCGAAGCCAAGTTGAAAGCAGGTGTCTTGAATGGACCACAAATTCGTATACTAGTTAATGATAGCGAATTCACCAAAACATTGAACCCACTGGAGAAAAAAGCATGGGAATCATTTGTCAATGTGTCAAAGAATTTTCTTGGAAACTATCGTGCTGACAACTACCAAGAAATCGTAACAACCATGCTTCAGAATTATCATGCATTGGGAGCAAGGATGTCCTTGAAATTGCATTTTTTCCACTCTCATATTGAATTTTTCCCAGGTAACCTTGGAGACGTTAGTGATGAACACGGCGAAAGATTTCATCAAGATATCGCCATAATGAAGAGCAGATATCAGGGACAATTCAGTCCTAACATGATGGGCGACTATTGCTGGACACTGCAACGAGAAGAGAGCAAGCTGTACAAGAGAAAGAGTAAAGTTCAGAAGCACTTTTAGAACTTCATATTTTGTCATTATAAAGGATTTGAACTTATGTTTTTTGGTACAATTTTTTATGAGCTTATCTGTGATAGGTTTAAAATTGTATCTTGCATGACGCGATAATGTTACTATATTTACTATTTTTTTTATTCTTTAAGAAAGTAGGTCTGATGGCAGAATGAAACATCCAATTAATATTCATTAATATGAAATTAGTCATGAAAGCACAGTCACATGAGATAATCTCATCTTTTGCACGACACGTGATGGAACATTAAATATTTGTACCTATTGATTTTTTTATAAAACCTGGTCTGATAGAACAAAACACATATCAGATTCGAATTCAGCAATATGAAATTAGTTGTGTGAGCATGATCTCATATATGAACCATTTTGGCTGTTGACCAGTGTTATCATTGATCCTTTATGCCAAGATACATCTCTTCCAATGGTTTGAAATTATCTTTATCCATTTACGTGATATCTTTCAGTGGTGATAAAGTAGCACTCAAAGATTGTTTTGAAGCCAGTTTAACTGGGGAGTTCCAAGTTGTGAACCTGAGTTTTGAAAATTGACAAAATAAAGTCAAGAGACATTAGGCAAGGCTTTGCTACAGGATGGTTCAGTCTTTGTAAATTATTTTTCTGTATTGTTTCAGTAGTATACACACTACCATGTGCATAGACGCTCTATGAGAAATGAAGCAACTAATGAGACGTAACATAATTTTGTGTACTGTTAAAATTTCTTGAATTCACCTTGGCATTTGGGGCTATACTGAATATAGCAATAGGTATACCTCTTGTAAGATTCTCAATAAATCAAAGCAATATTAAGCATACATTTGAAGCACTTAAGGCAAAGGAATGGCAAATGCATTTAATGATGAATACATGAGGAATATTTTCTTAAGTAGTGAGGAGAGTGAATGATGTTCTCCTAACATAGCATTTGCACCATCTGTGGCAAAACCTACCATTTCATCTTTATAAGGAATACCATTCTCAATTAAAAAAGTAAATAAAATCAGTTACATGACTAATACAGCGTAATAATTGCATCAGCAACCAGAGGTAAGAGGCCAAGTAAAGCATCACAGACAGACTGATCAATTAATACTCTCACAACCATACACAAATGTCTCACACACCCTTTTTCTGTGGATTCATCAACAATCAAGGAAAAATATTTTCTCTCAAATGTTGCAATACAAAGTTCACATTGTTTAACATTTGATTAAGTGTGGATGCAGAAAGTTTGCTGAAGATCATATTTGCTAAAGTACAGTAATTTAGTATTGTAGTTCTTTTGATACTGATATGTGTTTTTTATTTTGGTTTTTAGAGTGTCGGCTTATGTCAGTTTTTACGCAATTAACTTGAGATGCTTATCACAGAGAGCAAAGTATGCATATGAGTCACCTTTACTGCTAGCGTTAATCCAACCTTTTTGTTGTGACTGATTCTAACGCATGAGAGTATTTTTGAGAATATCTCATTTTTTTTATTTTCTCTCATCCTATCACTTACAGCCTTCGTTTTTTCATCCATTATGAATGAGCTATAAATAATAAATACATTAAAATCTTGAATATTTTACTTTAAGCAATGATATCATTGTCAGCTTATGGTAGGCTTCCTTCATGGCCTTTTGAGTTCGTTGATGCATAGCAAATGGGGAGGGTATAGGGATGAGGGACAGGACTTTGTAAAATAGATAAACACTTAATTGGTAATAACATTCGGCTCCAAGCACATTATACAGCTATTGCATAGATTATTAAGACTGCTTGCTCGGCTCTTTCATATTTATACATACAATAATCTGCATTAAAATTAGTTTGATCTTAATTTTTAATATAATAGGTAAAATTTATGGCTACTGTAGCTATTAAATATTTATTTCTTTAGCCAAAAATGATCTGGTCATAATTAGGGAAATGCAATCACTTAATTTTACTCTCTCTCTGTAACCAATAACAAAGCATCTTAAGTTTTATATTTGGATTTGACCCTTGAATAGAGATCAGAGAAAAATATTATAATTTGATTGATACTTAATTCAAGGTTAAATGTGCACAGTAACACTTTTTCTGTTTGCTAGACAAGTTGAAACTCAATATTATCCTAGGTGAGAAAGCATTTTCATGCTTTGCTTTCTTTATCTGGTTATTCTCCATTACAAAAATGTCTGCCACTGCACTTCTTATGTTCCATTGGATACTGGTTCTCGACTATTACCAAGCATGCACACAGGTTCTGTTAGTCCTGCTAAAATTCAACTACCAACTTTCATGTGCCTCCTTGAGACACTTAAGAATCCACTTCTATATACTATTGCATCCTACTTCTACTTTCTTGTTATGAAGTGAAAAGATAATGGAGAAATACTTGTGGCATAAGTTTGGTCATCATTATAATGTTTAAAAATATCTATGCAGCTATTGAATGCATGAAATTTTCTCTTTTATGGACCCTTCAGTTATTGTTACAGTTTATAGCTACACAATACACTAATTCTGTTGGTTGTAACACTTGAGTACGTTACCCCGCACCACTATTATAACTTTCTTTGACCTTACTTTTTCACACCTCAGTGACCCTGAGTTTTGCTGTTCTCTAATGAGTACCAATATTCCCACATTGACGATGCTATAGTCCAAGAGCTACCACAAACCCCCCTCCCTCGCCTATTTAACTGCTGCTATGATTTTGGGTAGTTGGTACCTACAGTATATCTTTAAAAAAAACATCTGAAAAACACTCGTTATCTGGTTGAGGGTACCTGATAAAGGGAAACAAAGATGGCCGCCATGCGTCGTCAGTGACATTTAAGAAAACTTTAACTTTTGATCCAGTTGCCCTACAAACATATTTAAGGGATCAATTTCCACTAATTTCGGGATGAGAAATTCACCGGTGACATTACCTTTGCATTTTGTTGGCATCTTCATGCCCAAACACCCAAATTAGTAATAAAGAAGGCTAAAAAAAAAATGAAACTCAAACAGCCATGTTGTTTCACCTTTCCGTCACAGTCCTTTCACCTTGTAGGAAATAAAAACGCAATTTTACATTAAATTTTGTAAAATTAATGCATTGCTTGCTAAATTAATTATGTTTCATTGCAAATACCTGAGAACAGAAAGGCTAACATAAGACTCACTAAGGGTTAATTAAACGCTAGATTCCTACTATTGTTGCTAAAATGCAAATAAATGCGACATATTCACAACAGAGTTCAGTAACAAGAAAAACACCATCGGTAAAGAAGGGTAACTAGGAATGTTAATAGTCCATCTCATAATATGCGTCTTCAAAATTGTATGTTAAAGGCTCTTCTTCGTCTCCATCATTGTCATCTGCAGTAGAAGAACATAAGAACATAAGAATGGAGGAAACTGCAGCGGGCCTATTGGCCCATACTGGGCAGTCCCGTTTACACCCAACCCCTATTGCTCATATGAGCATCCAACCTATGTTTGAAGCAATTCAGCGTATTCGAGTTAATGATGATATTTGGTAACTTGTTCCATTCATCCACTACTCTGTTTCCAAACCAGTGTTTACCTATTTCACGCCTAAATCTAAATTTGTCTAATTTAAAACCATTGTTACGAGTTCGCTCCTGGTTGGATAATTTGAGTACCTTTGTAATGTCCCCTTTGTTTAGCCCTGCCTTCCACTTATACACCTCTATCAGGTCGCCCCTCGCTCTGCGTCTCTCGAGGGAGTGCAAATTAAGATGCTTTAACCTTTCTCTATACTCAAGGTTCCTAATGCCCGGGATTAGTCTTGTCATTCTCCTCTGAATTCTTTCCAAGGATTCTATATCCATTCTGTAATACGGTGACCAGAACTGAACTGCGTAATCCAGGTGTGGTCTCACAAGAGCAAGATACAGTTTTAGGATGACCTCGCTAGTCTTGTAACTAACACTCCTTTGTATGAACCCAAGAACTTTATTAGCCTTGTTACGAGCAAAAACACATTGTTTACTTGGCTTAAGGTTCCTACTTATCATTACTCCTAAATCTTTCTCGCAGTCGGATTTCTCTATGGCATCGTTGTTCATCTGGTATCTGGTTTCCCTGTTTACATCTCCTATACTGAGTACTTTACATTTGTCGACATTGAATTTCAGCTGCCATTTTTCAGACCATTGGAAAAATTTGTTTAGATCTTCCTGTAGTTTTGCCGAGTCCTCGTCAGATTTGATAACACGTCCTATTTTAGTGTCATCAGCAAATTTACTTATGTTGCTGTCTATGCCGATATCTATGTCGTTTATGTATATAATAAACAATAATGGTCCAAGTACTGAGCCTTGGGAAACTCCACTTGTGACGTTGCTCCAATGGGACTTAGTGCCGTTAGTGCTCACTGGCTGTTTCCTGTCCTGTAACCAAGCCCTAATCCATTTAAGGATGTCACCTTTGATGCCATGAGCTTCTACCTTTCTAATTAGTCTTTCGTGGGGGACTCTGTCGAAGGCTTTGCTAAAGTCGAGATATACCACATCATAATTGTGCCCCTCGTCCACTGATTCGAAAACTGATGAAAATAATGTTAATAGATTGGTTAGGCAAGAACGTCCGCTTGTGAAGCCATGCTGGGTATCATTGATCAATCGGTGCTTCTCCAGGTGATTTCGAATAGAGTTTGAAATGATTGCTTCCAGCAACTTGCCTACAATTGATGTTAGACTGATTGGGCGGTAGTTAGAAGATTGTGATCTATCCCCCTTCTTGAAAATCGGTATTACATTCGCTATCCTCCAGGATTCTGGTACTACACCTGTTTTTAAGGACATGTTAAACAACTTTGCTAAGGGCATACTAAGCTCTTCCTTACATTCCTTTAATACTCTGGCAAATATCTCATCGGGACCAGGTGACTTATTAGGCTTTAGTTTGTCTATTTGCTTACTAACATCGTTACTAGTCACTACTATCTCACTTAATTTGTTTTCTTCACTATCTCTGAATAGAGTCGGTGCCTCGGGTATCATGTTTAAATTTTCGGTGGTGAAAACTGTTGAAAAATATATATTCAAATTATTGCTCATTTCTCCGTCGTTATCAGTGAGCTCGCAGGAGTCTGACCGTATTGGTCAAATCTTTTCTCGTGTTTTAGTTTGATACATTTGGTAGAATCCTTTGGGGTTTGTCTTCGCCTCCCTTGCTATCCTTACCTCATTATTCCTCTTTGCTTTCCTTATCTCGGTTTTAACCCTACTCCCCAATACCCTATAATAGTCCCGGAGGTGAATTTCACCACGATTTATCCTTCTACCTATAGCCTTCCTTTGGCCAATGATGTTCTTTAAATAATTATTTATCCATTTAGGGTCATTGTTGTCTGATCTGAGTTTTTTGTATGGTATGTTCTGCCTTTGTGCATTAAGTAACTCACTATTTATATTGTCGTGGAACTCGGCAATCTCAGATCTCGTTATCAGGTCGGTGTCATCTGTCAGGTTCACGGCCAAACGCGACACCCCCTCTCTCAGCTGCCTCTTTAAACTGTCAAAGTTTGCCCTTCTGAAATCTGGTACTTTAGTGGAATTTTCCTTACGTCTGCCCTGAAAATCTAACTGGAATCGAATTTCTTTGTGATGGCTGTTTGCAAGTTCGTTCCCTACCTCGACATTGCTAATGAGGTTTTCTCTGTTGGACAGAACCAAATCCAGTATATTATTACCCCGTGTGGGTTCGGTTATATGTTGACTGAGGAAACAGTCCTGGATCGTCTCGAGAAAATCCTCTGATTCTGAGTTACCCGTAAGGACAGTCCAATCTATTTGGCCAAGGTTAAAGTCGCCTACTATACAGACTTTGTTGTGTATGGAAGCCCTGCGCATTTCATCCCAGATAAGTCGCTCATTGACGCTATCAAGATTGGGGGGTCTATATATTACTCCTGTGATTAATTTTTCCCGACCGTCGCTTAATTCTATCCAAATTGTTTCTGTATTCCTCTCAGTTTTTATTTCCTTATTTATTTCACACTTCAGATTATCCCTAACATAGATTGCTACTCCGCCTCCTTTCCTGGTCTGCCTATCGGTATGGAACAGTTTGTAACCCGCAATTTGGTATTCGACTGGTAATTCACGTGTGTCTAGGTTGATCCATGTTTCAGTGAATGCAATAATATCGATTTCTTCGGTACATACCAAGGCCTTAATATCATCCATTTTGTTTCTCATACTTCTACTGTTCGCGTAGTATACATTTAAGTTAGTCGTGTTCTGAGTCCTTCCCTTACCACGTTTAGTTTTAAACTCCCTGTCTAATTTAGTTTTGTCATCATTCCTAACACTATTTCCTTGTAATCTTTCGCCTTGTTTACCCGCTCCCACTGCAGTCTCCTCCACCCCCGTGCCCCTATGTTCTCTTAGCAGTTTAAAGACTTCGATATCTTTTGAACTGCCCCCTCTAGAGCCCCAGCCAGGGTTGCTACTCCATCCCTAGACAGGTGCACCCCATCCCTAGCATAAAGGTCCCTTTTCCATAGAAGTTGTCCCAGTTGTCAATGAATGGGACTGATATTGACTTGCAATATCTGCCAAGACGGTCGTTAACACCAACTGCCCTTGACAACCATTCACTGCCAACTCTCCTTCTAGGCAGGACGCGGCAAATGATAGGGATCCCTCCCTTAATCCTAATACGATCTATGGCTGCCTTGAACTTATCAAGAAGTTCCTCGCTCCTACACCGGCCAATATCATTGCCTCCTGCACTGAGGCAGATAATGGGTTTGTTCCCATTACCAGACAAGATATTGTCCATCCTGTCAACTATATCCCCCACCCCAGCTCCTGGCAAACACACCCTCATCCTATTTTTGTTTTTACCACAAAAGGCCCTGTCCATGTACCTTACCTGTGAGTCACCAACAATTAAAGTTTTTATACCTTCCTTGTCATCCCTGCCCCTGACTGTACTAACGTCCAATTCTTCTATCAAGGGACTGAACGGGTTGGTACACTTAGCTGTTGTTGTGGTTGTTGTCGTATCCTTCGTGTGCTTCTTCACCACCAGCTTGGTCCTACCACTACTCACGACTTTCCACTCGTTTGATTTTTCGTCAGACACTGGCTTTACTCGTCCAACCTCTCCTTTTAACTTCGCCAGCTCTTTCCTTAATTTCAGGTTCTCCAACGTGGCCCTCTCAATTTCTAACTTGGCCCTCGCCAAATTCTTCAGTGGACCACTCCAGTTTGGTCAACAAACTCTCATACCCAAGACCGCACATAGCTCTGGCCATATCTGATAATTATCCCTCTGGAGCTAACCCTGCCGTGACCTTTCCCCTAGTGAGGTCAGAACACAACTGAGGTCAGAACTGTAATGCGACCTCTACCTTGTCCATGAAGATGATCCAGAACTGAGCAGTCTTCTCATGATGGCCCTGTCGCATCTCCTTCTTAAATTCATCAGTCTTGATCATGAGAGATTTCACACCGTCATTGGTCAGGGTATTCTTGAGGTTCTCGTGTGTGGGCACACTGTCCCGTGCTTGGGGGATGGAGACAGCGCTGTCAGGGACAGTGCCCTTTGCACTCTCAAATTGCTCAATGAGAAGTCGCTCAAGGGCCTTCAGCAAAGTCTTCAGTACATACAGGCTTCAATTATAATGTTTCCCTTCAAGGACCTTTGTGATGGACCCACTTGCACATAGATCTGCTTGGATGATGATCTGTCCCAGTCCACTGCTTTCCATGTACTTAAATATTGCACCAAAGTAAGCACAGATAGTGTGAAAGACACCTAGTAGGATGAACACCTTCTGAAACTTATCTCCATACTGCCATGTCATCTTGTAGGCTTTCGTGGCTTGTGCTTGTGTGAGGCATTCATGAATTGTACTGTTCCTAGTGATTGGCGCGTTTATTGGTGGCAAATGCTCCACAGTTGTAAGAGCCTCCACGCCTCCAGAACAGGACACCCAACCTTTCCATCCAGGCACTATTTGTAAGGGGACACTTGACATTCGACGACACAGTATCCACAGTGTATCAGACTGATGAGCTGCCACAATCACGTCGTCATTTATATCCAAGGGAACATATATTTTTGGTGGGTCAGGCTTCTTTACATAACATGGATCTAGGCCTTTCTGTTAACGTGGAGTTGATCTTGCTTTGGTCTTCGGGATACTGACTGTCTCCCAAGAAGGCTCCCCCATGCCTTCTATGGCAAGCTTCTCCTGCAATATCAACCCATGTGTACTATGTGTAGTGTCTCGCCCAGATGGTGTCTCTTCAGTGAGGACGAAATTGTCAAAACAGAAATGGACCACCAAATTGTTGAGTGTTATATTTGTATGGGGGAAGAGGACCACTATGCTCTTTCACGCTTAGATATACAGCAGTCATTATTTCCAGCACTTTTGCACAGGAGACACAGTGCCCAAACCGGTTGAGAAGGGTGATAACTTTTGCTTGCCCTTTCAGATGCCACAGAGACACACCAAGCATACTATGCTTGGAAGTCATCCAATGTTCATTAGTAGATTGCATACTTTGTCATGTGACAGTGAGATTACCACTCTTTGCTTCTGGTCTGATAACTTTCTCTCCAGACAGAAGGGCCTGCATAAAGTGCAACAAATGTTGGAGCGGAGTTTGGTCTAGCACTTGTCTCCTCAAAATAAGTGCTGCCTCTTCAAGGAATCTTGAGTCTGAGGCAGCAGCTTCGAATGTAGCCTCTCTTTTTTTTCACGGGAATTAGCCCACCCGGGCACAGCTTTTTAAAGTGAGACAGATTGTATAAGTATAGAAACACAGAAGAAGGCAGAGCATTCCATAGTTTGGCTGTGTGAGGAAAGAAGGGGTACTATAACGGGTTATTCTCGTGTGACTGACATCCACAGAGAAACGGTGGGCACCGCGGGCAAGACGTGTGTTACGAGCCCACGGCCTTGCTGGCGATACACAGAATGCCAAATCCACCGAACATTGCCCGTTAAAATACCTGTAAAAGAGAGAGAGAATGAAGTAGCATTGTGGCGAAGAGAAAGGGAAGAGAGATTGTCGACTAAAGGATGAAAGTTAATTAGACGAAATGCCTGTGATTCCAGTATTGCCTTACCTTTTGCAATGTTGGACCAATACACTGTTAAGACCGTGTCGTATTTTTCTATTTTTTTTTACAACATGCTTCCATGTTGTTCCATATTATTCCTGTAATGATGTGTTATATTTACTATTATATAATCCAGTCACCTTACCCTGTGCTGTTAAGGTTTTAACTGTTATTATTCGTTCAAGCCCATCTTATTTCTTCATTTGGTATTGTAACAAGCATTCTTTGTTTCTCTAACGACCATCTGCATCATTAAACGACCCATGTTTCACCTGCTGATCACATTGGCGGGAAACGATCCTATATATAGTACTGCACCTGTAGACAGGGTTCAGTCCAGTCCTCTCGTCATTCAGTTCACGTTCTTTTGAGTGACACCTGTCACCTGTTACTTATACTTATTTTATTTGTGTTGTTCCTGTCGCCACCAATGTGGTATATCTATGTGAGTACCTATTTATGTCTCTTATGTGTCCATCAGTGCTTGCTTAGTTACATTTAAGTAATTCAGTGTTGTTTCACGTTAGTTAATTTCTGTGTTAGTTATTGTATATGTCTATGTAGGGTTAACGTAATCCAGTGCTTTATTTTTAAGCTATATATTTAAGCAGTTCTTTGATGTTTCGATGTTTAGTATCATTTGTGTCTTAAAGGTTTCGATAAAGATTTGTTGTGACAGCCTACGAGGCTCTTTATTGTGTTAATATTTAATAAATTAAATTCTTAAAGGTTTACTTTATGTATTTTATTCCCTTTTGATTTACTTCACTTTTTTGTTTGGTTACGCCTAGAACCTGGATATTAAAGTAAATTAAGAGACGGCGTAACAACACCAAAACACTGCGGTAGTTTGGTGCCAGAAATCAATAGAGCGACCAATATGGTTGATTAACTTTGCCTTGAGTTTACACGTTTTGTAAACTGGATTGTAATACTGTGAATGGTGATTTTGAAGGTACTGAAGATATCTCTCTCGAAACATTTTGATACGTTTGACATTACATCCTTGGATGATCCTCTTCTCGACACGTTCACATATATGCTGGAACGCAGCTTCATAGATAACTAATGCTTCTTTGGCATGAGCCTCCACACCAGTTGGTGTAGATGTGGAGCCTCTCTCTGGGTGGATGTATGCTTCACAGCAGTATTTGTGAAGTTTTGCTTCCTTTGCTACAAGACCCAGGTCAAGAAGATACAGGATTTTATGGACGTGTATAAGTTGAGCTTTCTCCTTTATATTAGATTCTCGACTTCTTGATGTCAGCATCATCAATGGGTCATATTTCTGATTATGTTTCTTGACTCTTTTTAAGTATATAAAGCATTGATCTTGGGGCAGAAGAGTTGTAGTTTGTGAGACAGGATTACATTTCCGTCTTTTCCGTGAATTTTGGACTTCACAATCCGCCTCTACTTCATCATGCTGACGTTTTGTAATTCTACTAGTTGTCGTGAATGGCTGGTAGCATTTTCGGTGATAACCATGTTGGTGATGGACAATGGCATCTGGAAGAGTTTCACACAGTTCATTGCACCTTTTAGAGTCAGTTTTTCCACTTAGTTGACGGATTCTTGCAGCTTTTCTTATTGATCTAAAGATTTTTTGGCTAATGGGTCTGATCTTCGATGTTGGTGTAAAGCATATGAGGCAGTCAAATGTATTCTCCCTCTTAAGCTCTTATTTATTTATTTATTTATTTATAGTTTATTGGGCACCCCACTACATCCTGTGCAGGGTGAAGCGCAGAAGTGCTTACAGCGCCCATCTGGGAAGCATGCTAAGTTCATGCTTGCCTTTATGACTCATGAGTTAAGGACGTAGAAGCCTGAAGGGTCATAGGTTTTTTGTCAAGGGCATAGAAGCCTGAAGAGTCATAGGTTTTTGTCAGCAAGTTATTGGAAGCTCCAGCAACTTTCCCTGATTACGAATTCGCAACTTTTCGATTTACAACTGGTACCTACTTTACTGCTAGGTGAACAGGGACCAAATGGGGGCTAGGAAGTGTGTTCAAACAACTTTCCACGGGCCCGGGAATCGAACCCGTGACATCTCGCTTGCGAGGCAAGAGCGGTACCGCTCTACCACCGGTGCCCCCCGTTTTTAGTTTCAGTGGCTTCTCGTCCGCCATTTTAACATCTTACTGAATGACAAGATGAGATAAAATTATAATTTGGAGTGAAAAATAATAAAAAAGATGAATTTGATAAAAAAATTGCCAGTTGTAGTCTTTCCGGCGGCCATTTGGGATTTCTGGGCATGATGATGGCATCAAAATGCAAAAGTAATGTCACCAGTGGATTTCTCATTGCCCCAATTAGTGGGAACTGATCCCTTAAAGATGTTTGTAGGCCAAATGGATCAAAAGTTAAATTTTTTCTAAATTTCACTGACTGTGCATGGCGGCCATCTGTGCTTCCTTTAACAAATATCTTCCCTGTAACAGATATCTTCTTTGCAACAATTACACAGTAACAGGAGAACAGATTATCTTAAGTGTGACCAACTGTGAAATCGTTAAGTGACTGTTAGTTGTTGTATAACAGCTTCTTGTGAAGCTGTCATATACCGTATGTTCGACCTGGGGGTGTCACCACTTGTAACAGGCACTGGTGAAGTTGTTACATTTATATTCTAGGAGCTTACTCCTTATACACTAAGCCAATTATCTTAGAGGCTGATAAGGCAAGCTAACTTAAAAATAGATCAAAGTATATTGGGTTTAGTAACGAAACCAAAAGTGTTCATGCCTTATTTTATTATAAAAAAGGGAGTAGCTACACGGGCTCAAAGGATATTCACTTTAATAGTCACAGAAGCTGTGAGTTCTATAATAAGACGGACGTAGCAATCTTACATAAGCTCTAAAGAACGTCTCTTTTCATTGTATTCCAGAAATACTTCTTTCTGACCTCCGCCAGACATTTGTCACGACGTGGGTGACCTGCGTGGGGAGTATTATGATACAATGTTAAATTGGTTGCTCGCAATGTATCGGGTACGACAATTTGCGCAACCATACCCTAACTCGTCTGCTTGTCGTAGTTGAAATTCACTGAACGGAAGAGGTAACTGCGGAAGATCCGTCTCCTGCCCCGACTCTAGAGCAAATATGACTGCAGACCACAAAGGATCCAGTCTTTGTTCATCTTTCAATTGCAAGAGAGTGAACAGTGATACAGGCAACACTGATGTTATATTTCTAGACAAAGCGTCTGCGATCACATTCGCACGTCCCGGTAAATACTGGAAGACGGGTTCGAACTCTTGAATGGTCAGATACCAGCGTGCTAATCTGCCTGAAAGATTCTTACCGTAGAACAGCTCTGTAACTGCCACATGATCTGTGTGAACGGTTATTTCATAACCAAAAATTAAGTCTTTAAACTTCTTCATTGCCCACACAACAGCCAACGCTTCTATATGCGTAACTGAATAACGTGTCTCGGCTTCATTAAGTTTTCGACTAGCAAAAGCAATCACTCGATGTTTACTTCTTATGTCTCGTTGCATGAGTCCAGGGGGAGTACAGCGCCAAGGCCTTGTCTCGAGGCATGGGTACACAGAGTAAATGGTTGAGTGTAGTCAGGGAATGCTAGGACTGGCGCATTGGTAAGTGCGCTCTTCAATGCAACAAAACTATCCTCTTGTTCCATATTCCAGAAAAAAATTGCACCCTTCCTAAGGAGCTTCGTTACAGGGGAAGACATCGACGAATAACCCTTAAGGAAGGAATGATAATATCCAAACAAACCTAAAAACTACGCACATTATCAATGTTTGTAGGACGAGGGAACTGTGCTACAGCCTTAACTTTTGCATCAACTCTATGAATTCCATCTCCGTAAACTACATGACCAAGGAATTGTATTCTAGATTTTAAAAATTTGCACTTAGACAGTTTGACTTTTAGTCCTGCCGTGGAAAGTTTTTGGAACACTTCATGTGGTTTGTCAATATGACTGTCTACATCTTTACTGGCGACGATTAAATCATCTAAGTAGGCACACACGGTGGTGCCTATTAGACCAGCAAACACAGTGTTAATCAGAGCTCCACTCAGATCTCATACTAGACAGACGTTCTTTAGAGCTTATCTAAGATAGCTCCGTCCGTCTTATTATAGCACTTGCAGCTATTATAGTAAATATCCTTTGACCTTTTTTTTAATAAAATAAGGAATGAACACTGGGTTTCGCTACTAAACCCAATATACTTTGATCTATATTTAAGTTAGCTTGCCTTATCAGCCTTTAAGATTATTGGCACCTACTGTAGAATATAAAAATAACAACTTCACCAGTGCCTGTTACAAGTGGTAACGCCCCCAGGTCGTTACATATATGACAGCTTCACAAGTAGCTGTTATACAACTGTTATACCCCTCGTAAACTTACTTACAAAATCATTAGACACTGGAGTTGTGCCAGACTTGTGGAAACAGGCAAATGTAGTACCCATATTCAAAAAGGGAGACAGAGCATCAGCGTCAAATTACCGGCCGATCAGTTTGACGTCAGTAGTGGGGAAATTTCTTGAATCAATTATAGCAGATAGCATCCGATCGCATCTAGAGAAAAGCAAATTAATCTACGACTCTCAACATGGGTTTACAAAGGGAAAATCTTGTCTAACACATCTGCTAACTTTTTTAAGGAAAATCTTCGAGGTAGTAGATAATGACGAAAATCACGATGTTATTTACTTAGACTTTAGCAAAGCATTTGACAGAGTACCGCATCAGAGGCTTCTGAGGAAAATTAAGGCACATGGTATCGAGGGGAAAGTTTTAAATTTGATAAAATCATGGCTCACCGATAGACCGCAGAGGGTCAGCGTAGAAGGTGTTAAATCTGAGTGGGGCCGTGTAACCAGTGGGGTTCCCCAGGGGTCAGTACTAGACCCACTCTTGTTCATAATCTACATAAACTATCTAGATACTGGGATCAGCAGTGACATAAGCAAGTTTGCGGATGACACCAAAATAGGGCGGCAAATTAATTCAGGACAGGATGCAAATGCATTACAGTAGGATCTAAATAAACTGCAGGGGTGGTCTGAAAAATGGCAAATGAAATTCAACACCAGCAAGTGCAGCGTACTTAATATTGGAAGAACAAATACTTATAATGTATACAGCCTTAACAACATCAACCTAGAGAAGTCGACTTGTGAAAGAGACCTAGGGGTACGTGTAAGCCCGGACCAATGGCCTAGAAAAGAGTGCGTTAATTTTCGAAATAAGGCAAACAGAGTATTGGATTTTATATCTAGAAGTGTAAGTAACAAGAGTGCAGAGGTCTTACTGCAACTATATCTTCCGCTAGTCAGGCCGCACCTCGATTATGCGGTTCAGTTCTGGTGCCCCTATTATAGAATGGATATAAATTCACTAGAGTCGTTGCATTTAAACCTACCCTTCCCTGGTCCTGTTTTACCCCTTGTCCTGAGCAACTAATTTACTTCCCAGGACCTGCTTGTTTTTTGACTCCCACTTTCCCCGTCCCCTCTCTACTGGCGAAACCCCCCCTTCGGAGTGACAATTTCACGCTCCAGGGATGCAGACAACGTCTTTACCCCCTCACGAGACAAGTGTACTCCGTCGCGACAGTACAGGTAGTCGTTGCCATAGAATCGTTGCCAGTTATCAATGAATGCCCAACCATTGTTTGCACAATGTTTTTCCAGTCGGCAATTAATAGCAATTGCCCTGGACAGCCATTCACGACCAACCCCTTTTCTAGGCAAGACACCACATACTATAGGGATCCCTCCCCTATCTCTAATCTTCCCCAGCGCCTTCCTATACCTCTTGAAAAGTTCCTCACTCCTAACCTTACCTATGTCGTTTCCTCCCACACTAAGACACACTACTGGATTGGTACCCTCCCCTGACAAAACTATGTCTAACCTCTCGGCTACATGCCCTATCCCAGCCCCAGGAAAACACACCCTAGTCCTACGTTTCCTATCTCTCGCACAAAAAGCCCTATCCATAAACCTCACCTGGCTGTCTCCAACTACCACGACCTTACCTGTGGGCAGGGTTTGTACAACTGCCCTTTCCTCTCCTTGATCCATACCGTCCTGCCTCTTCTCTTCCTCTCCAGCTTCCTGCAGCACCTGGTAAGGGTTACTGCACTCCACACCCTGGTCAGCTTTCCTAAGCCTGACCCTAGTCCCCTTGGAGACAACCACTCTCCACGCCTGCTCCTCCTCCGCAGGTGTCCTGCTAGGCAGGACACCTATCTGGCTTCATTTTCCCCCTTTAGAGTGTCAACCTCACTCCTCAACTGCCCCAGCTGCCTTAACAGCGTGGTAAGGAGGTCGTCCTTCCCTACACTCCCCTCCTCTTCCCCCACGACACAACGATCCAAAGCGGCCATTTTCCTTGGTCTCTAACGGGAGCACGATCGGCACGACCTTCTCTATGCTGGGTCAGAGGTCAACTGAGCTGGGTCAGAGGTCAACTGAGCTGGGTCATTGACCCTAATGCCTTTCTATAAATCTCACTGGGTTACATCAACCCCAATTTTACCTATTACTTCCCTGACTCTCCTGAGTTTAGTTCTAGTCTTCTACTACCTCATTCCTTCTCCTTAATTAGCCATAACATCAGCAGTATTCCCCTTCATTTAGATACCTTTTTAGATCAGTGTATATCTTCTATTGCCCACAAATTTTATGTACTTGGGTTATGCGAGACCAAACTCACTAACGATATTGAACATTTGTATAACATTCCTAATTATAATAGACACTGCGTCAACACGTCACGACACACTGGTGGTGTCGCACTATATGTTGATATCGAGAATAACACTTCAGTAAGAGATGATTTAAAAGTTCAGGAGGAGTACATGGAGAATGTTTTCGTTGGATTACGTAACGACACACTAAATATCCTGGTAGGAGTAATCTGCACAAGACCTCACACTAATATAATGAACTTTCTTGATAAATTTTCGGAGCTTATCTCTATCATATAAGTTCAGAGAGGAAACCTTGCTACATTACAGGAGATTTCATCCTTGATCTATTAAAATCAGAAACCTACACCTCAGTAATAGACCTTCTTCCTACCTGTCATTCTAAGCTCTTCTTCAACACTATAACCAAAGTTCGCTAGCGTAACTGCCACCTCTGCTACTGTGATAGATCATATCTGGACTAACAACACTCCTAACAATCTTGCAAGTGGAATTATTTAAATCAATATTTCAGATCACTTCCCAGTTTTTGTCATGTATAAATCAGTCACAAGATCTGAAAGGTCTAGTAGAGTCCTCATAAAATACAGAGACTACTGCGCCGACAGCATGCTCCTTTTTGAAAACAACTTAATGAATGTTAAGTGGGATCCTGTCTATGCCTCCGACAACCCTAATGTGAGCTGCTGCAACTTCTTTTGCATCTTCAATGCTTGCTTTGATAAATGCTTCCCCCTCAAAACTAAGTCAGTGAAAACTGTATCTATCTCCAAACCCTATATTACGAGTGAAATCAAGGCAATGATAAAAGAAAAACACAAACTCCAAAGGAAACTTACAAAGAGACCCATAACTTTGGTGATGCTTACCGAAGTGTCAGAAATAGAGTAACTTAGACAGTTAGAAATGCCAGACGTAGCTATTATACAAATAAGGAGTCAGCATCAGGCAACAGTAAGAAAACCCCCAACTCAGCTTTTCTGTTAAATGATTCAGTTGTAACAGAACCCTCCCTCATTGCCAAACACTTCAATTAATATTTTATTAATGTTGGCAAAAATCTTGCAGAGAGCATCCCTAGTCACCAGGAGGAATTCAGAGCCTATTGCAAAGACAGCGAAATGAGCTGTTCTTATCCCCTGTCACAGCAGATAAATTATTGACCATCATAAAAATAACCAAAGATGCAGCAGCAGGCAAAGACAATATACCAATGAGCATCATTAAGAAAGTAGCCCACTTATTAATACCTGTTCTCCTACACATTTATAACTCCTTCACCAGTGGTGTCTTTCCGGATAAACTGAAAATTGCTAAAGTTCACCCAGCATATAAAAAATTAGGGGACAAAGGTCTTTTCAAGATTTACAGCTCCATATCAGTCCACCCAGTAAGATACTGGAGAAGCTAGAATGTAGTAGAATAAATTCCTTCTGCAGTGCCAATAACATCCTTATAGGCTCCTAGTTTGGATTTAGAGCTAGAAGGTCGACTGAGAGTGCTCTGTTATGCTTTACTAATGACATCTTAAACTCCTTTGATGACAGTCAGTTCGCAGTCGGTATATTCCTGGACCTCTCTAAAGCCTTTGATACTATCGACCATACCATCCTCCAGGTATAGCTTGATCATTACAGTATTAGGGGCTCATCCTACAATTGGTCTGACTCCTCACCAATTTTGTATGGCGTCCCCCATGACTCCAATTTCGGTCCTGTGCTTTTTTTGTTGTGCATAAACGACATAGACCACTCGAGCACACTCATAAAATATAACTTATTTGCAGACGATAGTAATCTCCATGCCAGCAACTCAAATCCCCATTGCTTGTTGAGAACTATGAACAATGAATTGACTAAAGTCAAGACCTGGGTAATACGTAATAAACTGACCTACAACTTCGAAAAAAAAAACCATCACACGATCTCTCTCAGAAGAAAAAACTTGCCCCCCGATTCGGACCCCCTGTACCTTGGTAATACAGTCCTCAAACGCAAACAAAATACTAAATTCCTTGGGGTTTTTTTTTAATGAAAACTTAACTGGAGAAACCACACATAAGTCATTCACAGTAAAGTCAATAAACAGAGCGGTATCACACTCGTCAGTCACTCACTCTTACAGTGTCATGGGTTGTTTTAGGCTTATCCACGCAACCAACTCCAAAGTTTTGTTTTACTAAAGATAAGGCACCCGACGAGCCATGACTGTGAAATATATTTTCCATTAGTGGTATGTTAGCCAGCCTATAGGGGTAGGCCAATGAGACAGTGTTGTACTGTTCATCCCCTCACATCCCAAAACCTCATTTTAAGTAGTATCCCCTAGGCCATGGGTTCGTTATCCCCGTGGAAATATTACGTGTGGATGCCTGGTTGCAACAAGAGCAATCCAGGCTGGCCTATCAAACCTACAGTAAATGGTTAATCAATTCACGCTTACAGAGTTCTCCTGTATGACACCCGTCTACAGTGACCGTGATCGGCACGAGACTAAGTGTGTTAACCTAGGTTTGTTATCCCCGTGGAAACATCACGTGTAGAAGCCTGGTTGCGACAAAAGCAATCCAGGCTGGTCTATTGCACCTAAGTGGTTAATTCAAGTCATGCTTACCAGTTCTCCTTGCCGCGACAACCGTCTGCAGTGACTGTCAGTGACGCGAGACTATGTGTGGTAACCCAGGAGTACTTTTTTTTTTGTTATTCCCCGTGAAAGAAGTTTTTGTGATGAAGCCTGGTTGCAACAAGAGCAATCCAGGCTAACAGTAAATGTATCACTTGAAGAATTAAGGCTCTGTTAAGTCATAACCATAGTAGAGTAATCACATGTGTCACCAAGTTGAAAATTCCCTCTTTTAGAAG
This sequence comes from Homarus gammarus, assembly GCA_958450375.1. Taxonomy (NCBI): domain Eukaryota; kingdom Metazoa; phylum Arthropoda; class Malacostraca; order Decapoda; family Nephropidae; genus Homarus; species Homarus gammarus. Next base: position 556,911 of record CAUDMG010002750.1, on the reverse strand, counting down.
ATTAATTTTATTACAGCGTGAACGCGAGTGACTCATTTATCCATGCAAATTGTAAATCATTGTATGGAAGCTTCACAAATAAATGTAAGTGCAATTATCTGTCCGTATCTGTGATCCTATCTTATTATTACTAAAGGTAATGACTGATTGGTTATGACAAAGTATAACCAATAATTTAGATGGATGTTGGAAATTAATGCAACTCATTAAATCATCATGTATCAAGTATAAATCATGGAATGTCGCGTGGTGGAGGTAATTTCTACGTAGATACACCATAATCTCCTGTAAGTAACCAGTGTGAAGGTATCGAACTCTACGGTAAGAAATATAAGAAACACAATATATTATAATCTTTATTTAAGATAATCCACTCCATACAACGAAAAACCATGACATACAGCAATGAAAGAAATCTATTATGTTGTTGTTTACCAACACCTGATAACCTGTCACATACTATAGTGGGCCTCTGGCTCTTCAATAAAACAACCCCTGGTTGCTGTACAAAAGAGAGTTGTACGGACAATGACCTAAATGAAAAAAAAAATGATCACACTAACGAACAATTTGCTAAATTGAAAATGTTAAAGTTCGATAATTTTAATACCTACTGCTGTGCCCTATTTGCTTACAAATCTGTCAATCACTTGCTTGACACTAAATATTTCCAGTTCTGGAATAATCAAAGATACAACTTAAGACACCCAGACCTACTAAGACCACCCCCCCCCCCCCCCCCCCCCATGCGCTCCTCTCAGTCCCAGACCTCATTATAATATCATGGTGTGAAGGTCTGGAACAGCTTACCCCCACCCATCCGAGCAAAGACTACCCTCCCTTCCTTTAAATCATCTCTTTAAAAATATCTTTGTCTAAGTATTTATAATTATTTTTTTGTTATACCTTCTTTATATTCCTGCTTTCATTGTACTACCAAAATCACTTGTCAAAAATTATCAAGTAGATAGATAGAAACTACCATTGCTATACATATATTTGCCAACTTGACATGATACTGACAGCTCTGTCCTATTGTTCCACCTTAATACAACCCATGTTGTACTGCTTCCCTTCCTTATAATATTTATGTATATCAACTCCACGCAAAGTTTGTATATACTTAAAATATAATATAGAAATAAGCAAATAAATAAAATAAATAAATAAATATCGAAGTGATATACTTGGTAACATTCTGATATGTTCTTATTACCTCCTTGCTATGTGTACGATTCCAGATGATAAATGTATAGTATATATCAGGTGCCTACAAGAGAGCTCATGCTCTCACTGGCCCAGCCGTTTTAATATTATTATTATTTGTTTACACTCTGTATCGATGTTCTTTTAGCTAAATAAAATGTTTCAATTCAATTCAATCAATTACCACGAAGCGGCTCCGCCTCCCCAATGTAAACACACAAGTGACCCATCAGCGGATCCTGGTTGAGAAGTCCACATGCAAGATTCGTCTGCTAAAATATTATTTCATATTATTTTATTAATTTACGCTGCTTTGTTTCGCCAAATGAAACCTTAGAATATTAGTATAGTTGCAGAGTGTAAAACCTACAAAGTAAAACATCAATGTTGATGATAACCTGTGTTTGTAACCTTAAGAAGTGTGCAAGCACACATCTCGCAACTCCTTCTGGTGGACTTGGTGAGTCAGCAGAGTGTAATTGCAGAGTATCCTACTTTGAATATTAAGTTATCTAACTCCCAGTAGATGACACGCATAATTTTGCTGGATTTCCTTGAGAAAGTTATTGATTAAGGATGGTCACGAAGAATTGTTTTCAACATTCACCTTGATACCTTCATAATATGTAAAGCGTTATTTATAATAATAATAATAATAATAATAATAATAATAATAATAATAATAATTAATAGTAATAATGATAATAATTAATAATTATAGTAATAATGAAAATAATTAATAATAAAATGTTAATACTAATTACAATAATAATAATAATAATGATAATAATAATAATAATAATAATAATAATAATAATAATAAAATAATAATAATATACAAGACTTATCGTTCAGAATTGGGTACATAAAACAGATCACATATTTGTAGGACATAAGATCCAGTATTATTAAATAAGACTTTACATAATTACTCATAACAAAAACAAATCAATGAAACACCTGAACACAGACAAAAATCACTAAATATTAAAATAAAGGACAGAATCATTCCAATGTCTACACGTCATTAACTAGACGTACTGTACTGTACTGTACTGAATCGTTGTTGTGGTTGGCTGTGAACTGTGGTTGGACCAACACTGAGGTGAGTTACACATACCAGTGGCGTTTCAGTTGGGTGATGAGGGTCCAGCACACCCACTTGATGCCATTTACGTAAACATGTCTCCCACTCGACCACGCGTGTGTGTGTGTGAGTGTGCCTCGTAGGCCCAGGCTAGACCAGCAGGGGATCTCGGAGTAGCAGTGGGCCCCAGAGGGACGGCGCATAGGCCCACTGGCATGTGGACACGTTCTGGCGCCAACCAGCAATTGCCCCACTGCCTTGCGGATTACTCTTGGTAGGTATATAAGACTATGGGAATAAACCCCGAACAGAGGCTGATTGGACACGGGAGGAGACGGACCTTCTTGCGTTCTTGTAACGGCTTTTTCCGCCATAGCCCGCTGCATCTTGTGCAATTCCACTTGCACTGTAACGGTTTTTTCCGCCATAGCCCGCTGCATCTTGTGCAATTACTTGCACCTGTTCTTGTTGTTGTTGTTCTTGCTACCAAGCACTAACAATCCATCCATCCATTCATCATTCTTTTTAAAAGTGGCTTTGTCACTTTATAATTTTTTGACACCTCACGAGCGCTCAGGATTGACAATCTTAGCATTCCCTCCCCACAGTTAGTGTGAGTGACCCACACAACTGCGAGGGAAGTGCTAACTGTTGTCCTTCCTGACGTGGTTGGAGGGCTTTCTCTCTAACTAAATTTTTTCCAATACTTACCCTGGCCGAGGCACCTGCTGAATTTTTTTTAATTCAGTATTCGTGCTAGAGCCCCCCCAGTGGTGCACACCTCACGGAGTGGGATTGTGTGTTTCCGGTGGGGGTCGGGGAAAACCTGGGCCAATCCAGCAGTGACGTCTGTGATCGTGCAGGCACACCACTGTTCGGGGGTCGTCCTTAAGTACAAGTATTTTTTTTTTTTGCACTAAGGGCCTTGCATAACCTTAGTGCACTAACATCATATATGTAAAGTTCAACCAAAGTTGTACCCAAGGGGTGGTTCCCAGCCACCCCAACCATGCCCTCTGGGAGGGGAAGCTCCAAGCCCCCCTCTGCTCGTCCAGGCAGGGACAGGCAGAGGCGGGAAGCCAATCATGACCCACGACTGCCACGACCAACGACAAACTCTGACAATAACTCTGACAATGTAACGGTTACCGACAAAACTACGCAACAAAGACCAAACATTCAAGTTTCAACTGAGAAGGCCCGAGTAATCCACTTTCGGACTATTGACACGTCTACCTCCTTTGACAAAATTAATGGCTTCATTATACATAAGGCCATTAAGGATCAGATAGGGGACGTGGAGAAAGTCCGAAAGACAAGAAAAGGCGAACTCCAAGTTACTGTTAAGGACGCTCAGCAAATGAGGGACGCCTTGAATCTTAGAACATTTCATTCAACAACAGTGGAACCATATATCCCAGCTTTTCTCAACACCTGTAAGGCTGTAGTTAATAGCTACGAATTTCAGGGGATGACAAATGACGAAATTAAGTTCCACATGAAAGATCAAGGAGTCGTCGATGCTTTCGTTTTTAATAGAAAGACCACAGACGGTGAACGCAAACGATCAACTACAGCTGTACTGACTTTTGAAGGACTTGTTAGGCCCACTCATGTCTTGGTAGGATATGAGAGGGTCCAGACCAAAACATATATTCCATTTCCAATGCGTTGTTTCAACTGTCAAAGATTTGGACACACTGGTAAGGCCTGCCGTAACACCCAGGTATGCTCCAAGTGTGCTCAAACTGGACACAGGGACGATGACTGTACACAGACGGAGGAAAAATGCTACCACTGTTCCGGTCAGCATGCTGCCTCAGACAGGAAGTGCCCTTCCTACCTGAGGGAGTATGAGATCGGTAAGGTGAGAGCAGAGAATAATTTGGACTACAGGGAGGCTAAGAGGCAGGTGGAGATGTCCTTGCAGACACCAACACCTGGAATGTCCTTTGCATCTGCTGTATCCAAAAATACCTCACCTCCCAAAATGTGCACCATTGGAACCCAGACTGAGACCAGGACCATCTCAACACAGACTGACTTCATAATCCCCGGTTATTCAACCAAAGACGAGAACACTAATACAACCATGACTAATAACGAGACCACAAAACCCAAACCGACTCGCGACCTTACCTACCCTCAAGTAAAGAGGAGGAGAACGCAGTCACTAGAGAACTTGACAAGAGACTCAACACAACCACCAACCTTTCGCATTGTTGAAAGGTCCCCGGGGCAGGGAGCCCCTGCTGAGCAGAGTACTGGCTCTTCGGAGCTGGGAGACTGCTCACCTGATGAGGGGGATTCTTCCCTGGAACAATTTTCCCCCCGATTTACAAGAGGAAAATCTAAAGCCCAAAACGCTGACCATATCAACTCTCAGACTTAAAATTCAGTATCATCCAGTGGAATTGCAGAGGTGCTAGGAATAAAAATGCTCAATTTCATTTACTTATGTCATTATTCCGGCCGGACGTTTTTTGCCTACAAGAGACGCTACTTGCGGGTCACGACGACCCACCTGTATTCGACAACTACACGTCCTACAGGGGAGACAACCTAAGGGGGGTAGCCCTATACATTCGGAGTTCATTCGCCCAGCAAAGAGTCAGTCTGAACTTGAACCTGCAGGCTGTCGCGTGCAGAGTTAAGATTCGGACTGGCTATGTTGCCATCTGTTCACTATACTGTCCTCCGGGCGGGCTCATTGACGATGGTGAGCTTGAGGAGCTATTCATCCAACTGCCAGGAAAGAAAATGATCCTCGGCGACCTCAATGCTCACCATTTGCGGTGGGGCAGTGTCCGGAGTGACGGAAGGGGAGAGCAGGTGGCTGCAGCTATCCTCAACTCCAACTTGTCTCTTCTGAATGACGGTAGTGCGACTCGAGTGGACGAACGATTTGGCACAGCGTCGGCTATAGATCTTTCTATAGTTGACGCTGCCTTGCTATTAGATTGTAAATTTTCTACATACGACGACTCTCTGGGTAGTGACCATTTTCCGATCTGCATTTCTTATGAGTGTGGCGCCCCGACGGCTACTCCCGAGGTGCGCTACAACCTTAGGAAGGCAGACTGGGGGGCATACTCAGAAGCCGTTCGTATAGACACCATTGGACAAGACATCAACACCAAAATTACACACATACAACAAGCTATAATACACGCTGCAGATTTAACAATTCCTAAGACTTCTGCAAAAACCCACAGGCCTGGAGTTCCATGGTGGACACCAGACTGCCGACGAGTTGTCTGTGAGCGAAATAGGAGTTGCCGTTTATTTAATAGAATTCCATCACTTGTAAACTTAATTGAGTATAAAAAAGCTAGAGCCAAGGCTAGGAGAGTTCTCAGGGAGTGTAAGAGAGAGTCTTGGCGGGCGTTCGTCTCCACTATTAACAAGGATACCCCTTCCTCTGAGGTATGGTCCGCTATAAACCGGGTCAGATCCAAAGGAGGAAGGAGTTTTATCCCACAGGTGAGTAGTGGAGGGCGGATTCTCGACGATCCCCAGGCCATTGCCAACACCCTAGGCCAGAAGTTTGCGGATGCCAGTAGCTCCACCAATCATGATCCACGCTTCGGCGTGTTCCGTGATCGTGCCGAGCTCTTGCATCTCGACTTCGAGAATGGGGACGAACAGGGCTACAATCGAGCATTTTCCCCAGAGGAACTTTCCTTTGCTATTAATAAGGGCAAGGGCTCTACTCCTGGACCTGACGGTATACGATACGAGATGATTAAGCACCTTGACCAGGGAAACCTGGACAAATTGCTAGAAGTGTACAATGAGATCTGGACGTCCAGAACGTTTCCAAACTCATGGCACTTTGCCCATGTCGTACCGATCCCGAAGAGGGACAAATGCCCGAATAACACCAACTCATTCCGTCCGATTTCGCTCACAAACTGTCTGTGTAAGGTCATGGAACGTATGATAAAGCGTAGACTAATGTATTTTTTGGAAAGTAACAACTTATTGAATGATCGACAGTGTGGTTTCCGCCAAGGTAGAAGCACACTAGATCATTTAATAAGTCTTGAAACTGACATCTCAAAAGCTCTTTGCAGTAAAGAAACATTAATTGCAGTATTTTTAGACATAGAAAAAGCTTTCGACATGACATGGCGGACTGGCCTCATGATGAAGCTCCACGCCATGGGTCTGAGAGGTAATTTACCAATTTTCATCAGTAATTTTTTGCAAGACCGGACTTTTTCCGTCAAACTAAAAGGTAACGTAAAATCAGACATATTTGTCTTAGAAAATGGAGTTCCACAAGGTAGCGTTTTGGGCCCGATTTTATTTCTTGTAATTATTAATGATTTCCTATCACCAGCCCCCAGCTTGAGTGACCTCAAATTCTCCTTGTTTGCTGACGATTGCGCAATCTGGCGCTCCTCTCGAGTTGAGAGGCTATCTGCACAAAGGGTGCAAGCCGGCCTAAAAGCCGCGGAACAGTGGGCAATACAATGGGGATTTAGGTTTTCAGTTGAGAAGACAGTAGGAGTAGTCTTCACTAAGAAACGTAACATTAGAAATCCAGTATTAAAATTAAATGATACTCCTATTAAATTTCAGACTTCAGTAAAATTTCTCGGTGTTCATTTTGACCGGAAATTAACGTGGAAAAACCACATTAACGAACTTGAAAGTAAATGTCTTAAAGTCACAAACATCCTGAAAGTTTTATCAGGTACTACATGGGGAGCCGATAGGAAATCTTTATTAATGGTGTATAAGACCCTGATCAGATCAAAACTTGATTATGGATGCCAGTTGTATGCTTCGGCATGCGACACCACACTCGCAAGGCTAACCAGAATACAGAACCGATGCCTTCGTCTATGTCTGGGTGCCTACAGGTGTACACGTGTAGTTAAACTAGAGGTTGAGGCCCACGTCCCTCCACTTCACATCAGGAGGGACATGTTGACGCTAAGGTACGGGTTGAGTGCGGCTAGGAAGCGCGGCACAGGCCACCCAGGTTGGTGTGCTGTTGCCAACTTCCGTTTCCTGCAGCTGCGTAAGTCCCCGTCCTCGGTTGTCCGCCTCCAGACCTTGTGCCAGGGTGCTGGTATCCATTTCGGAGATGTTGATAGATACGTTCCACCGTTGTGTCCGCCATGGGAGAACCCCAACCTCCATGTGGAAACATCGTGGCTTCCGGGAGCAAAGAATGACTTTCATCCTGAGCTCCTGAGGCAACTTTTCTATCAATTTCTTGAAGGATTCAGCACCTATACTCACGTGTACACCGACGGGTCCAAGACTGACGACAACGTTGGAGCCGGTATCTGGAGCAGAGACGAGGAGTGGAGCTCCCGCCTGCCGCGGCATGCAACTATTTTCTCTGCAGAAATGTTCGCAATTAGTAAAGCCATTGACATTGCAATAACAAGCAATGTCAGTGATGTTGCTGTCATTTCAGATTCCATGTCAGCTCTTAAAGCAATTGAAGGTGGTGATACTACCAGCAATGAAATACAGGGCAACATTATTAATAAATTACATGAGTGTGCCAAGAATATTGTGCTGGTGTGGGTGCCTGGGCATTGTAACATTTGGGGCAATGAACAGGCAGACAGATTAGCAAGAGCGACTGTGGGTCTCGGGGAGACAACTAATGTGCCCTGGGAGACTCAGTCGTGTCTCTCCTTGGGGAAGACATATACATTTGAAAAGTGGCAACATGATTGGACTAGGCTAAATCTCCACAACACCTGGAAGCCTAACATAGGTAACTGGCCCTCAGCATACAGGAAGAATAGGAGGGAAGAGGTCGTTCTCGCCAGACTTAGGCTGAACTGCACCTATCTGACCCACCTAGGGGCCTACCTTGATCAGTCCTTTCCACCCATCTGTTCCACTTGCAACCAAACTCTCTCCATCAAACATATTCTGACTGAGTGCAGCCAGTACGAACCAGAGCGCCGGCAGCTGGTTATCCTAGCTGCCGAGCAAGGCTTCGTGCTGACTGTACCCAACCTATTGCAAGATGATGTCACCATCAGTGACGTTGTAATAACCTTCCTCAAGGAGACCCATCTTATCGGCATGCTATGATTGACACACGCATGAACTCTTTTTATATCTATTATATGTATACAACCATGCCTAAAGAAAATAAAAATGAATAAAACAAAATTAAAACATACAACATGAGAAACACATCACAAACCTTATCATTACATACAACACTCACATTTATCAAGTTAAACTGACACCCACCAACACATATTCAAACAAAAAGACACGGGCTACAAAAGACTTTAAAAAAAAAAAAAAAAAAAAAAAAAAAAAAAAAAAAATCACAGAGAAACTAGTCACCTGACAAGCCATTTCATCTGGTTTGTCAGTAAATCACCATCATATCACTCATGCATACCATAATTCATCCCCAATAAAAAACAACAAGAAGAAAGAACTAACCAAAATACCAAGAACAAGAAGAACACAAGAATAACAAGAAAAGAAGAAACAAGAACATCAGATTAGTTGTAGCAAAAAAGAAGAGCAAGATTAGAAGAAGAAAGAAAACATCAGCTCCGGCCGAAATAGCCTAATGGCGAAGAGGCCAGAAAACCCTAACAACTTTGAATTTTGAACCCCGAACACACTTGAGACCTGAACCTCGGCGAGGTTGGTTCTCCCGGCTCCCCGATCCTTCCCCCCGAGGTACCGCGTGACCATGATCATGATCACCCTAGCCCAGGCGAAGGTTGTGAGACTGATTCCGGTCGAGCACCCTTCGCGCAAGAAACTAAATCTTCTTGTGATTAAAGATTTTTTTGACCACATTGGACTAAAGGGGGTGACAGGGGTCGTCCGGAGTAGCGGTGGTACCCTTGTCATCACGTTCGAAGAATGGGGGCAGGCCCACAAATTACCCCATCGAACGATCATCAATGGAGTCGACGTCATGTTTGACGCCCTACTTCAGGATAACTTGGTTTTGGGAGTCATTTCCCACTCTGAAATTGAGTATCTCGAAAGAGACGAACTTGGCGAGCTGATTGGAGATCAGCTCGCAGTACTTAGGAAGCTGACCAGCACAACTGCCCTGGTTGGTTCTCCTAAGGAACTTCCCAGCTCCGTTATACTGGGTTGGGAGAAAATCCCAGTGAAACCTCAACAGCCAAAACCCACTCGTTGCTACAATTGCCAGAAATATGGCCATCTGGCGAGGAAGTGTCGCGCTCCCAAGGTGTGCTCTAGCTGCGGGGCACCCGGCCACACCGACGCTGACTGCCAGGCGGCCGTTAAGAAGTGCGCGGCTTGTGGTGGCCCTCACTCCTCCTCCGACCGGCTTTGTCCCAAGTGGAGGGAGGAGTGCAGGGTGGCCAGGCTGCGGTCTAAGGAAAAGTTGACTTACAAGGAGGCTCTCCTTGCAGTCAAGACTCTAGAAAAAAACAACCAAGACCGAAACAAACAAGAAAAGAACAAACAAGACAAAAACGAACAAGAAAAGAACAATCAAGATATCAACAAAGAAGAACCTGATAATATTATAGAAGACCAGACAGAACAAGACCAAAAAGAAGAAGACGAAGAACAAGAAGTAGAATGGAAAGTAAAAACTAAAAGAAGAACAAAGAGAAAAAAGAAGACCAACCAATCAGCTTCGGCCGAAATAGCCTAACGGCGAAGAGGCCAGAAATCCCAAACAACTTGAACCCCGAACGAAAAATCTGCTGTGGAGCAACGCTTCAGGCAGACATGCTTGCAGAGCTCCAACAAGGCCCAATGGCGTTCTAGGCGGAAGAGGTGACCACCATGGAAACCCAACGACTACACAGGCTGACGAAGGCAAGGCCTGATGGACAGGCTACTGAGGTGAAACACAACAAACTTGGCTATCGGCAGTCCATTGCAACTCTCCCTCTCCCCAGTCATTACAACACTTGGATCACTGGACCAGGAAAAGCGAGAGCCAAGATGTGTGGTTGCAGCCTGCGCTCCTGCCTCACCATATAAATAAACTCACGCGCAGCCATCATCCAGTTCATCATACCTCTCATCATCATCAAAACCCCTAAACCCCCAAAAGTCCTATGACGAAGGACGAGTGCCAACGGGGACAGGCAGAGATGACTGCCGGGAGTCTCTAGTGACAACTCTGGACATGAGTGGCACAGATAAGATGGTCATTTATGCACTGGGATCTACGCAGCAGTGCAATCCGGTCTCGTCTGTGTGACTGAGCAGTCGCTTCGAGGAGCCACTCTGCTCACCCTACACGGGGAGGGGGCTAGAAAAGGTGCCGGCCGAAAAACCCAACCTGAATGGGCAACCGCATCCAATAAGGTCATCCTAATGCGGTCGAAAAAACAATCAAAATCACCGATCCAAACAAAAATAAATCATACAACCTCTTATGGTCGCTGCATGGAATGTCAGGACCCTACTGGATACAAGCACAAATGAGCGTCCTGAAAGAAGAACTGTCCTTGTAGCAAAAGAGCTGGCTAGGTACAACATCGACATAGTAGCCAATAGTGAATCCCGGCTCCCAGATGAGCGCCAACTCACAGAGCGGGGATCTGGCTATACCTACTACTGGAAGGGTAAGCCTTCTGCCGAGAGCAACAGCATTTATGGAGTTGGCTTTGTCATCCGCCAACGCATCCTACACAGGCTAACTGAAATGCCTATTGGGATCAACGAGCACCTCATGACGCTTCGAGTTCCACTGAGTCACTCACGTCATGCCGTTTTCATCAGTGCATACGCCCCAACACTGGATGAAGAAGATGACAGCAAAGAGGCCTTTTATGCCTATCTTGTATGGAGTCCCCCAAGGTTCAATTCTCGGTCCAGTACTGTTTTTGTTGTACATAAACGACATAGTCCACGCCAGCCCACTCATAAAATACAACTTATTTGCAGACGATAGTAATCTCTATGCCAGCAATTCAGACCTCCATTCCTTGATGAGAACTATTAACACTGAATTAACTTAAGTCGGGACCTGGCTAATACGAAATAAACTGACCTTAAATCTTGAGAAAACCCACTACACGATCTTTCACAGAAGAAAAAACTTACCCCCAGACTTGAACCTCCTGTTCCTTGGTAATATAGTCCTCAAATGCGATCAAAATACTAAATTCCTAAGAGTTAATGTTGATGAGAAACATAACTGGAGAAACCACATGCAAGCCATACACAGTAAAATCAATAAACAGTGCGGTATCATGTATAACACTCGACAGTCACTCACTCTCACAGCAATGAAAGAAATCTATCATGATCTTGTTTACCAACACCTGATACACTGTCACACACTATGGGGGGCCTCTGGCTCTTCAAAAACACAATCTCTGGTTACTGCACAAAAGAGAGTTGTACGGACAATGACCTACTTGAAAAAACAGATCACACAAACGAAAAATTTGCTATATTGATATTTTTAAAATTCGAAGATATTAACACTTATTGCTGTGCCCTCTTTGTTTACAAATCTATCAATCACTTGCTTGACAATAATTACTTCTAGTTCCGGAATAATCAGAGATACAACTTAAGGCACACAAAGCTACTAAGACCACCCCCATGCCCTCCTCTCAGTCCCAGACCTCCATAAAATATCATGGTGTGAAGGTATGGAACTTACCCCCACCCATCCGAGCAAAGACTACGCTCTCTTCCTTTAAATCATCTCTAAAAAAATATCTATTGTCGAAGTATTAATATTTCTTGTAACACTTACTATATTTACAGTACCTGGTTTTATCGGAAATTATCATGTAAATAAATAAGTAATTACCATTGCAATACACATAATTGCCAACTAGACATAATCCTGAAAGCTCTGTCCTTTTGTTCAACCTTATTACTGCACAACCCAGGTTGTACTGCTCCCCTATTATACATATGTTTTTAAATTCCACTCTAATTTATATGTATATGTGTATGTATGTATATATATATATATATATAATCAACACCTCAACCCGCCAGGATTCGAACCCACGGCCCACAAGCCTATGACTGTGACCGGGGAACGCTAACCGCTGGACCACCAGGATGCTAAAAGCAGTCCTAGACTTTGTTATATTTCACACAAAGCCTGTTCAACGAGCTTATGGCGCCGTGAACCTCTAATGGGGACCACCCGCACCACTTAGGTGGTCAGAGTAACGTTTTACCAAATCCGGCTTCGAAACACGAGGATCCATATATATTTCATTAGCCCAATAAAGCACGTGGACTTCTACATACAATCAACACCTCAACCCGCCAGGATTCGAACCCACGGCCCACAAGCCTATGACTGTGACCGGGGAACGCTAACCGCTGGACCACCAGGATGCTAAAAGCAGTCCTAGACTTTGTTATATTTCACACAAAGCCTGTTCAACGAGCTTATGGCGCCGTGAACCTCTAATGGGGACCACCCGCACCACTTAGGTGGTCAGAGTAACGCTTTACCAAATCCGGCTTCGAAACACGAGGATCCATATATATTTCATTAGCCCAATAAAGCACGCGGACTTCTACATACAATCAACACCTCAACCCGCCAGGATTCGAACCCACGGCCCACAAGCCTATGACTGTGACCGGGGAACGCTAACCGCTGGACCACCAGGATGCTAAAAGCAGTCCTAGACTTTGTTATATTTCACACAAAGCCTGTTCAACGAGCTTATGGCGCCGTGAACCTCTAATGGGGACCACCCGCACCGGATTTGGTAAAACGTTACTCTGACCACCTAAGTGGTGCGGGTGGTCCCCATTAGAGGTTCACGGCGCCATAAGCTCGTTGAACAGGCTTTGTGTGAAATATAACAAAGTCTAGGACTGCTTTTAGCATCCTGGTGGTCCAGCGGTTAGCGTTCCCCGGTCACAGTCATAGGCTTGTGGGCCGTGGGTTCGAATCCTGGCGGGTTGAGGTGTTGATTGTATGTAGAAGTCCGCGTGCTTTATTGGGCTAATGAAATATATATGGATCCTCGTGTTTCGAAGCCTGATTTGGTAAAACGTTACTCTGACCACCTAAGTGGTACGGGTGGTCCCCATTAGAGGTTCACGGCGCCATAAGCTCGTTGAACAGGCTTTGTGTGAAATATAACAAAGTCTAGGACTGCTTTTAGTATCCTGGTGGTCTAGCGGTTAGCGTTCCCCGGTCATAGTCATAGGCTTGTGGGCCGTGGGTTCGAATCCTGGCGGGTTGAGGTGTTGATTGTATGTAGAAGTCCGCGTGCTTTATTGGGCTAATGAAATATATATGGATCCTCATGTTTCGAAGCCGGATTTGGTAAAACGTTGCTCTGATCACCTAAGAGGCAAGGGTGGTCCCCATTTGAGGTTCACGGAGCAATAAGCTCGTTGAACAGGCTTTGTGTGAAATATAACAGAGTCTAGGACTGCTTTTAGTGTCCTGGTGGCCCAGAGGTAGCGTTCCCCGGTCACAATTATTGGATCGTGGGTTCGAATCCTGGCGGGGTGAGGTGTTGATTATATATATATATATATATATATATATATATATATATATATATATATATATATATATATATATATATAGAAAACGCCCTTCTCACCCCCATCCTTAGTGCGAGATTGCATCACGTTAACCCCACATGTGTGAACACTTTAGAGGTTACCAATGGGGCTCTTCAATAAGGCTGTCAGTGGGGATATGGTTCCAGAGGGGATAATGTGCCCTCTCACATAGAGCGAGAAATCACTGAGTCAGTTCCTGGCGACAATGAAAGAAGCATTTGCAGAAACTAATGTTCACTTCAGCTTACGGGATGTTAAGTACTGATGCAATGTATCGTCAGGCACACCACTGGGGCTGGGTGCGGTTTGCCTTTATAGGAATGTTGACAGTAATGATAAGTAGGAATCTTAAGCAAAGTAAACAATGTGTATTTGCTCGAAACAAGGCTAATAAAGTACTTGGTTTCATACAAAGGAGTGTTAGTTACAAGGCTAGCGAGGTGATCCTAAAACTATATCTTGTGCTTGCGAGACCTAACTTGGATTACGCAGTTCAATTCTGGTCACCGTATTTCAGAATGGATATAGAATCCTTGGAAAGAATTCAGAGGAGAATTATAAGGCTAATCCCGGGCATTGAGAACTTTGAGTACAGAGACAGGTTAAAGCATCTTAATTTGCACTCCCTCGAGAGACGAAGAGTGAGGGGCGATATGATAGATGGTGTATAAATGGAAGTCAGGGCTGAACAAATGGAACATTACAAAGGTACTCAAACCATCCAACCAGGAGCGAACTCGCAGCAATGGTTTTAAATTAGACAAATTTAGATTTAGGCGCAAAAAAGGTAAACATTGATTGGAAATAGAGTAGTGGACGAGTGGAACAAATTACCAAATATCATCATTAACTCGAATACGCTGGATAGCTTTAAACATAGGTTGGATGGATATGTAGGCAATAGGGGTTGGGTATAAATGTGACTGCCCAGTATGGGCCAATAGGCCCGCTGCAGTTTCTTCCATTCTTATGTTGTAGCATCATGGGGACACCACGCAGTCTGGTGTCACAGGACCTGACTCACTCAAGTGAGTGAGGTTGTCCCAGGCCTCCCTATTGTGGACGGATTAACACATAGCTGGTGTTGTTGAGTACCAAGGGCAGTTATCACTGGGTACCTGGGACCTCACTGTTTTATGGTTTGCTTGGGTACGACTCAGCTGTTACTGTAGAGTTGTTTTTCACTGACTTAAGCACTGTTCACCACTATTCAACACTGGTTCCGTTCCTTTCCTAAATGAAATAGTAACTTCTTGGGGGAACTTGGTGATATTCCGGTCGGGAGGAGGGGTTCAGGGGAAGGAATTGGTATGGGCCAACATAACAGTTGATCTGGCTGCTCCCAGAGGAGCGCCAGGTTCGTCTTGTCCCTTCGGTGGTCAACGATGTGTGTGTGTGTGTGTGTGTGTGTGTGTGTGTGTGTGTTGTCATCTGCCTCCTACACCTTCACTCTACCCTCACACCTGACACCTCTGGGCAGACTTCACTTAAGTCATGGGTTCCATCTAGACTTCACTTGGTGGCTTCATTTACAACCCCCACCCCCCTCGTATCATGATAACCCAGCAGTGGTCATTAATAATAATTCATCCAGTAATATAAATGATAATGATGATGATGATGATGATGATGATGAAGGAAATAATAATAATAATAATAATGATAATAATAATAATAATAATAATAATAATAATAATAATAATAATAATATAGTGATAGCAATATCAGTTCAGCAGTAAGACTCACGTATGAGCAGAGTATAACATTACTGTCAGCACCTTGGTCTCTTCGTTTACCCTCTCACATGGTATATCAGAGCGCACCCAACCTTCATAGCGAGAGGACGTGCCACGCGTCGCTCCCTGCTCAGTTCAAATCGCTGACCGTTACGACTGTCTGCCTTGTTTTTCGCGTTGGGTCCGTTCTGACTGCTTTGTCATGTAGTTGTACATGGATATCATTATTCTTGTACACTGCGCTTCTTCCCTATCCTATCCTTTCGCCTAGAGTCCCTGCTGTTTGGTAATGACGCGAACCCTGCGGGCAGAGCCTCAAGGGGGGCCCTCAGAGGGCTGCTGAGTCGAGACAGTAAGGGTGGCAACATTTTCTGTTAGGGATTCGACAGCGCTTCATAACCTGTCACTGCTAGGTGTTAGGGCTTGGCTAGGCCCCCGCCAGGGGATTGTCTGTTCACCCTACCCCTAGACCCGTCTTTACTCGCCCAGCAAGCGGACAGAAGGAGCGGCATCCATGGGGTTTAGCTGAGGTGGACAGATTAGGTAGAATTTTCATTCATTCATTCATGTATGTTACTGACCATGGCCAAAGTGAGAGTGAAGGTCTCCGGAACCCCGACCCAGGGGTCTCGGATAGGGCTAAAAAGGCTATTAATTGACCTAAGGGTGAGAATAAATAGACTTGTGGATCTGAGGAATGGTTACATCATCCTCACAGAAACAGATGAAGATGCTGATAAACTACTTAAGTCTAGTGCCATGAACAAAATGAAAACCAACGGCTACGAGGTCATTGTCCCACGGGAATACGGCGCCAAACTCACCCTTGTATGTAAGAAGTTAGACAAAGATGTAGTGGAAAATAACGCAGAAGAAATAAGAGATGAAATACAAAAGCAAAACAATGTCAAGGTTGTGGAGGTGTATCCTATGTATGCCCATAATATAATCAAGGTTCGCTTTGCAGACACAACGGATGCAAAAAGAATGAAGGAGAAGGGGCTCTATGCATATGGCACTTCCATCTCATCCCACCAAATAGAATATGAAAGTACACGCCCATCCAACAATGTATGAAATGCTATAAATACAATGACCACATGACCAAGAACTGCCCCATGCAAGGGGTCATATGCTCTGAGTGTTCATCTGATCAGCACTTCTACAAAGACTGCCGTAGCACCATAAAAAAGTGTGTCGTCTGCGAGGGTGACCACAGGACCTTCTCTGCCACCTGCCTGGTCAGGAAACAGGTATTTCAAGAAACAGAGAAGAAACTGACCGAAATAACCAAACAAAAAGAAACCAGTGAAATTTCTAACACCATAGAAAGGACCACTCAGTCGACGATCATGGCTTACAGCCAAACCCTAAAAGACGCTCTAAAAGAAACTCAAGCAGACTCCCAAAAGCTCAACAATGTCAGCAAGACCATGGAAGTCCTGCAATCAGAGATAAGAACCATCAAGGACTCAATAAAACAGGCAGTTACTGAGTCACTGGGCGCCATGAGGGACGCAGTGGCCGAGAGCATCAGGAGCGTCTCCTCTCCACAGCTGGACGAGTCCAAAGCCACCACTATATACTTGACTTACCTTCATGCCCATCACATGAACATGGTTCATCCAGGTTCATTCTCGAAACACCTCAACGAGGAACAACATTGCACCAGTTGAAATAAGCGACAAAGTCCCTTCAAAAGAAATCCTTAAGGCAGTAACTCACTCAACGACTTATCGACGACCTCAACCCACGCCAGAAATAGACCATGACCTCCTTGACTTAGACAAAAGTCAGTATAACCGCAATCCCGACGTGGCCAGTCAGTCCCCCTGGGATCACAGCTCCAACGACACCGTAAATGCCCGCGATCCCATTACATGCACTCCCAGCGACGACAGTGACCATCGGACTGCAACCACAGTCAATGGTTGCGACCAGATGATGACGACTCACTCCACAGAGGAACAAGACCCTCGAGCTGCAGCATCAGTTGATCACTACGACACGCAGGCCCAGGACCTGAACACCTTCCTGTACACGGGTGACGAGAAGTTCGAGGGCCCGACATTGACTGACAAGCAGATGTCCGAAGGTTCTGCTAAGAAGTTCCGTTCCCCTAGAAATGGCAGAAGCCGAGCAAACACTCCAAGCGACGCCCCAAGCTACAGTCTCCGAAATGGCAGTCGTTAGCAGGATGAAAATTGTCCAACATAATGTCCTACACTGGTCCCTTAATAGACGTAATGAACTGTCTAACGTATACTATCAATTAGACCCAGACATCTTTCTGTTAAACAGTACGGGCATAAAGGACGAAAGTAAGCTGAAATTTTTTGGCTACACTGTATACCAGAGGAACATGACGGGTGAGCTGAACGATGGTGTCGCTGTGGCCGTCAGGTCACGGCTGAGTCACAGAGTGTTGCCAGACTTCGAGGATTCAGTTCTGGGAGTGCAGTTGGAGACAACTAGGGGATCTGTTATCATATGCACAATGTACCTACCTCCCAGACGTCCTTACTTACCCGAACAAGACCTAAACCAGTTGCTACGCCACAGAAAACCAACATACATCATAAGGGACTTAAATGGGCGCCACGCCATACTAGGACACGGTAATGAGAACAACGTCGGTGTGGCGCTGTATGACAACATCAGAAGGGGAAAACTGCAACACCTCGGGCCAGATTTCCCGACATTGATCAGACGTGCCAGTGCCACAACACCCGACATAATCCTCTCTAACAACGAGGCCGTCCTGAACAGGCACGTTACCGCCGGACCCATCAGTACCAGCGATCACCTGCCAGTCGTCGTGACGCTCTCATCCAATCCCATTATGATCCCCGCCAACATCAGGTCAAACCTCAAACGAGCAGACTGGGACTCCTTCAAGGAGTCTCTCAGTCTCAAGCAGGGGAGAAACCTGGAAGAAGCCAGCCCCAATGACATCTACGACGAGGTCGAACAATGGTATAAGGATGTGAAGACGGAGATGGACAACAACATCCCGACCACTAGTTACAGGACCATTCCCCATCCTCACACTAGTCACCAGCTGAGGCAGCTCAGTGTCCACTACGCTCACGTGAGACAGCTAGCCAGTATCCGCGGGTGGACGCAGGAGCTGAGGGACCGGTACCGAGAGCTACAGACGGACATCCAGCACGAGAGCAAACGTCTACATGAACAAAAGTGGGCCGCCTTGGTGTGGGAGGCAGCCAACAATTACCGCGATTCTGCTGCATTCTGGAAAGGGATCAAGCGACTGATGGGTTCCACCTGTAGCACGGTCCCTTACCTGCTCGACCAAACCACGTAAAAATATTCGAGGAAGAAAACCAAGAACAACTACATCGGCGATATTTACGAAAGATCTTTACCATTAGTGAACAGGAGAACGAGGGCTTCGACAGGGAGTTTGAGGAGGACATTTTAGGTCAGTAGCAGGACCATCAGCACCTGCTCCAGCCGCTCCCACGGACTGACTTCACCAGACTGGTGGACGGAAGCTACCTGACGGAACGCATAGTTCCTGCAGATGTGTCAGCCGTCATAAAAGGGTTTAAAAACAAATCACCTGGTCAAAATCACATTAACAAGAAGATCCTTGCTCAACTCCCCGACAACATGATAGAGAGGCTTGCTCATATATCCAACGCCTGCCTCGCCCCTGGATACTTCCCTAAGATGTTCAAAATCGCCGTTATTCGCCTCATACCAAAAGCTGGGAAGCCTTCAAACAAAGTCGAAAACTTTCGACCAATATCGCTGCTAGAGGTACCTGCCAAAATCTTCGAAAAAATAGTCAACAAGCGATTGCGGATGTATCTGGAGGACGACGACATGCATAATCCCCGCCAGTTCGGCTTCCGCCAGTACCGAGACACATCCACCGCCATAGCTCAGGCCTACGAGCAGATCGCCAATGCCATGACTGGCCGCCTGCAGTGCAATATAGTACTGAGGGACGTCAGCAAGGCGTTTGACAAAGTTTGGCATGCAGGGCTGCAGTATAATATCATACAACTGGGGCTACCCGAAAATCTGACTCGCCTGCTGTGCAACTTCATTATGGTCCGCAGAGCCAAAATCAAGATGCAAGAACATTTTGGAGAAGAATTCTCACTATCGAGCGGCGTGCCTGAGGGCTCTTGTCTCTCACCAACCCTTTACACACTCTACACGGCTGACCTGCCACCCCCAAACGTCGGCAGCGAGTACGTCATGTATGCCGACGATGTAACACAGATCGTTACCTGCCCAGGAAGGTCCACAGCAAGGATGGCGCGACTCACTGCTCGGGCAATAGAGGAGATTTCGGAGTATGAAAATAAATGGAAAATAAAAACAAACAAAACGAAATTTGAGGTCATACCCATAGCCAAATTCAAGCCGGCCCTATTGATGATCGACGACGAAGAGATTGAGTACTCTAAACAAGGCAGGTTGCTCGGCCTCATTATTTCTCGGACGGGCATCATTCCCCACGTGAAGGACAGACTAAATAAAGCCAAAGTCGCCGCAGCCAAATTAAAACGTTTTAAATTGATGCCTGAGAAGATACAAGTTCACCTGTACAAGGCGCTGGTGAGGCCTGTGTTGGAGTACCCATCTATAGCACTCGTCACACTCGGGAAGACTAGACTACAACAACTACAGAGCTTCCAAAACAAGTGTTTGAGGTCAGCCAGTGGCCAAGCGCTATCCTACCAAGAGACAGTGGAAACCATCCACCTAAGAAATAAAACAGAGGCCCTCAACTTCAGGTTCCATCGACCAGGGAAGAAGGTCTGGGACAAGCTCCTGGATGACCCTCACAGCCCAGACCACCTACGAGGGGAAGACATCAACGGAGAGAGACCCCACGCCTGGTGGCCCCGGAGTCTGCCCGCACTACAACAACCCAACCCGCGATCCATCTATGTCCGCCACAGTGATCCACCTTAGAATAAAACTTAGATGATATAAATTCACATTTAACAAGTCACAATCAAGTGAGTCGATAACGTAATACAGTATAAGATGTTAATAAACTTGTAATTGTAAAATCAATCTAGTCATTGTCTACTAAAATAACCATTGTGCAACCTCATTCTAAATCCTAGGTTAGCTTAGTTAGCCAACAAACTCTGTAATATGTAAAACAAGGGGTGTCGTCCCCCTCTGTTTAACTCATTAAACTTCTTTTCCAACCTTTCCCCCCACGACTATATGTTTTGACTTCTCCATCCCTCATGTCTGGCTGTGCCTTGAGCCCCAGCATGCCTTCCATCCTTTCCCCACCTTAACCTAAAAAACAAAAAAAAAACATGATATATCTCTCCCAAATGGTATCTTTCTCACACGGTTTATATATATATATATATATATAATCAACAACCTCACCAGCCAAGACTCGAACCGTCGACCTACTGTGTGAGACCAGGGAACGTTACCGACCATGCCACAAGGATACTAAAAGCAGTTCTAGACTATGTTATATTTCACCCAAAGCCTGTTCATCGACCTGATGGTGCCGTGAACCTCCCTCTGGGAACTGCCCGTGCCGCTTATGTGGATGTCAGCAGCATTTTACCGAATTCAGCTGGTATGAAACACAAGGTACCACATATACTTTATTTTTAGTCCATATAACACGCGGACTTTGAACATATAATCAACAACCTCACCAGCCAGGACTCGAAACCTCGACCAACTGTGTGGAACCAGGGAACCTTACCAACCATGCCACAAGGACACTAAAAGCAGTTCTAGACTATGTTATATTTCACACAAAGCCTGTTCATCGAGCTGATGGCGCTGTGAACCTCCCTCTGGGAACTGCCCGTGACACTTATGTGGATGTCAGCAGCATTTTACCGAATCCAGCTGGTATGAAACACGAGGTACCATATATACTTCATTTTTAGTCCATATAACATGCGGACTTTGAACATATAATCAACAACCTACCAGCCAGGACTCGAACCCTCGAGCTAATGTGTGGGACCAGGGAACGTTACCCACCATGCCCCAAGGACACTAAAAGCAGTTCTAGACTATGTTATATTTCACACAGTCCTCCAAAGCAGACTTCTTCCTGAGGCGGAAAACTTCCTCCCATAATCTCAATGTGGCTTTAGACCATCACGTGGCACCAGTGACATGATCTTTGCTGCCCGCCAGATGCAGGAAAAATGCAGAAAAAAGTGTCGTGACCTGTACATGGCCTTCATCGACCTAACCAAGGCCTTCGACTCGGTCTACAGGGAAGCCCTCCGGCGGACCTTCAGCCGTTTTGGCTGCCCACCAAAATTCAGTGCTATTGTGAAACAGCTCCATGATGGCATAAACTGCAGTGTCTTTCACATTGGCACCCAGTCTGACTTCTTCCCCACTCAAACAGGGGTAAAACAAGGATGTCTACTGGCACCAACTGTCTTTTACATTTTCATGGCTGCCTTCCTTACTCGTGCCAGTGCCAATTTAGCCAGCCGGGTGGACATATAGTACCGGATGAAGGTTCTTTTCAACATAAGTTGATCAATGATTCCCAACTTAGCTTCACAAGCGGGCGTCCATGTCTGACTAATCGTTTAACATTCTTTGCATCTGTTTTCGAATCAGTGGACAACAGGCACGATAATGATGTTGTATACAGTATATCGACTTTAGCAAAGTCTTCGACAGGGTCCACCACGAAAGACTAATACGAAAAGTGGAGGCTCATGGCATTGACGGAGATATTCTAAAATAGATTAGGGCGTGGTTAAAAGATAAGTAACGTCACTAGTGGAGTACTCCAGGGCTCAGTACTTGGACCACTATTATTTATTTTATACATGAACTACATAGATACAAGCGTAGACAGCAACATAAGTAAATTTACTGATGGCACTAAAATAAGGCGTATAATTAAATCTGGCGTAGACTCAGCAAAATTCCAGGAAAATCTAAAAAAATAAAAAAAATCGATTGGTCTGAAAAATAGCATATGGAATTTAATGTGGACAAATGTAAAGTGTTTACTCTTGGAGATGTAAAAGAGAAGACAGATATCAGATGAAAAAAGATGTTAAAGAGAAATCCGACTGTGAGATAGATTTAGGAGTAATGAAAATAGGAATCTTAAACCAAGTCAACAATGTGTATTTGCTTGAAACAAAGCAAACGCAGTACTTGGGTTCATATATGAGAACACAAGAATGGAGGAAACTGCAGCGAGCCTATTGGCCCATACTGGGTAGTCCTATTTACACCCAACCCCCATTGCTCATATGTCCACCCAACCCATGTTTGAAGCCATCCAGCGTATTCGAGTTAATGATGATATTTGGTGACTTGTTCCACTCGTCCACTTCTCTATTTCCAAACCAATGTTAACTACCTCGCGCCTAGGTCTAAATTTGTCTAATTTAAAACCATTGTTACTAGTTCTCTCCTGGTTGGATAGTTTGAGTACCTTTGTAATGACCCCTTTGTTCAGTCCTGACTTCCATTTATACACCTCTATCATATCGCCCCTCACTTTACGTCTCTCGAGGGAGTGCAAATTGTGATGCTTTAACCTGTCTCTGGACTCAAGGTTCCTAATGTCCGGGATTAGTCTTGTCATTCTCCTCTGAATTCTTTCCAAGGATTCTATATTCATTCTGTAATACAAAGGAGTGTTAGTTACAAAACTAGCGAGGTTATTCAAAAATTATATCTTCTGCTTGTAACACCTCACTTGGATTACGGAGTTCAGTTCAGGTCACCGTAGTACAGAATGGATATAGAATCCCTATAAAGAATTCAGAGGAGAATGACAAGAGTAATCCAGGGCAATAGGAACCTTGAGTACAAAGACAAATTAAAGCATCTTAATTTGCACTCCCTCGTGAGGCATAGAGCGAAAGGCGATATGATCGAGGTGTAAAATGGAAGTCAGGTCTAAGCAAAGATGATATAGCAAATGTACTCAAACTATCCAACCAGGAGCGAACTCGTAGTAAATGTTTTAAATTAAACAAATTTAGATTTATACGCGAGATAGGTAAACATTGATTTATAAATAGAGTAGTGGATGAGTTGAACAAGTTACCAAGCAT
Source organism: Homarus gammarus (assembly GCA_958450375.1). Lineage (NCBI taxonomy): Eukaryota > Metazoa > Arthropoda > Malacostraca > Decapoda > Nephropidae > Homarus > Homarus gammarus. The sequence continues at coordinate 533,290 of CAUDMG010002750.1, read as the reverse complement.
TATCATTAACTCGAATGCGCTGGATAGTTTCAAACATAGGTTAAGAGTGCCCAATATGGGCCAATAGGCCCGCTGCAATTTCCTTCATTCTTACTTTCTTATGTTCTTATGTTCTCTAGGCAGGAACAACGGTGTCGACATCTTCCATTACTGAACTTCAGTATACAGACAACTTCACCCTTGTCGTTCACAATAAACGCGACCAACAGGAGATCCTGACCACTTACGCAGTAGTAGAGTGTGTGTGTGGGTGTGTGTGTGTGTGTGTGTGCTTATTACAGGTAATTACCCAAAAGCATAAATGCAAAAAAGCTGTACATGTCAAACACATAAAACGTGCCATGATCAAGTATAATGTAATCATACACCAATTCAATTATTTTCCGCAGCTGATGGTAGCACCCATGTGTAAAAACCTGGTATGTAGATGTGTATTTTTTCCCACTTAGCAGTGTTGGCAACGCGCCATCAACAACAACAGTCAGTTTGTATATATTGTAGTTTTGGAAACGGTTTGTGCACCCAAGCTCATTAGATATCCACACGCCGCAAAGCAACTCACGGTGACAGTGTTTCTCCGTTCTGTATTTTATCATAATATCGACAATTGTGGAAGGCCAGTTTCCTTGTGACAAGTTGGGAGACGACGTCGCAGTATGGACACTACATACAAAATGTAAGCAAACGTTGCCTAATAAATATAATCAAATTTGGGTTATCGTGCCTCTCGTTAATGTTGGTCGAGTGATATTCAAAACATGGATTTTTTTTTTAGATTTTTATACTAACATTATAGTAAAACTTCATTAAATTCGGGTTACATCGTATATGTATATGCCCCTGAATAGTGTGCACTCACTGTACAGTTTATTATTCACCCAGACGGAGATGCAAGAGGACAGTGGTTAGTACCGTTTTCTTCTAACTCTGACCGTACATACGTACGTAAATCCCAAGTGACAGGGGTGAAAAAAGGTTCAATGGAAGGACATCAAGAGGATGGAAGTGCGTAGCAGGAGTAGAAATAGGTGACGTGGCTTAACACAGCAGGCCTGAGTGTTACAGGATTGTAGTAACAGACCTCCAGCAGCAGGACCATCGTGACAAGACTCACACTGCCGCAGCTCGAACCCACATGATGATGGTGATGATAATGAAGTAGAGTGGCAAATGACTTTGCCATGAGAGAGAAGATAAACGAGAGAAGGAAATAATAGAAAAGGGAAGTACAGTAGTGCGGAGTAATAACAGGTGGACTGTCCAGCTAGCTGAGTCGAGGTGATTGGTTGGGGTGGTGGCCATACACAGCACGCGACAGCTCACTAAGGGAGGCCGGAGGGGGGGGGGGGGGGTTGAGCTAAGCTATTGAGACATTCATTGGTGTAATGTGTTTGCCTACGATGATTTTTGTCTCTCTATTATCGAGGAAATTGCAAAGAAAAATGAAGTTGTTGGCGAGTTCTTTGTTAGTTATTTTGCATATGAGCCCTGAGTGCCAGACCTTGTCGAATGCTTATGCTACATCCCTTAATACTACGTTGCATTGATCTTCATTGTACATTGCGTTGGCTATGTTTTCGTAAATTAGGGCTATGGCTGTATGGGTTCCACTATGCTTTCTAAAACCGTGCTGCCTAGCATTATATTTCTCTTCAAGTTCGAGGCGTGTTCTCAGTCGGTGGTTCTTGATTTTTTCCAGGACTATCCCAGTGCTTTTAGAAGAGAAATTGGTCTGTTGTTTGATGCTAGTGGGGGATTTACCTTGTTTTGGTATAAGTCAGATGCTCGCTGTTTTGAATTTCCTTGGGAAGTTCTATTCCCCACTTTCTAGCTAAAACCTTTACGACGCTCCCCTCATTCCTCTATGCACCGAATACTCTGACATTTTAAGATCAGTGATTCAAAACTTTTCCTCTTCAAATAGCTCCGTTTCATCTTTGGCATAAGCTCAAAGACTGTACCTTAACCTGTCACCAAACTACTCTACTACAACCTACTTCTTCCTTTTCCAATGGGCGGGGCCTACCAGGGTTCTGGGTCGAGAGGAGGTAACGATGGAGGACGAAGACGAAATCGCAACAAAAACATACCGTAACATATATGCCCAGATATTGTTCTCCTAAACTCGCACGGCAAGAATAACACAGAAAAATCTAAATATTTACGTGCACTGTCTACCACAATAACAGTCAAAACCCACTACATGATGGAATTGCCATAGCCGTCAAACGGAACATGCAACACAAGATACACGACTCATTCCAAGAAAACTTTCTGACCATTGAAAAAAAAAAACCCAACAGAACCCATCATAATCGGCACCAGTTACCTCCCTCCGAGAAGACCCATATTCCCACTAGCAGACATGCTCAGGTTGAATGAGAAGAACTGAACCAGCATATTTTCTGGGGGACCTAAATTCACGACACTGCATTTTAAGGCATCAGGACAACGACGCCGTAGGGCAGATATTAAACACATTATTGAACCACGGCAAAGCAATACACCTTGGCCCGGAATTCCCCACTTACATCAGAGCAGGTAACATCGGACATCCAGACATAGTACTAACAAACCAGCATCACCATCTTAACCTGCAAATGGAACCCGGCCCAATAACCACCAGTGACCATCTCCCTATCGTAGCCACACTCTCCACGTCGCCAATATACAGTAGATCCCTGCCAGGATGAGACACAGCTACAGCAGGTCCAACTGGGAGGAATTCCAAAAGGAGTTAAACAATCACCAAATCACCCAGCTACACAACAAACACACCTCCCAAATAGACAACACACTAGAGATATGGTACGAAAACGTGAGCCAAGCAATGGAGCACCACTTACCCAAGACCACTCACCGAACATTACCACACCCTCAATACTCACACCAATCCAGAAATTTACAGACCAAATTCATTAACTTAATAAAGTTAATCATAGAGCAAGGATGGACGCCAGAATACAGAAGACAATTTTACACCATACACGGACAACTAAGAAACATATTCCAAGAAGTATATAGTAATAAGAGGCAGAAACCAATAACAGACAAATAAGCAAATTACCACAACCTGAAGCAATTCTGGCGTAAAATTCAGCACCTAATGAAAACCTACATCAATGAATCAAATAACGTTTTTAAATAGCAATCAAATCAAATTAACACGAACCGAAGGAACAAGAACTCGAATTCAGGAAATATTGGAGCCAAATATTTCAAATAACTCACGAAGAAATCCTGAACTTATGTATGAACACCGAGCAACACGTGACCAATCACATGACGCACGCAACCGAGTCCCAATATAGACATAAACACTAGGGTGTGTCATAGGAGGGAAGATCAGCTAAAACTAATGACCCATCACTTTTTGGGTAGATTTTAGTGTATATAAACAGAAAATAATTTCAGTTTCAATATTTTGCAACCTTTTGCTAGGTAAATTTTAGCGTGAAATTTATCGAAAATCTAACGTACAGCTGCATTAGTGCATTACAATTAAATAGTGAACATTGCTTTCTGACTTCATTCTTTAACAACCCAACTAACAATATTTTTTTCTGTTTCAGATTCTGATGCATTTATAAGTTGATAATATTTGCGATGGCTGCTTGTGTCAGGACGAGGAACCAAAAATCCAGCCATCTCAGTCACTATCTTGGGTCTGGGAGAGAGCTCCTGAAGTCGGAGTTGCCTACATTGAGAGATGCTTTGAGATACGGTGTTTTAATCAAGCAAATCAGTGAAAAGAACCAAAGAACTTACACAAACAAAGACATTGCCAGTGATATGACCAAAGCTGTCTTGGCACAGTACACTCTGGCTAACGCTCAGTTCAAGCCTCCAATCATAACAAGTCAGAAGAAGATTAGTGAGAGACTGCAAGCCAGTTGGGAAAAGGCAAGAGATATCTCTCTTGGAAGAGGAAAACTTGCAGTTAAGGACAGCTTTGCCAAGCAACTGGACCAGTTATTTGACATAATTACTTGCAAGTGCCCAATTGTTCTCTATCCTGAGTTTGGATGCGATCGTGACTGTAAATCCGAGGCCCACATCTCCTGTATTTGCAAGCGTGAACTGAAGATTCCTGTGATCGAACTGGCATTTGTCAAAGCACAGAGAGAGAAGACTGGCAGTATAGGGGCTCTCATGATTTCTAGCCAAGATATTCCGGAGTCCAAGAGACAGGAGGCTGCCACAGAGAGACAGAAGAGGAGAAGAGTTGCCGAGGAAAAGAGACTTGAGAAGGCCCAGGGTGAGGTAAAAAAGGCCGATGATTGGAGTCAAGCTGATTCAGAGTTTAATGACTTCCCCATGGCTGATCCGAGTGCTGACCAGGAGAATGGTGACTTTGTCCCTAACCCAGAAAATAATGATCCCAAACCTTCCAGGCATAAGATTCGAAATAGGAAAGATATCCCGAGCATAGCTCTGGCCAGCATGCGACACCACACTGGTCTCAGAGAAACTGCAGAGATAGCAACAGCTGCCTGGATTGACGGTGGTTTGATAACACCTGATGATGTTCACCTGGTGATAGATCATAACAAAGTAAGGAGAGCTCAGGAGAAACTTGTCAGTAACCTAGAAGAGGAGTTTGATAAGGGGATAAGAGAAAATGGAATCAATTGTTTGTTCTTGGATGGGAGAAGGGATGACACTAAAGTGTTCATGAAAGTTGGAGATTCTGACAAGTTGTTCCCTGCCATGGTGAAGGAGGAACACTACTCCTGCTGCAGTGAACCAGGAGGGAAGTATTTGTGGCATTTCACTCCAGAGAAAGATGACATCAGGAAACCAGCTGAGATAGTGGCAGATAACATTGTGAACTGGCTCAGAGAGAGGAACGTAGACCAGACCCTGCAGGCCATTGGAGGGGACAGCACCAACACGAACACAGGGTGGCAAGGGGGGTCATACAGTGGTTAGAGCGGAAGATTGGGAGGAAGCTGGTCTGGATTGTTTGTGACCTCCACACCAACGAGTTGCCACTCAGACATCTGATCCAGGAGCTGGATGGCAAGACTCTTTCAAACAACAGATGGTCTGGTCCTCTTGGCAAGATGCTGGACTCTGCCACTGAGTTAGAAATAAATCCGAGCTTTGAAAAAATCACAGATGGCCCTCCACTCGTTGAGCTTGCACATACTGTCATTGACGACCTGAGTACTGACCAGTACTATGGTTACATGATTTGCAGTGCCATCAAAACTGGGGTCATGCCTGATAGACTTGCTTACCTGCAGATAGGTCCAGTCTCACAATCTAGGTGGCTCACAACGGCTCTCAGGTTCTGCAGAATTTGGGTCGCTCATCATAAACTGAAAGGGAACCAGCTTCACAACCTGAGACTTATTGTCCAATTCATCGTGAGTGTCTACTTGCCAAATTGGTTCAACACCAAGGTCAAGTCATCGTTCTCCGAAGGTCCGAGGCATGTTCTCTTCCAGCTTGAGCTCCTGAGGAGTCAGCCAAGGAAGGTTGTTCAGATTGTGGAGCAGACTGTGAGGAGATCTTCCTGGTATGCTCATCCCGAGGCAGTTCTGCAGACAATGCTCTACAGTAAGGATGAGGAGGAGAGAAGAGTGGCAGTCAAAAAGATCTTGGATATGAGACTTATGAGAGGATCTGGGCATGACGAATCAATTGGTGACGATTCCTTCAGGGTCAGGAAGACTCCTGAAGTCAATCTAGGTGCCAAGACCCTCACTGATCTCATAGATCTGGATAACATCCAGGCTGGCAGTGAGCCCCCTCTAACCTGCAGCCTCACCAATGTTCAAGTCAGAGCTTTCCTGGACAACCCCATGCATGTCCCTGCCTGGCCCTCGCACACCCAGAGTATAGAGCGTTGTGTACAGCAAGTGAGCGAGGCCAGCAGTCACGTGTACAGCCAGGAGAGGAGGGAAGGCTACATCCGAGCTCAGGTGGTCAGCAGGGAGGTGATGAGTAGGAACAGAAGCAAGAAAGACATGTTCTTTATGGTGTGCAACAACACCGGGTCGTAGTAGTAAAACCGGTTTTTGTATTTGATGATTTTGTTTTCTAAAGGAATATTAAATTTAATAAATGTGTCAAGATCATTCGTTTCACTATTCTGGATCATTTTCATCCTAATAAATTAACCTGATACATTTACTTTACTTTAAATAAGCTATTTAGTGGTGTTGGTAAAAGGGTGGGAATACTGAATTTTCATAAGATTTCAAGTTAAAATTTACCTAGCAAAAAATGAAAACTTTCAAATCTGAAGATATCACATGATTCTGCACATAGAACTACATCAATAATACCATGGGCCGATTTTTCAAACTCAAAAAACAAAAATTTGCCTCCGTATGACACACCCTACTCTTGACGATCTATCCCAATCATCAAACCAATAACCGCATACGACATACACAGAGCAATAAAGACTTCCAAGAACAAATAAAATAAACAAACTCATACTCAAACATCTACCAAACAACATGATACACCAACTCGGAAACATTTTTAATGCATCACTCGCCTCTGGTTACTTCCCAAGGAATTTGAAAACAGCGAGCATCTGACTTATACCAAAACAAGTATCAAACTACAAACCAATTTCGCCGTCCTAACACAGCTTTGCCAGCAGTATCAGCTCGTTTATTCCCTGGGATTCCGATATGACTGGGCACCCAGTTAATGATAACTTGCCGGTCTTGCCGTCTTAACCCTTGCAGTAGACCAACAACGGATTTTATGAGATGAATGCTGTCTCTAGGGTCTCTGCATTGTAGTGCTTCAATAGCACATCGTGAGTGAGTGTTCATTAAAACGCCTTGTTGACTGTTTATGGAAGCGTGTCTTGGGGCTCCAATTATGGTAGCTAGTTCAACTTGCAAAGTAGAGCATCCATCTGAGGTTCTCCAAAGGGACGTGTTACCTCTTCCTATGGTGAAGGCTTCTCCTGCCTTCGTACTGGTGGGCTCTATGAAACCGTCTGTGTAATACACTGTACTATTGTGTGGTGTTAGAGCCTTCATGTTTCTCTCTGCTAACTGTCGGAGCTCATGTGGGTTACAGTCAGCCTTTCTTGTCCCAGTTTGTAGAATGTTGAAGACTGCTGGCGGGGACTCCCACGGTACTGGGGTGATGTAGTTTGGACTCATTGTATCAGTTCCTTTGTTGAGGATTGTGTCTTTCAATTTCACTCGAGTTACAGCGTCAGCTGCACACACTAGCAATGTTTTCTTGTTAAAGACATCTCTCTTAAGGTTTAGTGCTCGTAGGAGTCCATTCTTGATGTCACTTTCCAGACCCCTGGTAGTCAGTTTCGTTGCAAAGCACGCTGTTAATATTTCCGCCCTGGTTTGGAGAGATATGAGACCTGTCTCCATGTGTAAGTTTTCAATTTTTTGTCCACATAGGTGCCTTGACAATGACTCTCATAGCGTTATTCTGGGCAACCTCCAATTTCTCACATTGCCACTCAGACAGTGTGTTAAGAGCCGGTGTCGCATAGTCTGTTAATGATCGAATGGCGTGTACATATAGCGTTCTTAGGATTATATATCCTGCACCCACCTTGGGTCCTGTCATGGCTCTCATCATTTTGACTCTCTTGCCCATTCGGTCTCTTAGATAGTTTATCTCATTGTCAAATTTGAGGCCTTTGTAAATCCAGATGCCCAGGCATTTGCATACATCGACCCATTGTACGGCAATACCTTGTATTTGCAATTGTGTCAATGGCTCATTGTGTCCAATCCTCGTGGCTTTCGATTTTGGGATTGATATCTTGAGCCCGAGACTCATACATTTTCACTGATGAGGTCAAGTACTCTTTGGACTTTGCTGATCTGGTTTCTGCCTTTCACTATCAGTGTTAAGTCATCAGCTTAGCATAGCAGTTTGGTACCCTCTTGAAAGGGGAGCCGACACAAGTTTTCCATGAGGATGTTGAAGAGAGTTGGACTAAGAACTCCTCCTTGTGGTGTGCCATTTTCCAGTCTTTGGTGATCTGAGACTTGTCCTTGACAGGTAACTCTTGCTGTTCTGTTTTGGAGATAGTCAGCAATCCCAGCCAGTAGGCATCTCTTGACGCCTTTCCGGGCCAGAGTGGTTACAGTGGCCTGTGCATTTGCCAGTTCAAATGCTTTCTCTAGATCAAGGAATACTACGATTGCCTTATTTTGACCAATCGATCCCAGGTGAGTGGCCAAACTGTGAGCAGTGCTGACACCTTTGGTGAATCCAAAGATATTGTGGGGAAGTGGTGCAGTTTTCCAGAGGAGTCGTGTAAGGACCATCTTTTCGGCGGTTTTGCCGAAGCATGCTGTTAGTGATACTGGTCTGAAATTCTGGGGATCATTGGGTTTGGGAATAGGAACAATGTTTGCTCTTTTCCAAGCTGACGGGAGTTTGCCTGTTAACCCTGATGCGTTGAAAACTGTTAGAAGAGCAAGTTCACCATCAAGTCCTGCATTGCTGAGCAATGAATAGGTTATAGTGACAGGCAGGGGTGTCAAACATGCGGCCCTTGGGCCGCAAGCGGCCAGACACACTCTTGAATGCGGCCCTCAGCCCATTTGCTGCTCCAGCCTTACCTTGAGGAGCTAAAACTAAATAGTGAGTGTATCACTCGGCCGAATAAAATAGTCTGCTGTTTCCTTGAACAAAATACTCAATCAACATTACCAATGAAAGAACGATAAGACTAGAGATGGTTTTAACGGTTAATTGTGGTTGTAAGAGTGCCACTATACGAGTCAAGCATTTGCAAACATAAGCCTCTCAAGAAATACAGTTGTAGAAAGAATTGGTGAATTATCAGAAAATATTAACAGTCAACTCAAAGACAAAGTTAAATCCTTTACTGCATTTTCAGTTGCAATTGATGAAAGTACCGATGTAAGTGATGTAGCACAACTTGCAGTTTTTATACATGGTGTGAATGAAAATATACAGGTAACAGAAGAATTTGTGAAACTGGTACCAATGAAAGGAACAACAACACGTGATGACATCTTTGTGGATTTGGTAGGGACACTAGATAAATTAGGTGTTGACTGGGCACAAACTGTGAGTCTGGCTACAGATGGAGCACCGCAAATGGTGGGTAGAAAAGCTGGAGTGGCAACAAAATTAAAGGAAAAACTACTAGCTGTGAACCCAAACCATCAAATTTATAATGTGCATTGTATTATACATAATGAAGTGTTGTGTAGTAAAACATTAAAGATGGATAATGTCATACGCGCGCGAGGTCTGAACTGAAAGATAATGAATGGGTTCAAGATCTAACTTTCATGTTGGATATTACAGAACACTTAATGTACTTGAATACAAAGATGTAAGGACGCAATAAATTGGTGACAAGAATTTTATGACTACATTCGTGCCTTTGAGATGAAACTTCAGCTTTCTAAGCGGCAACTATCAGAGAGTAATCTTTCTCACTTTCCGACCTTGAAGTCCCTGCAAGGCACACCTGAGTTTCATGCTGATATCAACACAAAAAAGTACTGCATCAAGATTTCCAAATTAATGAATGAGTTCCAAGAAAGATTTGCTGACTTTAAAAGACTTGAGAAGGATTTTTTTTTCATTTATCGGGACCCATTCTCTGTTGGTGTTAATGAGGTACCAGAACATCTTCAGTTAGAATTAATTAAGCTCCAGTGTGATACTGTGTTGAGGAACAAGTTTTCGAGTGTTGATGTTGGCACGTTTTATCAATATTTTGGACCAAATTATCTCAGGACTAAATGTTTTGCCTCAAATATTATGTCAATGTTCGGTAGTACATATGTCTGTGAACAACTCTTTTCTGTGATGATCTTGAACACGTCTCGGCTTCGGTCTCAACTTACTGATGCGCACCTTAATTCAACACTGAAGGTTGCTACAGCTCAGTCGTTAGTGACAAACTTTGATGCACTGGTCCATACCAAGAGGTGCCAATTATCAGGAAGCAGTAGTAGCAAACAATAAGATTGATCAAGGTAAGTAAACATTTGATTTCTTATTTTGTCGTACTACTCACCTAAGAGGTGATTGCAAAGTGCTCATAATTATGTTACTTGGCCCGCATACTGTGTACTCATATTAAATCTGGCCCGCCTTGGCAAATGAGTTTGACACCCCTGGGCGGGTTATACCATCACTGCCAGCGGCGGTGTCTTTGCTTGTTTTCCTGGCCCTTCTGATTTCTTCTATGGTAAACAGACAGTCTGTAGTGTCAGTTTGTTCAATTGCATGTCTGACCATTTCTTCTCTCTCCAGTTGTACTTGCTGTAGATGAAGTCTTATTTCAGGAGGTAGTTGAGCTGATGACAAGTGTTCTGCAAAATGCTTTGCTAAGAGAGTTGCTTCCTGTAGTGGCTGGGGGTGGACTGAAGCTCTGGGCAGTTTTCCTGTTGCTATCCTGAGTTTTCTCCAGAGTTCACTCAGGCTGGTGTGTGCATTAAAGGTTGCACACCACTCGAGCCATTTGTCTTCCCTAATTTTCTGAGTAATTTGACGAACATGTTGGACAGCAGCTCTCAAGAGTTTCTCTCCTTCAGGGGAAGGGTACTGTCGGAGATGTCTTCTGAATGTGTTGATTCTGTGATTCTGTTCTCTGACCTAATCATTGTAGAGCCAGTAGTCTCTGTTGTGTCTATTTGTAGGGTTAGTTTTTGGTATTGCTTCCTCTGCTGCGTGTTGTATGGCATCAGTAAGATCCTGGTTTAGTTGGTCAATATCTTCTGCTGGTTCATAGTTCGAATATTATATCTGAAGTTCATCTTGATATAATTTCCAATTTGCTTTCTTGGTATTCCATCTGGGTGGCGGACGTGGGGGAGGAGGGAGTAGTTCCATTCTCAAAGTAGTTGTCGTTGCAAAGTGGTCACTGGTCAGTTCATCATCTATCTCCCACTGAGTTACTGGAACGAGCTCAGTGGAGATGAATGTGAGGTCCAGTGTTCCTCCCTGTATGTGTGTTGGTTCCACAGTATTAATGAGCGTTATTTCTGGAACAACTGTCAGTAGTTCCACTAGGTGGTGACCATCCTGGTTTATTGTTGTGGTCGGATTGATCGTTGGATGGTGGGCATTGAAGTCCCCAGCAAGAAGCACAAGTTCCTGTGTTGCTTGTGTCAGAATTCACCGTCTTCTCGTCGTTTGGTAGGCGGTTTATAGATGTTGTATACTACAAGACTGTCGTTTGCCAGGTGTATCCGAACAGCTTGTGCCTCTACTCCATCTCCACAGTGAACTGGTTCTACTTCTGAACTGGGAATGGTCGCCCTGACGAGAATCATGCTGCCATGGGAGTTGGGCCCCTTTGGTACAGAGTACTGTTGGTATCCAGGCAAGCGGAATTGTTCATCTTCGGACATCAGGGTTTCTTGCAGAATGAAGACATCCATATTTTTAGCTATGGCTGCTGCTTGTACAGTATGCCCTTTGTTGGACAGGCCTTGTACATTCCACTGTGTTATCTTGAGATGACAAGGAGGTGGGGCTATTCTATCATTGTCTCCTCGTCGCTGGTGCTGTAGTTGCTCTCGGCGTTCATGGTCGAGTCGCTCTCCTCCTCGTCCGTTAAGAATGGTGTGCTCATTGGTGGCTGTTTCTCGGGCACCTGCTCCTAGGGGGGAGCAGGAGGTGGAATCCCGCTTGTTTTTGGAAGTTTCTCTTTTTTTCTGCTCTCTTTAGGGTGATGTCACTCTTGCCTGTGATCGTGTGTTTGCTGACGGTCTGTGCTTGTTGTTCTATTCCTCGTGATCTGTTGCAAGGGGCTTGAGGTTTCACGGTTTTGAGTGATCTCTCGGATGGCAAGTTGTTCTTCTTCTCTGATAACTAACTCAAGGGCGTCGTCTGTTCCACTTGTAGTTGTGGAGTTTTGGGGGTGTGGTCTTCCTGCATCTCTTCTGTGAGCTGTGTCATTACTGCATTTGTTATATTTTCGGTGCTGGTATCTTGTTTCTTTATTATAGTAGACAGTTACTACCATAATGGTGACCACCTGTTTTATTTGTTCTTCGGTGAATGCTGCTTGTAGATTGGCAGGCTGGGGTGTATTCAGTTGGGTGGTCGCCTGAGGGGGTTGTAGTGTCCCAGGCAATATGGAGTTTTCCACCATTACTCGAGTGTTCTGTGCCTTTACTGCTGTACAGCTCTGATTTTGTCCTGGTGTCTTCAATTTTGTCCTGCAGCCTGGTGGGGGAAGTGCAGAGCAGGAATTCTCTGACATTTGGGGCGGGGTGGGTGTTGGGTTGACTGTTTTCTGTTGCTGTTGACCCCACATAAATGTGCTCTGAGGTGCTTCTGTTGTGTTTTGTGGTTGAATTTTTGTCATTGCAACTTGCATCTGCTCTCTTCTCTCTGAACATGATGTGCTCCAAGCGTGATGTTTCTTTCCACGATTTGGGCACTTGGCTGTCGTGGTGGTTCCTTCCTTGTGTTTTTTAATACATATTTCTGTCTTGTGGCTTAGGCTGCAGATGCCACATCTCACTTTTTTTGTGGCACCTGGATTGGTGATGTCCGAATTTCTGACATTTGTAGCATCGTAGTGGTTCTGGGACAAAAGGACGCAACTTGTAAGTCCCCCAGTTGCCGAGGTCTACCTCCTCTGGGACTGTCCCCTAGATGTCCACTAGCACTTGCCTTGTCTGTGCTTTGTCCTGACTCGTAACACAACGCTCTGCCTTGGTCACTTTTGGATGTTTTATGATGACTTCACAGGTTGTTCCAGAGGATATCGTAGTAGGACCATTCTGGTTGTTTTCTCCTCGGGGCTAATGGTATTATCTTGACCGTCTTCCCGTTGAGGTTGGTGACCTCGCTGAGGATCTTGGCTGTGTTGTGGTCTTGGGGGGAGAGTATCAGGTCGCCAACGAGATTGGGCTTCACATTGAACTTGATGTTCTTGTATTCTAGTTCCAGTGCTACCACTACCTCGTATGCATGGTTGAATTCGGTTTCTTTGGGAATCTTGTACTTCACCACAGTCGGAATCGCGAAGGTGGGTGGTTCTTCCATGGGGTGGATTGCTGGGGACATATTGTCTATGTCGGAGATGTTGTTTTCCTTCCGAGGCCTCTTGTGGCATTTTCCTTCCATTGGTTACGTCTCTCTCGCTCGTCTTCATATCAATAAATTCACAATGAAGGCTCACTACACCTACCTAGTTCCTTGTTAGCCAACCTCCCTCCCCCCAACGGGGGGTCGTAGATTGGTAGCTCTGGTTTTGCAACAGGACCTTCCAAAAAGGGGGAGCCTACTCTACCCCATCAGCTAAACTCACCGGCCCAGCTCACACCCCTCTAAGGGGACCCTTTGTGGCCTGTCCTAACGACAGTTCCCGCAGGGTTCGTAAATACTGGAAGAATGGGTGAGGGCACTAAAATTGTGAGCATAAAACACAGAAACAAGCAAGTCAATTCAACAGAGACGAGATATCCACATCAAAGTGGGAGTGGAGTGAGTGGCGACAGAAAGTCTGGCCAAGCGCCGACGGATATGAACACTTGAGCAAGTGGAAGCACGTGGATGGATACTGCCTGAGGAAATAGAGGAAAAGGTGTGTGGACAAGACGAAGAGTGCGGGGAGATATGATAGAAGTATTTAAGTGGGTGAAAGGAATCAATAAAGGGGATATAGATAAAGTTCTTATAATATCCGAGCAGGATAGGACTCGTAGCACGGATTTAAGTTGGATAAGTTTAGGTTTAGGAGGGAGATAGGAAGGAACTGGTTCACAAATAGGGTAGTGGACGAGTGGAACAAGCTTAGCAACTTTGAGGCAAGTGCTGGAACGCTTGAAAGTTTCAAAAGGAGGCTGGATAGATCCATGGATGATAGAGTGTGGTAGTAACTCTCGACAGGAGATGCCGTGCACAGGCCAACCGGCCTATTGCGGATTCCTTATTTTCTTATGTTCTTATGTTCTTATGACAAAAGACTGGAACAGTTTCCTCAGGGACAATCATAATAAGGAAAAGTCGTTTGGTTTGCTAGCACATGTTAATGCACAATCAATTTTTGATGAAGGGAAAGTTGTAATATTTACCTGTGGTGAAGGTGTCCTGGTGAATCATATCTAACACCAAGAAAGTCCTTGTATTCGCTCAGAGTTACTCTCTGAGCAGCTTGTAACATAGAAGATTTACTCTCCCCTGTACATACAGCATACGCATTAATCTAGCCACTACATACTCGGTGCACTACGAACTGCTAATTAACCGAGGGTTAACTATGGAAAGCAAGCAGATTCGGAGCTGGTGGAAAAACATCACCCAAAGTTGTGAGCGCCATCTGGGGTAGGTTAAATCTACCTTAACCCTGGGTCCCGTGTCAGTCTCTGCCAGACATTCAACGGTTCTTGTTCTCCCCTGCCGATCCTGTGTGTGTGTGGTGAACATACTGTGGGACTACACCCTGCCAGCGTGCTATCTGGAACTACCGGCCATCTTGACTTGTATAGAGTATCAGTGCAGCTGAGTATTAATTTTCACCCTTGTACTACTTTTATTATTTTGATGATTGATAACTGTTTGTTAGTGGTAACGGCCATATATATGCATGTGTTTCGAGATAACTTTGTATTAATAATTTTATATAAAAACGCTTGCATGTTTCCCCTTTCAACTACAGTGAATTTTATAACTGATTGAGTTGAAAATACAAATAAATTATTTTTTGTTCCGTAATTGGACATAATTGGACATAATTGTTACAAGGTATCAAAATTAAATAAATTTCCTCAAAAAGCCCCTAGACACATACTGGTAAAGAAATCCTTGTCTATTAACTATTCCATTAATTTTCTTCTTCTCTTACAAGGTTTGATCCCACTGAAGACTTCTGTTCGTGACAGGATCTTTATATGTGTAAAAAAAAATCTTTGTATAGATATCTGCAGACGATGCCACCTAGCGGCAGAAGAGCTATTTTCAACATTATCACCAGTCGGCAAACCCTCACGACGCTTCTCGGTGTTTTCGCTGAGTTGTACGTTTTTTGTGTGATGTAAGATTGTAAGGTGCAAGCGTGTGGGTAAAAGAATCTTGTTCCTTCTACTCCCTGTTTAATATTGGAGGATTATGAAAGATTTCTCTTGGGCTGAGCGTGAGTCATACAAACTTCATCAACATTACTTTATTTGATAATTTCACACATGATATTCGTAAAAATGTTTCATTCCCTTTCTAATATAGATTTAGTAATTAAGGTAATTCTATTGATTTGCAGTATCATGAAGCATTGTCCGTAAAGAAAAGAAAAATATGGGGTGACATACTTATGTGTTCGTCAATTTATTATTTTAGAGGGAACTGTAACTTAAAAGAATTAACATGTATAAATAATTAATTGATGCTAAAGTAACAAGATTTTTAAAACATATTAACATATCCTACTTAGACACTTAGTACACAAAAATCTTGAATGAGTAATCGATTTTTAGATTACTAATTTTCAGTTACGATATATAAAGTCGAAAAGGTTTGCATTTAGTCTTTTAAGTTGGATCATCAGGAGAACATCCTAAAAGTTGGTGACCCAAGGCACCTGGAGGCTGGGGAGACAGCCATGACAACGCCTATGCCAGTATTATTAAACAACATCTTCCCTCTCTGACGAAGAGTCTTCTTGAAGGGAGTGTTCCTTCAAGCCGTATTTTTATTTGCTCGAACCTCTTCACCTTAGTGTGGGACTAAGTAGGGTAGGTCTGGTAATGCTGTCCACTTCGCCGATGCATTATGGGTCGTCTTACTCGTGTGTTTGTTTACCTTCGTTGGCGCTAAAATTAAAGAGTACTGCTCTCTCATCATGGATTTTTTTTCCTCCCAATCATCACGGGCAAGTCCTATATTGCAGAGAGAACGTTATTTATTAGTCCATTTGATTGGGGAGGAAAAGATTTTACAAAATAAAAATACTTGTGGAAAGCCTGCGAGTTATATACAGGGGAAATATAAATTTTCTAAGGTTTCTAATGTCATTTTCAAAAATAACTAATGTACAGTAATGCATAAAATAATAGGAAATGGCTTTTAAGTGCTGATATGCCCTAATTATATTGTCTTGGGTTAAAATTGTGGTTTTCAAAGAACAAAAATTATAAACGCCGCAATTTCAATATGTTTTATAGTGAGACGGTCGTATACAGTATATGGCAAATGTTTTAAAAAGTTTTATTTATAAGTTAAAGTTAAGTTAACCTAACCTAACCTAACCTTAACCTAACCTAGCATAACTTATCACATGCCGTGGGCGAACTTACTATTACTGAAACGGGAGAAGCTGCTGTGAAGTCCTCTATATTAGCCAAAATACCCCATCTCCCAGTGAACTTGTTTTATGATGCACCTAATTCAGCCAAATGGAAGTTTACCTAAACGAAATACTGTAAATGGTGGTGAAAAATTAGAGCCTGCAGTATTTCACATATTATATCATGATCCACTGTATCAAAAGTATTTTTGTATGTAATGTTACCACCCTTGTAACAATGCCCTCCCAGTGAAATTTGCATCTGCCCCATTTTAATATTTTAGGCATAAACCTCCCATTTATATTTTCCAGACAGAAACTCACTTAAAAAACTGCTAAAAAGTTGCATTAAGTAACTTAAATGTACTTACTTCATTAACATATGCCGCATAAAGTTTGGTGACGATTTTCTCCCAGTGAAATTTACCTCTATCCATTTTAAGCTTTCTAGGCCAGAACCTCGACATTTTATATTTTCTAAACAGAAATCACTTATAAAACTGCTCAAAGTTTAATAAATTACCTTAAATGTGCTTACCTGATTAGTACCAGCGTTAGTAAGATGAAATGACTCCAGCAGCTAGCATTTGGCAATGACAAAGCACAGCTTTTGCAAATGCCGTAATATGACAGGAAACAGGTTTTGCCAATGCCTGTTTCTTTGTACATTAATCGTACTGATTATAAATATTAAATAAAACTCACAAAATAAATATGAAGAGGGTGACGAAAAGCAGCTACTAGCATCTCTTCAAATTTCAGTAATCTTAGTTCGTTTTCCAGCCACTCCACTCTACCGTGCGCTGCAGTAAAAGGTCCTTCGCATTTACATATACGTTTTTCGACACAAGGACACTCTTCAAGGGAAGATGTTGTTTAATAATACAGGCGTTAGCGTCATACCAACCAACCTTACACGTGTAATCTATGATAATGAGAATAAGTAAGAGCATCACGGCAACACAGTGAATACTAGTAGTATGAATTGATCGTTGGTGTGATTCGTCCACAACAGTGCAAATTTATATATTTTATTAATACAGCGAAATCTCCGGCTGAACCCCAATTTAATGGACAAATGGTTAGATCAATGTCTGTTAGATGGAGGTTTCAACTGTACTGTACTTTAATTATCATCGTTATCAACAAAGCACCACGCTTTGCTGCATTTACATTGAAATGGCCGGACTCTTATTTTCCCATCTAAAGCAATGTAATTTCTTGAACCCGAAAAAAGTAGGTGTTAGAAGTGGTGAATCTTTATTGAGTGGGGAAAGTGTGTGTGTGTGTGGGTTTTTTTTTTTGTGTGTGTGTGTGTGTTTGTTGAAAAACAAGCAATATCATGTTAAAAAGTTGAGTGATAGCAGGAAAGGTACTTACATGAAGGGGAGGAAAGGTCTAAACCCAAACTGTTGTAATTAATACCCACAGCCTCACTGAACAAAATAGGGTTTCCAGGGTAAAATTAGAACACACGAAATAACACTGCCAAGTAAACAAGATATTACTAAAAATTGTAAAAACAAAAAAATTCCCGTAACTTACTGTAAAATGATCCATATTCCAAGTACTCGGTACATACAGACACACACACAAACACACTTTAAAAGTAAATCACTAATTTAGAATTGATTGAATCTACTTTTATTTTTTTTTAATTTATTGTTTAAATTTATATCTGCTTTGGTAAAGGGATTTCCTCTCGCCACTAAGTTTTCTGAAAAGAAAATGCAAGGAGCTAGATAATGATGACATTCAATTTAAGAGCAACATATTGAATGAGAAAGGCAAAAGTAATGACTAAAAAAAAAAGGGTCACAAATAGGGTGGGACTATAAAAACTAGAGATAATAATACCTTCTAAAGACAAAAGACGTAAAAGAGAGATTGATAAAGTTTGTAAAAAAATATGCACAATAACGTTGATAGTGTGGAGGTAAGAAATTACAAAAAAGGATCAAGCCTCTAGTTTGGGAAACGTAAGTTGTCATAACCGTGAGCCCTTTACCTCACTCCAGAAAAATCAAATCGATAAATATTATACATGCTCATTACTTACTGACCTATCCTACCCACCAACCTTAAATACCCACTACCCATCCCTGCACTGTACTGCCCATCGCCCCACAATACCCAACCCCTGCCCTATCCACCCCCCCCCCCCCACTTTCCATTTCTTGTCCTAAACATATTTTCCATTTCCTGCCCTACTCACTATTCCCCACTACTCTGCTCTGCCCATCACCCTTTACCACCCTGCCATGCCCACCACCCATCGCCATCCTGCCCACCAACCCTCACCACCCTGCCCTATCCACCACCCCTCATTTACCTGCACTGCCCATCACTCCTCAATCACCTGCTCTGCCCACCACCCCATACTCAACTGCTTTACCTACTACCCTTCACCACCCTCCCCACCACCCCTCCCTTACCTCCCCTGCCCACCACGCCTTACTCACCTGCCCTGCCTACCACCCTCACTCACCTGCCCTGCCCACCATCCCTCACCTTCCGTTTTATTTTGCCTCAACTAACATGTTATTTAGGACATACTTAATCTATAAAGATTCTCTAGGAGCTTTATTTGCTTCAGTCATCAATACCAGGGTTACAGAAGAAATGTTACAAGTAATATATCGAAACCATTGTTCAAACGAACCATTACACACAAATTTTTCAAACGGTTTTCCTTCTTTTATTTCCATTTCTCAGTATAGAAGCCTTCTCCCCATCCGTACAATCATATGGATCTACTCCTAATTTAACCAACTTGTCTATGAATTATTACTGTATATGGTTGACTGAAATAGTGGTTCACAGGATAATGATTTCATTCCATGCTATTTCAAGTTTTCTTTATATATATATATATATATATATATATATATATATATATAAAAGTTTTGGTCGAAAAAACATATTTGGGCAGTACAAACACAACTTAATATGATGCACTGTGAAAAAGTTGATGGTAAACCTCAATTTCAGCAAAAAATTATATGAATATATTTACTGATTAAATCTGAAGTCAGCTTCCATCAATTGGCATATTTACCATTACAGACATAAAAAAAAATCATTTTTTTTTACAAAGAGAGAACTAGATATTGGA
This sequence comes from Homarus gammarus, assembly GCA_958450375.1. NCBI lineage: Eukaryota > Metazoa > Arthropoda > Malacostraca > Decapoda > Nephropidae > Homarus > Homarus gammarus. Next base: position 513,938 of record CAUDMG010002750.1, on the reverse strand, counting down.
ACGCGTGACTACGACATACACGAAAATACTTTATTGCAGTCCATCTCTGTAAACCCGAATATCTGCCACTCTTTTGTTTTTTATTTTTTTTAAATTTTACCAACAGCGACTTACATTATTTTTGTATTTGCTCTCTCGGATTAATGTAAAATTATTCTGAGATAAAAATTAATTCCATAAACATAAATATACTGAGAAGTATCAATATATTATTTAGCTACCTGTAGCAAATAGTGGAAAATAATAAGTACAGCTTTTTATGAGTGTAAGCATCTACTTGGTCTGTCCGTGACCACCCCGGACATCTCTCACCTCCTGCGTGGAAATCAAATACCCGAAGTTATATATAAATGCTTGCTTGTTATACATTTACTAACTTCTCTCCGCCTTGACCCATTATTTATTCTCCATTTTCACTTCGTTATAATGTGTTTTCCAGTTATCATTTCTATTTACCCTGGTGATCAACACAAGTTATATAAGGTATTACAGTGTTCAACAACTCGGGCGTGGGTTTTTCTCTGAGTACTGAAGGATATATTATATATAGAATTTGCTTAATTAAACAAGTTAAATCCAGATATCACATTTCCCAGTGGACTCAGCACCGGTCTAAAACAATCTCTCAACTTTAAAAATATTCTTCTCGGTGATCCAATATAAAAAAGTTGCAAGGCTTCATTAATTCAATTTGTGATTGTTAAATTTCAGATGGCAATTTTGCCGTCGTAGATCCAAGTCGTAAAGAACCGTGAACCGTCGTTGACTTGAGTGGATGTGAATTATATCGTGTTGATCATGGCTTTCGTGAAACACGAATTAATATATAATATGAACGTCGTGGGCTATACTGTAAATGGTAGTTGGTCATGGGCGTCCTATGTTATACTGTAGTTGGTCGTAGAATGTGGCCGCCGAGGGCTATTCTGCAAATTGGTCTTTGATTATGGCCGTCGTTGGCTATGTTGTAACTGGTCATTGATTATGACCGTTGTGGGCTATACTGTAATTGGTCGTTGATGTTAACATAAGAACATAAGAAAATAAGGAGTCTGCAATAGGCCGGTTGACCTGTGCTTGGCAGCTCCTGTCGAGAGTTACTACCACTCTCTATCATCCGTGAATCTATCTAGCCTCCTTTAGAAACATCCCAGAGTTCCCGAACTTACTACAAAGTTGCTAAGCTTGTTCCACTCGTCCACCACCCTATTTGTGAACCAATTTCTTCCTATCTCCCTCCTAAACCTAAACTTATCCAACTTGAATCCGTTGCTCCGAGTCCTATCCTGCTCGGATATTATAAGAACTTTATCTATATCCCCTTTATTGATTCCTTTCACCCACTTAAATACTTCTATCATATCTCCCCGCACTCTTCGTCTTTCTAGGGAATGCAAGTTAAGTTTCTTTAACCTATCCTCATATGGAAGGTTTCTAAGTCCCGGAATCATTTTTGTCATTCTTCGCTGCACCGACTCTAGTGAATTTATATCCATTCTATAATAGGGGCACCAGAACTGAACCGCATAATCGAGGTGCGGCCTAACTAGCGCAAGATATAGTTGCAATAAGACCTCTGCACTCTTGTTACTTACACTTCTAGATATAAAACCCAATACTCTGTTTGCCTTATTTCGAACATTAACGCACTGTTTTCTAGGCCGTAGGTCCGGGCTTACAAGTACCCCTAGGTCTCTTTCACAAGTCGACTTCTCTAGGTTGATGTTGTTAAGGCTGTATACATTATAAGTATTTGTTCTTCCAATATTAAGTACGCTGCACTTGCTGGTGTTGAATTTCATTTGCCATTTTTCAGACCACCCCTGCAGTTTATTTAGATCCTACTGTAATGCATTTGCATCCTGCCCTGAATTAATTTGCCGCCCTATTTTGGTGTCATCCGCAAACTTGCTTATGTCACTGCTGATCCCAGTATCTAAATCGTTTATGTAGATTATGAACAAGAGTGGGCCTAGTACTGACCCCTGGGGAACCCCACTGGTTACACGGCCCCACTCAGATTTAACACCATCTACGCTGACCCTCTGCGTTCTATCGGTGAGCCATGATTTTATCCAATTTAAAACTTTCCCCTCGATACCATGAGCCTTAATTTTTCTCAGAAGCCTCTGATGCGGTACTCTGTCAAATGCTTTGCTAAAGTCTAAGTAAATAACATCGTAATTTTCGTCATTATCTACTACCTCGAAGACTTTCCTAAAAAACGTTAGCAGATTTGTTTGACAAGATTTTCCCTTTGTAAACCCATGTTGAGAGTCGTAGATTAATTTGCTTTTCTCTAGATGCGATCGGATGCTATCTGCTATAATTGATTCAAGAAATTTCCCCACTACTGACGTCAAACTGATCGGCCGGTAATTTGACGCTGATGCTCTGTCTCCCTTTTTGAATATGGGTACTACATTTGCCTGTTTCCACAACTCTGGCACAACTCCAGTGTCTAATGATTTTGTAAATAAGTTTACGAGGGGTCCGCTAATCTGTTCCCTACACTCTTTTAAGACTCGAGGAAAAATTTCATCCGGCCCTGGGGATTTTGTATTCTTTAGTTTATTTATCTTCTTAAGAACATCCTCTTTTCTGATAGTGATATTCTTTAATTTCTCTTCTTCCTTTCCCTTAAATATCAGTTCCACCTCCGGAATTTCATCGCAAATTTCTTCTGTGAAAACTGATAAGAAGTAGCTGTTCAATGCTTTGCTTAATTCTTCACTGCCATTTATCAATTCTCCCCTCCCTGACTTTAAAGGCCCAACTTTGTCCTTGACCTTTGTCCTATATACCTGGAAAAATCCCTTGGGATTCGCCTTGGATTCTCTTGCTATTTTAATTTCATAGTCTCTCTTTGCTTTCCTTACATTTTTCGTAACATTCCTAGATAGTTCATTATACCTATTTCTGAGCTGCTCCTCCCCTCCCTTTAATTCCTTATATATTCCTTTTTTTATTGCTATATCATGATTAAGTTTTCTGGTCATCCACCTTGTCTCATTCTTATCTGACCTAATTTTTCTGTATGGTATATTTTGTTCTTGTGCTTTATGTAGTATGCTATTGAATATATTATAGTCATGATCAATTGTTGTGTCATCTATGACCTCACCCCTTCCTACTGATAGAGAGTGGTAGTAACTCGACAGGAGCTGCCATGCACAGGCCAACCGGCCTATTGCAGACTCCTTATTTTTTTATGTTCTTATGACAGTCGACACCACCAGAAACTTCCGATCCCCTGACTCTCCCAAGATTATTCACCATGAGGACCTACCGAGCTTCACACCAACTCACTAAAGTCAACCTGCACTCCACCTGTGTCTCCTCTTCATGACCCTTTCCAACTACCTACTGTACCCTCCCTTCCCTCCAAAACCTCTCACTGCTAACTGTACTTCTTCACTTGTATATCATTCCTAATGTTTTATGTCTCTCTGCTACAACTATTATATATGTATATATATTTCATGTAAATCCACAGTGAAAACGTGGATAAGATAAATCTTGATAAAATCACACGGGGGAATTTGCTTCAAACATTCCAAAAAGATTTGAAACAGCCTTGATAAACTTGAAAAGAAATAAGAATATCCATATTACCAGGGCTGATAAGTCTAATGCTATTGTTATTTTGGATAAAAGTGACTACAATGATAAGATGAATTCACTACTTAGTGATGAAAGCACGTATTGTGTGAGTTCTGTGGGTTCTGTTACTTACAAATTATCCATGTGGCTGGTAAAGATGATATCCCCTCTTACAGGCCAAATATCTAATTCACATATACACAATAGCAGTGATTTAATTGATAAACTGAAGAAACACAATGAACCTTGCGAATTAATAAGTTTTGATGTAAATTCACTGTTCACTAGAGTACCTGTGAAAGACTTACTTTCATTTCTTAAAGATAAATTACAACTACTAGATTTAACTATTGAACATGATACGTTCCTGAAATTGATAGAGTTATGCGTAACTGACAATGTGTTTAGGGCAAATGGGAAGTTCTACAAGCAAATATTTGGGATGAGCATGGGTAATTGTCTTTCTGCTCCTCTAGCCTGTATTTATATGGAGTTTTTTGAGTCTAGATTACTACCCAATATAGTGGACTTTATTCCTCCATGGTACAGATATGTTGATGATGTTCTTTGTCTTTGGCCTAGAAACAGTGACCCTTTGGAATTTTTAGACAAGCTTAATGATATTGTCCCTAGTATCACGTTCAAAATTGAAAGAGAAATAAATGAATCCCCTCCATTTCTTGATATGCTTATCATGAGAAATGGCCAAAACTATAAATTTAAGGTATATAGAAAGCCCACACAGGTTGATAGTTTCATTCACTTTTTATCGAATCACTTTAAGTCTACCAAAATGTCAGTTTTTTCTGCTATGTTCTTAAGATGTCTGCGTATTTGTGACTCTGAATTTATTGACGATGAATTGAAACACATTCGTTCTATTGCACAGAAACTCGGGTACCCTTCTGTGTTTGTTGATCGTTGTTTTAAAAGGGCTAAAAAATCCTTTCATTCCTCTCAAACTTGACAAGTTCCTACACTTAAGGATATTTTGACTCTGCCCTATCGTAATGAATTTGTCCCGTTAGTTCGGTCCCTCAAGCTTCTAAATATTAATGTTGTTTTCAAGTATGACTCAACCATTACCAATATGTTAATAAGGAATAGCCCAAGTTTGAATGTAAATGGAAGTGTTTATTGTATTCCATGTAGCAAATGTAATTGTAATTATGTAGGTCAGACAGGAAAAACTCTGCAGCTCAGAATCAAACAACATAAGTATAATATCAAAACTGCATCTGAAAGCAGTGCCTTGTTCGTTCATGTTAGGAATAATAATCACCCCATTGCTTGGGAAAAAAGCTTAGAAGTATTCAAATCATCTTGTGTCACAGAAAGACTTCTGGTTGAAGCTAGTTTGATTAAGGAATTAAAATCAATAAACCTTAGTGATGGTCAGTTCAAAACTGATAATATGTTACATAAATTTATTTGTCAGTGGCCCAAGGTTAAAAATGATTTGAAAACCTTTGATCTAGATGTATGATAGTTATTTAGTGGGTCCCTTATTTCTGACCTGACCTGGTTAGTCACGTCACCACCCTTCTCCTAAGCTCCTCTACGTGTGTGTTGGTGTGTGGATTAGTGGATGTCATCATTATGACCTAACCTCATGTTTTTAAGGTCACCCTGTATATTCAAGCCTCTCTCTGTCCATGTAATCCAGTTGCCTCTGAAGATGTCTCGAATAAAGACGTGTGATTTTATCAAGATGTATATATATATATATATATATATATATAATATATATATATATATATATATATATATATATATATACATATATATATATATACATATATATATATATATATATATATATATATATATATATATATATATATATATATATATATATATGCAAGTAAATCACAGACTAGGTCTGTACTCACCCCTGAAGATGTGAATTACACGAAAGCGCTTGGGAACTTCGTGTTTTCTTCTTTCCTTGTGGTTATCAGCATATATATATATATATATATATATATATATATATATATATATATATATATATATATATATATATATATTATGAAAATCCACAATGAAAACGTGGATAAGATAAATTTTGATAAAATCACACGGGAAAATGGAAACAACGGAGTACCTTAGCTTTCGTCTTTAGTCAAGACATCTTCAGAGGCAACTCTGAAGATGTCTTGAATAAAGACGAAAGCTAAGGTACTCCGTTGTTTCCATTTTCCCGTGTGATTTTATCAAGATATATATATATATATATATATATATATATATATATATATATATATATATATATATATATATATATAATATATATAATGAAAGCGGACGATACACCACTCAAGCCTAACATAATGAAGAGTTCAATATGTCTCACTGAATGTAGATTATATCAACAAACATATTCGTATAAGGTCCGCTAAAAATATTCATAGATCAGGTGGCGACCGTGTCCTTTACCTGGAGGGAGTCTGTCTTCGTCTTTAGTAAAATTCTAAATTCGTGTATTTTATGGTACTTAACCAGATGAAGTACATAAATATTACCTACTGAAAGTGAGTCCCGTGTGCCTGACGACAAGTTTATCCACCCAGTACTGTTTATTGTCTCTGAATTCCTATGCCTTACTTTATTTAATCTAGAAGTCAACGTGTCATTTTAGCAAACCATGAGAGACATCTATATGTAAGTCAGCCACTGGCAAACCTTGGTGTGTGTAGTCTGTTGCCATTTATGGGAATAAATGCAAATTCACCATGCATGATTTCCTCTGTAAAGCCATGTTGTGCCCAGTTGAAACTATGCTGCCACACGTTGAGTGATGGTGTCCTTCAACATTTGCTCAGTTTTGCAGATATGATAGGCTGAGTGGCCTATGCTTTTCTGCTGCTTTCCCGTTATCGTTCTTGACTGGCTTCCAACTTCTAGGCACTATCCCTTGATCCAGGGATTTGCTGATCAATAGTCTTAGTGTAGCGTAGAGTCCATTCGTTACCTTTAGTATTACTTTGGTTTGTGATTCATCTACGGGACTTAGCCGCTGCGTTAAGAAGTTTTTAATTTTTTAATCGCTGCCATGTTTTTTTTTTTTTGTGTGTCTCATTTTTCCTCTTAGTGACACCACCATCGTTAAATCTCTGCATTTTCCTCCATATACGCATGGATGAAGTTATTATATTCTATGTGTCATATTTTCTTACAACTTTAAAAGGTATTATATATTTATGTACTATAAACTGCAGGTTAGCCATAATGTTAGTGGTGTCTGGTTATGTCTTTGCTATATAGGTCGAGGATTCTGGCTTGAAAATATTTCACTCCCCTCTCTGCTTTGGTAAGGTTGTATAAACCTTTAATGACCTTCGGTTTGCAGTTCAGATTTACAACCCCTACTTTGTTGTGTTAAGATATATTCACCGACACTGCTGATGAAGCTTCCATTTGTTTGGGGGTGTGCGATATGGCCCAAGGCCGTGTGGCCACGCCAGCGTATGTTTACAAGCGACCTCACCTTCGGCGTCCTTAAGGCAGCTGGAAGAACCCCGCCAATTAAGATCAAGTAAGAAATCGTGTGCCTATTTGAAACTATTAGAGAGTTTAGGATAACAAGAGAGAAAATATATCTACTTAAGTCCAAAGAAATTATCCAACCTTGTCCGAGTATTGTTTTTTACGCGTTTGTTAAAATTTTCCTTATACAAGAGGTGCTCATGACAGGGTTATGGTAATTATTGTATCCTTGGGCTATCTTGGATGTGCATTCGTGTCTGCCGAGAATATTGTTGCCGCATTCAAAAGAAACACATATTTTATTATTTTCCCATATATTGCAATTTGAGAGTGAATTTGGTCACGCTAAAGCATCTATTCTCAAATAATTCAGTTAATTTACACCTTTAATCAGAGGTGAAAATGAAGGTAAAAATGTTAGTGAATTGACATTCAGGTTAGCGGAACGTTGTGTGTTGGATATAAAAGATGGCGAGTGAGGTAAGGACACACTTGAGACCTGAACCTCGGCGAGGTTGGTTCTCCCGGCTCCCTGATCCTTCCCCCCGAGGTACCGCGTGACCATGATTATGATCACCCTAGCCCAGGCGAAGGTTGTGAGACTGATTCCGGTCGAGCACCCTTCGCGCAAGAAACTAAATCTTCTTGTGATTAAAGATTTTTTCGACCACATTGGACTAAAGGGGGTGACAGGGGTCGTCCGGAGTAGCGGTGGTACCCTTATCATCACGTTCGAAGAATGGGGGCAGGCCCACAAATTACCCCATCGAACCATCATCAATGGAGTTGACGTCATGTTTGACGCCCTCCTTCAGGATAACTTGATTTTGGGAGTCATTTCCCACTCTGAGATTGAGTATCTCGAAAGAGATGAACTTGGCGAGCTGATTGGAGATCAGCTCGCAGTACTTAGGAAGCTGACCAGCACAACTGTCCTGGTTGGTTCTCCTAAGGAACTTCCCAGCTCCGTTATACTGGGTTGGGAGAAAATCCCAGTGAAACCTCAACAGCCAAAACCCACTCGTTGCTACAATTGCCAGAAATATGGCCATCTGGCAAGGAAGTGTCGCGCTCCCAAGGTGTGCTCTAGCTGCGGGGCACCCGGCCACACCGACGCTGACTGCCAGGCGGCCGTTAAGAAGTGCGCGGCTTGTGGTGGCCCTCACTCCTCCTCCGACCGGCTTTGTCCCAAGTGGAGGGAGGAGTGCAGGGTGGCCAGGCTGCGGTCTAAGGAAAAGTTGACTTACAAGGAGGCTCTCCTTGCAGTCAAGACTCTAGAAAAAAACAACCAAGACCGAAACAAACAAGAAAAGAACAAACAAGACAAAAACGTACAAGAAAAGAACAATCAAGATATCAACAAAGAAGAACCTTATAATATTATCGAAGACCAGACAGAACAAGACCAAAAAGAAGAAGACGAAGAACAAGAAGTAGAATGGAAAGTTAAAACTAAAAGAAGAACAAAGAGAAAAAAGAAGACCAACCAATCAGCTTCGGCCGAAATAGCCTAACGGCGAAGAGGCCAGAAATCCCTAACAACCTTGAACTTTGTAAGGACACCAGACTCCAGTCAGGGCCAGCTACCAGTAGAGGTGTGTCCTGTCCGTTCACTACAAGTAGACAAAGGAAGTCACTTCATTACCTCACACGCCTTAACAACTAGATTACTAGAAGAAAACTTGACCTCAACAAGGTAAGTACAGTGCATGATTGCATTTAGTACAAAGAAATACATTCATAAGCAACTATGTATACAAAACATAAGGATATTTAAGCAGAGATTGACTGAAACACATACTCTGTAACACTAAAATTGGGTACAAGTCAAATTATGTTTTATGAATTAATGAAGAGAATGGAGGTGAAAGAGCTCTGACTGTGGCCTCTATTTTATGTTGGAAGAAGTGATTGTGTTTATATGTGGAAGATCTTTTTGTTTATTTCATTATTGTGTTTGACTATACAGTTATTAATTTTATTTTAAGTAAGAAGAAGCAAAATAGTGCATATTATGATCACTTCAAATTATTCTGATGAACCATATTTGTTAGGTTCTGAATAATAAGTTCTATATACAGGAGAGAACACAAACACCTGTATAGTTTTGTAGGTTCGGTTTACTGGATAAGAGTATGTACACAAAGGAGAGCAGCACTCTCTCTTGACTAGGCTCCCGGTCAACTGCTATAGGCGACGTATGGCAAGTGATACATTAGCAGCTTCCATACGTCGCCAGGCACATTAATTAAGCGTGTGGGATATGGTAATAACATTGCCACACGCTGCTAGCTAGGTAATAATAATAAATGGAGCACATACATAATATACATACATGATATATAATCCAGCATACATAATATACATACACCTCCCTCCCCCCTATACGCTCATAGCAAAGTCTTGAGCGGACCTTTTCTTTTGGATCCGTTCTGAGCGTCGAGGGACTTCATCACTGGGAAGGGTATGGGACTCAACACTGGTGGCGGGGCCAGCAGAAGGCATTGTTACGGGTCGGAGAAAACGGCGGTTCCTCCACCACACACGACCACTGGGTAACCGCACCTGGTAGTCCCGTGACCTGCCGAGACCCATGACTACGCCTACTTTGTCCCAACGTAGGGAGGTCGGGTCCTGAACACGGACTTGGGTGCCGACACTCAACCTGGGGAGAGAACGGGCGTGGTCATTGTAGCGGGCGACGACGTCCTGAACACGTTCGGCGGCTCGGCGATCACAATCCTCTGTCTTGGCCTGCCACTCCTTGGAGAAGGATTGAGGGTGAGCAGGGACACAAGAACGAAGGGGGCGTCCATACAAAACCTGGGCAGGGGAGCGTCCGGTGTAGTTAGGTGTGTTGCGGAGTTCAAGAAGACCCCTGTCGAAGGCCTCGCAGTCAATGTTCCCAGAAGGGGCCACCTTAAGGATGAGGTGCTTCAGGGATTTGACAGCAGCCTCAGCGTGGCCGTTGGACTGCGGGTAATGGGGCGATGACAACACATGCCGGACTCCCCATCGGTCAAGGAACACAGCAAAGTCCCGGCTTGTGAACTGAGGCCCTCCGTCGGTTCGCAGGCGTACAGGAACGCCCACGTCACGGAAGTAGTGGCGGAACTTGCTGATGGTGGCGGCAGACGTCGTGTCATTACCGCACTTGATGACAACCGGCCAACCAGAGAGACGGTCGACGATAACGAGGAAGGACTTTCCTGACACACAGAAAAAGTCGGCCGACACAGACTCAAAGGGGCGGGTGGGGTTGTCGTCACTCATAAAGGGTTCCTGCTGCTGGCTGGGTTGTAATACTTGGCAGGGCTCACACGCACGGACAACATTGGAGATGTCGGAGTTGATGCCGGGCCAGAACACAGTCTGTCGTGCACGTCGTTTGGTGGCCTCAGCTCCACGGTGACTGTCGTGAAGGCGGGCCAAGGCGTGGGGACGTGATGCAGCAGGGACAACTACACGTGCTCCGTACAGAACAAGGTCTCCGTCGCAGTAGAGTTCATCGCGGAGTTTCCAATACGGGAGCAGGGTGTTGTGAAGATCGTAGCGGTTGCTAGGAAATCCATTCCTCACACACTCGACGAGTCGGACATAGGAAGGGTCATCTCGGGCCGCTGTTCGAAGGTCCTCCATTGCCTTGTCGTCATCTGGTGACAGGTCCGAACGAAGGGATTGGACGGCATGGAGAGTGACCACAGTCCTGACGGAAAGAGCGAGGTCGGCGTCGAGTACATGGTCTTCTGGAGTAGGGCGGCTGACAGGGGAGCGGGATAAGGCATCAGGGATGCAGAGCTCCTTACCAGCACGCCACACTGCAGTGAAGATGTACGCCGAGAGTTTCTCTTTCAGACGCTGGAGGCGAGGGTTCTCAACGGCGTCTAGCGTGTAGTGGTTGAGGATCGGGACAAGCGGGCGATGGTCGGTCACTAGGTGAAAGTATTGCAGGCCTATGAGGTAAAACCTGCACTTGGACATCGCCCAAACCGCAGCCAACAGCTCCAACTCAATAGTGGCATAGCGCGTCTCAGTGTCAGAGAGGAAACGCGAGCCACACTGGACGAGCCGGAACTGCCCTCCACCATGATCCTGCAGTAGGGCGTATCCCACGCCATACAAGCGTGAGGCATCTGTCTGCAGAACTGTCGGCAAGGCTGGGTCAAACGTGGCGAGGACAGGTGGACGAGACAGGGCCTGTTTCACTTGCTGGAAGGCCTTGTCGTGGTCGGGGGTCCACAGGAATGTCCTCTTGGGGCTCATCAGGGGGCGAAGTGGTTGAGCAGCTGCGGAGATGTCCGACGAAAACTCTGCTAACTGGTTGACGAGACCGATGAAGGACCTCAAGTCGGTCAGGTTAGCAGGGGTGGGAAAATCCGTAATGGCGCGGACCTTTTCCGGGTCAGCTGCGATACCATTCCCTGAGAGGGTGTACCCACAAAAGTCAACTGAAGAGCTGGCCAGAACAAACTTGTCGGCATTTAGGGTAATGCCGTGCTTCCGGCACCTGTTGAGTACCTCGTAGATACGGCAGAGGTGATCCATATAATCCTCGTCGTACACGAGTATGTCGTCGACCACTTTCACGCAGTTTGCCAGACCTTGTAGAGCCATATCACCTCGAAGACAGAAAGCGTCTCCTGTAGCGGCGAATCCCATGGGGCCACGGCAATAACTGTAACGTCCATGCGGGGTGATGAACGTTGTGAGTGGTCGGTCTTCCTCGGCAAGCTCTATCTGCCAGTATCCACACAGGGCGTCCATCGTCGTGAAGAAGCGCGCCTTCGGGTTCACGCTGCGTATGGCTGCAAAGGGCGTGGGAGAAGGGTGCGCAGGACGAGACACCTGGTTGTTGAGCTTGGAAAGGTCAGTGGTGATCCGAACACCACCTTTAGGTTTTGCGACGACAACCATCGGGTGACACCATGGAGACGGGTCATCGCCGGTTGGTACAATAATTTCTTGGGCGACCATGGAGTCCAGCTCGTTTTTGACCGCCTCGCGGAAGGCCAGGGGAACCAGTCGAGGGGTGTAAATAGCGAATGGCTTCGCGTCGTCCCTCAGGTGGATCCTCATGGGGGGGCCTGCCATCTTCTTGAGAGGCTTGGATTCCAGAGCGGACTTGGTCACCAGAACGTCGCTGAATTCCTTCAGGAAGTACTTCCGAGCATCCGAAGGAGAGGTGTCACTGGCAAGAGGCAGGGGTAGGGCGGCAGCAGGGTCGTTGCTGCTCCCTTTTTGCACCCTGTTGGCGTGTTTTACCTCAAGAATAGGTTTGGGGAAGTCCTGGGAGATGATGGCCAACTCCTGACAATGTCTGTAGGACAGCAAAGGAGTCTGGACACCGTTATGCACATCAATCCAGGCTTGACACGACCTGTTGCCAAAGGTGACTTGTGCTTGGAGTGAACCCAGGGCCGGGGTCATCTGTGAACCATCTGCCATAAAGCGGAGATCCTTGGGGGGCGGTCCTAGATCACTTGGAGAGAGCCCCAAGCATTGCAAATGCTGGGGACCGATGACTGTAGCATCAGCGCCGGTGTCGGGCAACATCTGAAGGCGGGATGACACACCGCCGTAGGTCACGATGACGCTGATGTACTGGGGGACTTTGGTCCTGGGACGCTGGGGGGAGCACACATTCCTAATGTGGCTCGAGCGTTGTCAAGAGTCGTCGTACCTCTGATTGGAAGACTGTGGGCGGCCCTCTCTGGTGGAGGGGGGCTGAAGCTTCCGCCGACGCGGTCCCTTGGGTATGTTGGAAGGGCAACACTTGTCATAGTGGCCCAGACGACCACACACATTGCACTGGACGCGTTTGGCTGGGCACCGTACTGTGAGTGACCAGTGGCCCTTACGGTCACAACTGTTGCAGGTAGACTGAGCAGCTGGACACACCTGTGTTCCGTGCTGCTTACCACAGTTGTTGCAAAATAAACCGGGCGTGGACGTGGTGGGCGAAGGCGTAGGAACGGACTTCTTGTCCTTCTTGTACCGGGACACAGCGCGTACAGCTGTAGGGGGAGCACGGATGGCAGAGGTGGCACACCTGGCAGCCTCATAGGAGCGACATATCGTCAACACATCCTTAAGAGAAGAGGAAGAGTCGAGGGAGGTGAGGCGTTGGACAAGTTCCTCGTCCTTAACACCCATCAGGATCACCTGCCTCAACTGGGTCTCCTCGCACTGCTGGTGGTGGCCTGGACATATATCTACCTCTTCCGAGGCTCTCTTAAGACGCACGTAAAAGGCATCAAAAGACTCACCCTCCATCTGTCTGCAGCTAAACAATTCCCTCCTGCGCAGAGCTTCATTCTGCTGTCCTTTGATGTGCCGTTGTAGAACGTCCAGTACCTCCTCTACAGACAGCAAAGAGGTTGGGGGTACCTGCAACGTATGTTCCAAGACACGCTGAATTTCCAAGGACAGGCACATGCGCAGCTGGATGAGTTGTTTAGGCTGTGACAAACTCTGGAGATCCACCATTGTAGAGTAATCAGTCCACCGTCGCCGCCATTCACGAAAAGTCTGGAAAGTCTCATCAGGCTTCAAGATGGGCGGCGTTTGAGCTGCTGCTTTAGGTGGGGCTGGGGGGTGTGAAGGAAGCATGGATGAGGTATCTGAACCAGTCAGTACCGAGGCAGTGTTAGAGCCAGGGGCTTGGTTAACAGTGAGGCGAGATATCAAGGCTTCAAACCGTTCACTGTCTTCCAATCTCCGTTGGTTGTCTCGTTCTGCCTCTGCTTGCCTTCTGTGCTCATCCGCCAAACGTCTGTGAGCTTCATCCTCGCGTTTCTCATCTCTCATAAACTTCAGTAAAGCAATTATCTCTGGAGACAACGCTGAATATTGAGGTGAGGGACTGCGCGATGTGGGGGCTGGAGCGTCGTGGCCGGCCTGGTCATCCATCTCTGCGGGGCTATCACCCGCCTGAGTCATCCAGACGCTGGGTCCACGGCTACGTAAGGCGTGAGACATAACTACTTCCTCTGTGTACTATGTCTTAAATCAGTGTTGACCGGTCAGCCCGTCGTATCAACAAGATTTCAGACAAAAAATTAATTAAATACACAGATAAGTAGGTTATATATATAAAATATATATAAGAAGCCGCGCGGTCAGCGAGTGTTAGTGCGTGTACGTGTGCGAGTGAGTGTGTGTCCTGGGCGGGTAGAGCGTCTCGCCCCAGCTGTGAGGGGGGGTGGAGGCGGCGCTGTGAGGGGGGTGGAGGGAGAGGCGCGGCGACTCCCAGTCAGTCTAGTTACCCTCAGGACGCGGTCAGAGACGGGTGCACTGAACTTTACTCCTTACAAATGCCCAGAACGTGCCGTATACCTTGGGAATCCTTTAGAACAAGGTCACACATGAATGGCACGAACACACAATGCACTAAACACTTCACAGAAAATCACTGTCACTGACACTGCTCAAAGTTGCTGAAATTCTTCGAGGAGAGGTGACCCAAGCGAGAGAGGAGTCCGTACGCCGGCTTCCCCACAAACTTTGCACTATCACTCGTAATTATCCAGTAAGATCGGATCACTGCGCCATGTTAGGTTCTGAATAATAAGTTCTATATACAGGAGAGAACACAAACACCTGTATAGTTTTGTAGGTTCGGTTTACTGGATAAGAGTATGTACACAAAGGAGAGCAGCACTCTCTCTTGACTAGGCTCCCGGTCAACTGCTATAGGCGACGTATGGCAAGTGATACATTAGCAGCTTCCATACGTCGCCAGGCACATTAATTAGGCATGTGGGATATGGTAATAACATTGCCACACGCTGCTAGCTACATAAATGGAGCACATACATAATATACATACATGACATATAATCCAGCATACATAATATACATACAATATTCACTGTTATTATTAGGATATATTATTCATTGATTTAGCTTCTACAAGCAGGCATTCGAAATCCAGGAAATATAGAAAAGTATATGTATAATTTACTAAATATTAGCTTCACGTGTATTCTTGCTAGTGTATTGATCAGCTATGTTTGTTTGCAGATGCGTTCGGCATACATGGTGTTGATGGTGGTAGTTCTGACGTGGGTGATGGCAGCTGAGGCGTTTTTTCCGTTGGCGGCCCTTGCGGCTTTAGTGGGCTCAAGAATTGCATCATTTGCAGTGCCTTTGGTAGGTCTGAGTCACTGCCATACATAAAAGGGACAGAGGGTGTAACACACTGACACACTCTCACTAAGAGTTGTATCTGGTTGTATTAACACTGATTTCTATTTCAGGGTATAGAACATGGAAAGCGCTCTGTCAACTTAGTGAGTAGTGATGATGAGAAGAATATATTGTTGTCTGTTATGACTCGACTCGACCCCGATGGCTGTATTCTCAAGCTGCTGTGTAGCCTGGAGACGAGTAGTACAGAAGGGGTTCACACCCTGAAAGAGCGCGCCCTGGTGGACACGTTCACTAACCAAAACGAGACTCTCACTCCTTACAACGCTGCCTACATCTATGCCGTGAATATCGGCCAGCACGCTCATGACGCTGCCCTCTGTGATAAGAAGTTCAACAAGTGTAGTATAAGTGTCGCTGAGTTAAGAGACCTGCTAGAATGGAGCTCGAACTGCGGCGAACTGTAACTTTTACCACAGAACTACAGAAGGTAAGCTGTAGATGACCGTAATGTTTCACTGCTGCATAGAACACTGTACTGTATACAGTTGTGTACGTACAGCATCATTATTATTCTATTATACTTGGTTTAAGTTTGTTTGTCTTGTGTATTGTTGTATAATTGTTAGCCACTGTTGCGGATTTTATGTCCAAAATTGTACGATATGATTTTCGTCTTTCTGTTGTTTTCGTACTTTTTCCTTTAATGTAACCGTGTTTTCTGCCTCACTGGAGCCTTCTGTGGCTCGAACGCGGTGTACCATACTTGTAATGATACTTATATGACTAAATTTGTTGATGTAACATTATATAACATAATTATGAAGATGGTAGTCATAGAAAAAAGTTAAACATATTTTATTCATACCATTATTTTCTTCCGTGTTTATGTTTATAATTATACAAATTTATTCTTTGCTTTCGTAATTTCTTGTACATTTAAAATAATGAGCTTTGAATTTTGTATTGCACCTACCTTATGTATACCAATAAACATTGAAGGTATTTCTTAGTTCAATAATAATCATTCTAAAAAGGACCTTAATGCTTTTACCACATTTATTAACTATACGTATAAGAGTTAGAGTAGAATGGAACTACAGTATAGTCGTTTTTACCTGTACCGTATCCCATCATATCATTACAGAATGTTAGTAATGGTATTGTAAACTATATATATATATATATATATATATATATATATATATATATATATATATATATATATATATATATATATATATATGTATATATAATTATATATATATATATATATATATAATTATATATATATATATATATATATATATATATATATATATATACACATATATATATATATATATATATATATATATATATATATATATATATATATATATATATATATATATATATATTGATAAAATCACACGGGAAAATGGAAACAACGGAGCACCTTAGCTTTCGTCTTTATTCAAGACATCTTCAGAGGCAACTGGATTACAGCTCTCTCAAATCAATCCCACTTTACCTTATATGTATGGCTTGATCAAAACCCACAAGCTTAATAATCCATTACGTCCTATCGTGAGTTCTGTGGGGTCTGTTACTTACAAATTATCCAAGTGGCTGGTAAAGATGATATCCCCTCTTACAGGCCAAATTTCTAATTCACATATACGCAATAGCAGTGATTTAATTGATAAACTCAAGAAACACAACGAACCTTGCGAATTAATAAGTTTTGATGTAAATTCACTGTTCACTAGAGTACCTGTCAAAGACTTACTTTCATTTCTTAAAGATAAATTACAACTGCTAGATTTAACTATTGAACATGATACTTTCCTGAAATTGATAGAGTTATGCGTAACTGACAATGTGTTTAGTGCAAATGGGAAGTTCTACAAGCAAATATTTGGTATGAGCATGGGTAATTGTCTTTCTGCTCCTCTAGCCTGTATTTATATGGAGTTCTTTGAGTCTAGATTACTACCCAATATAGTGGACTTTATTCCTCCATGGTATAGATATGTTGATGATGTTCTTTGTCTTTGGCCTAAAAAAAGTGACCCATTTGAATTTTTAGACAAACTTAATAATATTGTCCCGAGTATCACGTTCAAAATTGAAAGAGAAATAAATGAATCCCTTCCATTTCTTGATATGCTTATCATGAGAAATGGCCAAAACTATAAATTCAAGGTATATAGAAAGCCCACACAGGTAGACAGTTTCATTCACTTTTTATCGAATCACCTTGAGTCTACCAAAATGTCAGTTTTTTCTGTTATGTTCCTAAGATGTCTGCGTATTTGTGACTCTGAATTTATTGACGATGAATTGAAACACATTCGTTCTATTGCACATAAACTTGGGTACCCTTCTGTGTTTGTTGATCGTTGTTTTAATAGGGCTAAAAAATCCTTTCATTCCTCTCAAACCAGACAAGTTCCTACACTTAAGAATATTTTGACTCTGCCCTATCGTAATGAATTTGTCCCGTTAGTTCGGTCCCTCAAGCTTCTAAATATTAATGTTGTTTTCAAGTATGACTCAACCATTACTAATATGTTAATAAGGAATAGCCCAAGTTTGAATGTCAATGGTAGTGTTTATTGTATTCCATGTAGCAAATGTAATTGTAATTATGTAGGTCAGACAGGAAAAACACTGCAGCTTAGAATCAAACAACATAAGTATAATATTAGAACTGCATCTGAAAGCAGTGCCTTGTTCGTTCATGTTAGGAATAATAATCACCCCATTGCTTGGGAAAAAAGCTTAGAAGTTTTCAAATCATCTTGTGTCACAGAAAGACTTCTTGTTGAAGCTAGTTTGATTAAGGAATTAAAATCAATAAACCTTAGTGATGGTCAGTTCAAAACCGATAATATGTTACATAAATTTATTTGTCAGTGGCCCAAGGTTAAAAATGCTTTAAAAACCTTTGATCTAGATGTATGATAGTTATTTTGTGGGCCCCTTTTTTTTTTTTTTTTTTTTTTTTTTTTTTTTTTTTTCTGACCTGACTTGACTAGTCACGTCACCACCCTTCTCTTAAGCTCCTCTACGTGTGTGTTGGTGTGGGGATTAGTGGATGTCATCATTTTGACCTGACCTTATGTTTTTTAGGTCACCCTGTATATTTAAGCCTCTCTCTGTCCATGTAATCCAGTTGCCTCTGAAGATGTCTTGAATAAAGACGAAAGCTAAGGTGCTCCGTTGTTTCCATTTTCCCGTGTGATTTTATCAAGATTTATCTTATCCACGTTTTCATTGTGGATTTTCATAAAATATATATATATATATATATATATATATATATATATATATATATATATATATATATATATATATACAAGTAAATCACTGTAGGTGAGCGTGATCCAGGTATATGCTGATAACCACAATTAAAAAGAAAACACGAAGTTCCCAAGCCCTTTCGTGTAATTCACATCTTCAGGGGTGAGTACAAACCAAGGAGAAGTACAGAACAAGTTATATATATATTCAGAGGAGGGTGAGATCAAGTCCACAGTGGTCAGGTAGCCGTCGGTAGTCAGGTCAGAGGGTAAGCTGATCCAACCTTCTCACCTGGTTACAAATCTTCTTAATTACGAAATTATCCAATTTTTACATACCATTGCTCAAATTCATGTTGACGGATTCGGTATGTTTAATGTTCCTACTGTCAATTGAATTACAAGGTAATATTGAGGAGGCATTATCCCAGTCAATGCAATGCTTATTATCCCTCAAATGAACAAACAGAGCATTGGATTCCTGGCCTGTTCTAACACTATATTTATTCTGTTTAAGTCTAGTTACAAGATCTTTACCTGTCTGGCCTAAGTAAAACATATTAAATTCCTTGCAATTAACTTTATAAATGCAGCCACTTGTATTGTTGGGGGAGTTCTTGATTAACATTTGTTTAACAGTGCATGAGTTTTTAAATGCCACGTTGACGTTCCAGGTTTTTAGTTGTAAAGGAATATGAGAGAAATTTTTGTGAAATGGTAATACTAAGAGATTCTTATGGTCATGGGTGGGCTTGGGATCAGTTCTATAAAAAGATTTCTTAGTAATGTTCAGGCATTTGTCTATGAAAGATCTAGGGTATTTAAGGTTTGAGCCAATATTATTGTCATGTGCCTGTAACTCTTAGGAACACCCATGTCGTGTGGTATCTGTTTACGCCTCCACTCCACACAAGCTATTAATAACTTGTTATTTTTACTATTATCTTATTGTTGTTCTTAGTTACTTAGGTTAATTGTATATCTATGTATGTCTTTAATATGCATCATTTGTGTTACTCTGTTAAGTCAAACCAAGAGTAGTATTAATTAGTTATAGACTATTTGGCAACTGTCCTGGGTCACGTGAGCTAAGACGCTCCTCACTCATATTCTGTGTGGCCAGAGACTCTCTCTCTAGTAAACCGTGGTATAGGTAAGACGTGTCCACACCGACTCAAGCCTTGACACTTGCCCAGTACAGACGTGTCTTGGTCAGTCATCTACAATACCCTAGTGGTATCTGGTAATTAGTGGCACGTTAAGTTAAGCCTAGGAAGGGATCCTGGTGTTAAGGAATCTCCTATTTGGTAGGAAATAACCAGTTGGTTATGATTGCTGTGTATATATTGTAATGACTGTGTTTAATATAGTTAATGTTAAGTAGTACTCATTTGATCTAACTCCTTAACGGTATATTTTCACCCTTCCGGCATCACTTTTATTTTAATATACAATCACTTATTCCCTTAAATTCCATGGTTGCTAGACAGTACTCCTTTAAGAACATAAATTGAATCATCTAATTATCTTCCCATTTGTGATGCACTTACTCCAACTTATTCTTACTTATTCAAGTACATTCAGTTGAGCCGGGTTTTGTGGGGATAATTATTGCCGTGTTCCCTGTTTGTTCCTTTATTTGATGATAACTTGGGGTAGGTTTCACTCCCCAGGTATAAAAAGGATATTGGGATCACGACATTATAGATATATTTATATTCCTCATCAATGAATTCCGGGCTGCAAATTCTCAAAGCAGGTAAAAACATTGTTGAAAATACTGACTGTTTGACTCTATTATGGTGGGCAGAATAATAATGAATGTATGAATACACATTAGTAGGTTTTCTTTAAATACTGAACTTAAAGGTGTTACCTATTCTGTGGATCAGACAGTCTAGGAATGGCAATTTACAGTCATACTCTAATTCCACAGTGAATTTGATTGAGGGGGGCTAAGTTACTAAGTTGTGGCAGGAAAGCTTTTAGGTCCTCATTACTTGGCCAGAGACATAATACATCATCTACATATCTAAACCAGACTGCTGAAGGTGGTAAAATATTACTTAATAGTTTCTTTTCAAAGAATTCCATATATAGGTTGCTTAATACAGGTGAGAGTGGATTACCCATTGCCATACCAAATTTTTTAGCATAATATTCTCCATCGAATTCAAATTTACAATCCTTAATACATAGTTTGATGAGTTCGATGAAGTCATCTTTTGAGACGGGCAATGAAATATTATCCAGGGAATCTATGAGGAACTCCAGTAAATCATCAACTGGGACCTTGGTAAAGAGTGATGTTACATCAAAACTGACCAGCTTAAAATCATAATTAATGTTTAAGTTATTGAGTTTATCAACCAGATCCATATTATTCTTAATATTAGAGTTAGAAATGTTGCCAACTAGGGGATTTAGTTTAGAAACTAACCATTTAGATAATTTATAAGAGATTGACCCAACTGAGCTAATGATGGGTCTTGCTGGGTTATTGGGCTTGTGGGTCTTGATTAAACCGTACATGTATGGCAGTAGAGGGGACGTTGAAGTAAGATGTTTAATGAGAGTAGCTTTGCCTCTCAATAGGGACTTAAGTTTTTTGTTGAACTGGGTGTTGACAGTATTGAGAGGATTATTTATGAGTTTAGAATATGTTGTAGTATCACATAACAGGTCATTCATTTTAGAGATATAGTCATCTTTGTTTAAAATCACTACTGTGTTGGCTTTATCTGCTTTAGTGACATGTAGATCCTTATTTTTCTTAAGGGCTTGGATTGCTTTGGTGAATCTCTCTGGACATTTTGGAACACAAGGCTTAGACATACATGCAGACACAACCCTTTTACACATGTTCACTTCTTCACTTGTCAAATTGCTGAATTTCTCCAAATTGCAAAATACTCTGGCTATGACAACACTGTCGACTCCCTTGCTAGATCCATCAAAACTTAAACCATAACTAAAATAGGACGTGTTATCAAATCTGACGAGGACTCGGCAAAACTACAGGAAGATCTAAACAAATTTTTCGAATGGTCTGAAAAATGGCAGATGAAATTCAACGTCGACAAATGTAAAGTACTCAGTATAGGAGATGTAAACAGGGAAACCAGATACCAGATGAACAACGATGTCATAGAGAAATCCGACTGCGAGAGAGATTTAGGAGTAATGATAAGTAGGAACCTTAAGCCAAGTAAACAATGTGTTTTTGCTCGTAACAGGGCTAATAAAGTACTTGGGTTCATACAAAGGAGTGTTAGTTACAAGACTAGGGAGGTCATCCTAAAACTGTATCTTGCTCTTGTGAGACCACACCTGGATTACGCAGTTCAGTTCTGGTCACCGTATTACAAAATGGATATAGAATCCTTGGAAAGAATTCAGAGGAGAATGACAAGACTAATCCCGGGCATTAGGAACCTTGAGTATAGAGACAGGTTTAAAGCATCTTAATTTGCACTCCCTTGAGAGACGTAGAGCGAGGGGCGACCTGATAGAGGTGTATAAGTGGAAGGCAGGGCTAAACAAAGGGGACATTACAAAGGTACTCAAACTATCCAACCAGGGGCGAACTCGTAACAATGGTTTTAAATTAGACAAATTTAGATTTAGGCGTGAAATAGGTAAACACTGGTTTGGAAACAGAGTAGTGGATGAATGGAACAAGTTACCAAATATCATCATTAACTAGAATACACTGAATTGCTTCAAACATAGGTTGGATGCTCATATGAGCAATAGGGGTTGGGTGTAAACGGGACTGCTCAGTATGGGCCAATAGGCCCGCTGCAGTTTCCTCCGTTCTTATGTTCTTATGTTCTTATAACCGAGGGCACACAAGGTATCATTGTCTAGTTGTTTAGAGGAGAGATTCACTACACAGTTGCGATTGGCATCCTTAGTCCAATCACTATTCTTAATAAGGAGTGCCAATTTGTGGTCTATCTTAGCTTGAAGATCAGAACGCGCACGTCTCAGGTTATCAAAACAGTAATCCAACATGAACTTTTTCCAATCACTCGGTATGGTCATATTAAAAAATGCTTTTTTTGTCTTACAATACGAAAAGCTTCATCCACTTCAATTTTCTTTATTTCAAAATGTTTCCTTAGGATGATTTCTTGGAAATCATCAAAGGGGCGGACAGACATCTTCAGGACACGTTGTGGGAGAATTGATCTAGGCATATCTTTTTCATTAAGGCATGTCTGGAGAAATTTCAAACGTATTTTTAATTTGTGGGCCGTGAACATGAATTTGAGTAATGGTTTGTACAAATTGGATAATTTCGTAGTTAAGAAGATTTGTAACCAGGTGAGAATGCTGGGTCAGCTTACCCTCTGACCTGACTACCGACCGCTGCGGTGCTTTTGTGAAGATTAGTTGGGTCATTACCTATACCTGACCACTGTGGACTTGATCTCACCCTCCTCTGTATATATATAACTTGTTCTGAACATCTCCTTAGATTGTGCTCACCCCTGAAGATGTGAATTACACGAAAGCGCTTGGGAACTTCGTGTTTTCTTTTTCCTTGTGGTTATCAGCCTATATATATATATATATATATATATATATATATATATATATATATATATATATATATATATATATATATATATATATATATATATATATATATATATATAATCAACACCTCAACCCGCCAGGATTCGAACCCACGGCTTTATTGGGCTAATGAAATATATATATATATATATTGATAAAATCACACGGGAAAATGGAAACAACGGAGTACCTTAGCTTTCGTCTTTATTCAAGTCATATTCAGAGGCAACTGAAGATGCCTCTGAAGATGTCTTGAATAAAGACGAAAGCTAAGGTACTCCGTTGTTTCCATTTTCCCGTGTGATTTTATCAAGATTTATCTTATCCACGTTTTCATTGTGGATTTACATGAAATATATATATATATATATATATATATATATATATATATATATATATATATATATATATATATGCAAGTAAATCACTGTAGGTGCGCGTGATCTAGGTATATGCTGATAACCACCAGGAAAGAAGAAAACACGAAGTTCCCTAGTCTGTACTCACCCCAGAAGATGTGAATTACACGAAAGCGCTTGGGAACTTCGTGTTTTCTTCTTTCCTGGTGGTTATCAGCATATATATATATATATATATATATATATATATATATATATATATATATATATATATATATAGATATATATATATATATATAGATATATATATATATATATAGATATATAGATATATATATATATATATATATATATATATATATATGTATATATATAGATATATATATACCTGTATATATACCTGTATATATATATATATATATATATATATATATATATATATATTTCATGTAAATCCACAATGAAAACGTGGATAAGATAAATCTTGATAAAATCACACGGGAGAATGGAAACAACGGAGTACCTTAGCTTTCGTCTTTATTCAAGACATCTTCAGAGGCAACTGGATTACATAGACAGAGAGAGGCTTAAATATACAGGGTGACCATGTAGCAAATGTAATTGTAATTATGTAGGTCAGACAGGAAAAACTCTGCAGCTCAGAATCAAACAACATAAGTATAATATCAAAACTGCATCTGAAAGCAGTGCCTTGTTCGTTCATGTTAGGAATAATAATCACCCCATTGCTTGGGAAAAAAGCTTAGAAGTATTCAAATCATCTTGTGTCACAGAAAGACTTCTGGTTGAAGCTAGTTTGATTAAGGAATTAAAATCTATAAACCTTAGTGATGGTCAGTTCAAAACTGATAATATGTTACATAAATTTATTTGTCAGTGGCCCAAGGTTAAAAATGCTTTGAAAACCTTTGATCTAGATGTATGATAGTTATTTTGTGGGTCCCTTATTTGTGACCTGACCTGACTAGTCACGTCACCCCCTTCTCTTAAGCTCCTCTACGTGTGTGATGGTGTTGGTGTGTGGATTAGTGGATGTCATCATTATGACCTGACCTCATGTTTTTAAGGTCACCCTGTATATTTAAGCCTCTCTCTGTCTATGTAATCCAGTTGCCTCTGAAGATGTCTTGAATAAAGACGAAAGCTAAGGTACTCCGTTGTTTCCATTCTCCCGTGTGATTTTATCAAGATATATATATATATATGCTGATAACCACCAGGAAAGAAGAAAACACGAAGTTCCCAAGCGCTTTCGTGTAATTCACATCTTCAGGGGTGAGCATATACCTAGATCACGCGCACCTACAGTGATTTACTTGCATATATATATATATATATATATATATATATATATATATATATATATATATATATATATATATATAAATATATATATATATATACCTGTATACCCACACTGTCTGTTTGCCCGTTAATTTGGAATCACAATTTTCTGATCATTACTGGTTATTCGAAGTCAATGGTCCATTTATCATCATTCTTAAATTGCAAGCTCAACCTATTGTCACTCAGATTTGATTTGTAATTAGTTTCGGTTCGACGATGCTCCACCATTTGATTGGACGAGAGGAAAAGGGTGAGGAAAATTTCAATGTGTGAAGTTATTCATACTGTCACTTTACGTCGAAGCATTTCTAGACTATAAAAAATAATAATATGAGTTCTCCTCCCCCTCAAATCTTTCATTAATAGCTCAACGATCGGTTAATGTGTTTCCTAGTTCTTGGAAACAGAGTTGTTAGAGCCGGAAAATCAATTCCCGAATTGCCATCACAGCGTGTACTGGAAGCATTGGCATTTATGACGAACACCAGCCAGCTAATAGCCCTGCTGGCCGGCACATGCAGGGGGAACGAAACAATAGCTGACCCCAGAACGAGTGGACACCATACCATTAATTTACATCGGATATAAGTTACATGTTATCTCATAAACCAGACCACCAGTGCAATATCTTTACTAATGTTGAAATCTTAAGACGTTTGTAACATTTTCAATGTTGGAGATGTTAGTTATAAAGACGCTTTACATTAATCTCCAAAAATTTACCAGACATAAACGAAAACTTAAAATATTGGATAAGAATATATAGAGGAAATAATTCACTGGTAGTCACCTATAGTAAGGATACCCAAATAAGCTACAACAAACATTCGCTAAAATGGAAGTGATAGATAAATAAAGGTCATTTTATCGAAACTCCAGGTTTACCAGGGAGTGAATCACGCTGTTTTCTTAACATTGCTACAGTTCGCTGATTATAAAACATTATATCTTGATGCGGGCACACTTGTGTCTATGGGGGTGTTTTATCTGTTATCTATCATGCTGGATTATATTCCAACCTGAGTATATGATCAACAGCGACCATGACCAATGACTGTCTATTGTTACTGATATTTATGGTCAGCATCAGTTTATGGTACACAATGACTCGGATCAACGCTATTTTAGGGATCAAACCGACTATGATGATATTTCATGGTTCATATTGACAGAAATCAGTGAGTTTATGGTTTCACGACGTCCACGCTCAACGAACAATTAGAGTATATCCCATGACGCTCATGATCACCGACCAATTACTATCAATTACAGTATAGACCACTAAGGCCAAGGTCAACGACCAATTACGACTAATTACAGCATAGCCCACGGCGGCCATGATCAACGACCAATTACAACCAATTACAAAATATCCCATGACGGTCATGATCAACGACCAATTACAGTATATCCCACGACGGTCATGATCAACGACCACTTACAACCAATTACAGTGTAGCCTACAACGGTCATGATCAACAACCAATTGCTACCAATTACAGTATATCCCTCGACGGCCATGATCAACGACCAATTACAACCAATTACAGTATATCCTACGACGGTCATGATCAAAGACCAATTACACTATAGCCCACAACGGTCATGTTTAACGAAAAATTATAACCAATTACAGTATAGCCCACAATGATCATGATCAACGACCAATTACAGTATAACCCACGAAAGCCATGATCAACAGCCAATTACTACCAGTTACAGTACACCCCATGACGGCTATGATCAACGACCAATTACTACTAATTACAGCCTAGCCCACGGCGGCAATGATCAACGTCAATTACAGTATAGCCCACAAAGGCCATGATCAACGACCAATAACAGTATAGCACATGACGGCAATGATCAACGACAATTACAGTGTATCTCACGACGGCCACGATCAATGACCAATTACAGTATAGCCCACGACGGCCATGATCAAGGACTAGTTGCAGTATAGCCCAGGTAACATAGAATGGTCACTCTTTCATGTATACACCGCATTTTCACCTTTATCTGCACAACTTTTTTCTTTTTTACGGGAATTAGCCCACCCGGGCACAGGTCAAACGATCCACAACTTGGCCTAGGGGGAGAAAAAAATAGAACAGAAAGAAATTGAAAATAGAGAACAAAAAGGTTATATTGTGTTAATCTACACCACGAAGATGCCGGAAAACCAGCTTTTTATAGTGAGACAGATTGTATAAATATGGAAACACAGAAGAAGGCAGAGCATTCCACAGTTTGGCTGTGTGAGGAAAGAAGGCGGTACTATAACGGGTTATTCTCACACTACTCAAACCACTAGTTAACCAGCAGTCAACTAGTAAGCACACGAGTCATAAGATGGCTCCTGATTAGTGGAAAACCATCGCTGGCTGTTGGGGACGCCATCTATGACAGGTGATGTCTACTCTAACCCTGGGATTCAAAGTCAGTCCTACGCTCACCACCTCGGCGACTTGTTCTCCCTGCCTATTCTGTCGTGGAGTTGAACGACTGTTACCTATACTGCCTGTTAACCACGGAATCTACTGGCCATCTATTTGTAACGAGTATTAGTACAGCTGAGTACATTATTTTTCACCCTTGTATATGTGTTTTGTGTTGATTTTGTTTTAAGAATATTATATACAGATCACTTGCATATTTTTCACGTCCTACTATTTATACTGTGTTGGGTGTTGTCATGTCAACTATGAGTGTAGTGTCAAATATTCAATTAACCAAAGAAATGCTATAATAACTAAACATACAGTAAAACATAATAACTAGAAAAGTTCACAATACAAACAGATTGCCATTTTGTATGTAATTTTGCATGAGTATTACAAGGTATTATAACTAAATAATTTCAATCAAAAAGCCCCTAGACACACACAGGTAAAGAAATCACATAAAATTTTGAGATTAAAATAAAAGTAAAAGTTAAAGTAAAGGAACTTAAAGACATTTTGCCTTGTTTATTGCTTAGTTTCCATAATACCCACGACAACCATCATCAACTACCAGTTACAGTATACCCCACGACAACCATCATCAACGAACAGTTACAGTATAGCCCACGACGGCCATGATCAACTACCAATTACAGTATACCCCACGACCATGATCAACAACCAATTATAGTAGTATAACCCACGACGCCCATGATCAACGACCAAATTTAGTATAGGGCACGACGCCATGATCTACGACAAATTACAGTTTAGCCCAAGACGGCCATAGTCAACGACTAGTTGCAGTATAGCCCACGACAACCATCATCAACGAATAATTACAGTATCGCCCGAGGCACATGATCAACGACAGAGCGTACCCAACCATCAGAGCGGATGGACGTGCTGCGCTTCGATCTCGGTTCGTCTTCAAATTTGTTGACCGTTATGACACTCAGTCTTGATTTTCACGTTGGGCTCGCTCTGGCTGGTTTATCTTGAAGTTGTACATTGATATTATTATTATTGTACACTACGTTTTTTCCCTATCTTATCCTTTCGCCTAGAATTCCTGCTGTTTGGTAAGAATCGTGCAGGCAGAGCCATCAGGGGGGGCCCTCAGAGGGCTGCTGAGTCGAGACAGTGAGGGTGGCAACATTTTCTGTTAGGGATTCGGCAGTGCATCTCATAACCTGCCACTGTTAGGCCCCCATCAGGGGATTGTGTTTTCACCCTACCCTTCTTTTCTAGTCCAGCAAGTGGACAGAAGGAGCGGCATCCTTGAGGTTTAGCTGAGGTGGACAGATTAGGGAGGATTGTGATGTATGTAACTGACCATGTTCAAAGTGAGAGTGAAGATCTCCGGATTCCCGACAAAGGGGTCTCGGATAGAGCTAAAAAGACTATTAAGCGACCTTAGGGTGAGAATAGACTCGTGGAACTGAGAGACGGTTACATCATCCTCACAGAGACAGATGAAGACGCTGATAAGCTACTGAAGTCTGGTGCCATAGGCAAAATAAAAACCAACGGATACGAGGTCATTGTCCCACGGGAATACGGCACCAAGCCCATCCTTGCATGTAAGAAGTTGGAAAAAGATGTGGTACAAAATATGCAGAAGAAATAAGAGATAGAATATAAAAGAAAAACATGGTAAAAATTTTGGATTTTTTTTTACGGGAATAGCCCACCCGGGTACAGATCATCGGCCGAGAGGGGGGGGGGGGTCGAAAAAATAAGAATAAAATGAAATTTTAAATATAAGTGAAAAGACTATTAATCTACACAACGAAGATGCCGGAAAACCAGTGTTACGAAGTAAGAAAGATTGTAAGAGTGTGGAAACACAGAAGGCAGAGCATTCCACAGTTTGGCTGTGTGAGGAAAGAAGGATGTACTATAACGGGTTATTCTAGTGTGACCGATATCCACAGAGAAACGGTGGGCACCGCAGGCAAGATGAGTGTTACGAGCCCATTACCTTGCCGGCGGTACACAGGATGTCAAATCCACCGAACATTGCCCGTTAAATTACCTGTAAAAGAGAGAGAGAGTGTAGCAACATTGTGGCGAAGAGAAAGGGAAGAGAGATTATCATCTAAAGGAGGAGATATAATAAGACGAAATGCCTTTGATTCCATCCTATCTAACAATTGGAAAGAAGAAGAGCCACCCCAGATATGAGAGCAGTACTCCAAGTTAGGACCAATGACTCCCTTAGAAACTTGAAGCAACTGCTCAGCAGTGAAGAAGGTGCTGCATCTGCACAGCATTCCCAGCTTTCGGGAGGCAGCTTTAACAATGTTGTAGATGTGTGGCTTCCCTATGTATGCCCATAATATAATCAAGGTTCGTTTTGCAGACATAACAGAAGCGAAAAGAATGAAGGAGAACGGGCTCTACGCATATGGCACTTCCATCTCCTTGCATCAAACAGAATACGAAAAGTATACGCCCATTCACCAATGTATGAAGTTCTACAAATACAATGACCACATGATCAAGAACTTCCCCCTGCAAGGTGTTGTATGCTTTGAGCGCGCATCTGACCAACACTTCTACAAAGATTGCCATAGTACCACCAAAAAGTGTGTCGTCTGCGAGGGTGGCCACAGGACCTTCTCTGTCACTTGCCTGGTCAGGAAATAGGTAATTCAAGAAACAGACCAAAATAAATGACCGAAATAACCAAGCAAATGGTAACCAGGAAAATTTCTAATATCATGAAAAAGACCATATGAGACGCTCTGAAAGAAATTCAAGCAGACTCATAAACACTCAACAATGTCAGCGAGACCATTGTAATGGCCCATGTTTCATAAACAGAAGAATTACATAAATGGGTTAATTACATTTGATTTATATACTGATTTATCCCCTGTAACTTTCCACTGGCTATGAGGTGACATGTTTAGTGCACATGATAAGGTGTGCCCACGGGAAGCTGCGTCATATTATGCTGAGTTAAGGCATTAAGTAGCCGGCCACCTAAAGCGGGTAGTAGTTTGATATCCTTGACTAGAGGAAGACATTATTTGAGAGCCACAGTGGATGGCTCCGTCTTCCCTCGAGGGAGGACGACGTACCTATTCCGTTCTCCCTCGATGGGTCACTACTCAGAGTCAGACTCACAAACTTACATCATACGGACGTTGATTCACGTCTATATACATAGACCAAAGCAACGTGAAACTATTCGAGGAGGCAAACCAAGAACAATTACATCGGCGATATTTGCGAAAGATCTTTACCATTAGTGAACAGGAGAACGAGGGATTCGACCGGGAGTTTGAGGAGGACATTTTAGGTCAGTTGCAGAACCATCAGCGCCTGCTCCAGTCGCTCGCACGGACTGACTTCACGAGACTGGTGGACGACAGCTACCTGATGGAGCACATAGTTCCTGCAGATGTGTAAGCCGTAATTAAAGGGTTAAAAACACATCTGGGCAACGCCGTATTAACAAGAAGATCCTGGCCCAACTCTCCGACAACATGATAGAGAGGCTTGCTCATATGTGCAATTCCTGTCTCGCCAGTATCCGCCTCATACCAAAAGCAGGGATGCCTCACAACAAAGTCGAAAACTTTCGACCAATATCGCTATTACAGGTACCAGCCAAAATCCTCAAAATAATAGTAAACAAGCGGCTGCGGATATATCTAGAGGACAAAGACGTGCATAATCCCCGCCAATTCGGCTTCCGACCAGCCAAAGTAGGTCGGCTTTTACTTGTTGTCCCTGCTGATTGTCGTAGTAACATTTTCTCTGTAGCTCACGAGAGCCCTCTAGCAAGACACTGTTCTCGTAGGAAAACTTATAGGAAGGTTGCTATTCAGGTTTACTGGCCAGGTATGGGAGCGGATATTAGAGTTTTTTGTAGGAGTTGTGATCAGTGCCCTCGTTTGTCCACCAAGGGTAGAGTCCGTCCTGTTCCACTTGAACCCTTACCCATTATTACAGAACCATTTTCTCTGGTAGCCATAGATTTTGTTGGACCGTTCTCACCCCCTTTCCTCAAAGAAGCCTAATCAAGCTAATTTGTTAAGGAAATATAATTGCAGTACCCACATTGCTCGTGTCCTGGACGACGTTCCCAAGCTGGAGTCAGTCAGAGTTCCTGTGAAGTTCAGGCGCCAGACTCGGATGATCTCGGTTGCCAGTTACTGATAACACCAGATGGGATAGAAGAATCCTCTACGACTGGATATCGGCCCAAACTTAAACCTGGACTGAAGTGGATCCCATGTGCAGTTCCTTGATATGGCCTTACAATTCGGACATCAAGTTGCCACTTATTCTTTTAATGTGATCATTCTTTATTTTGCTATGTGTCTTTAAACATTTGTTGTAGGATGCTTATGCTTTGTGTACTAATCTTAAGTTTTAATCTACCTTACAGTATATTTTTGTTGAGGGAGCTGTGTCAGGGCTGTTACGAGCAGGATGGTTGTTCGCCGCCCGCTTGCTTGTTCGCGTCCCCCACTTGGGGGGGGGGGGGCTAGACGGAGGTGAGAACGTCACTACCACCTCGACATACAGCAGACACTAGCCAGCTAGCACCACCGCTGCACTTCACCGCTGCCCGTTCAATTTCTGGTTGTGATTCTCTTCTGATGTGTCCTGGGCTCGTGGGCTGATTTCCCAGACCTTCACTATTCAACTGTCCACCTCCGGTCACCTGTTCCAGCTACTACCGCGACTGCCACGTCAACGCCTCTTCCTTCACACCCTCTCCACCGTCCGTGCCCTGGCGACTCTCCTGGGTGGCAAGACCTCGCCCGCTAACGCCGACACCAATTGAGGAAGCTGCCTTGACCTTCCCTCTGAGAGTGGATGCCCGCTCTACGGAACTTTCCACCGGGCCACCGCCGTAGGAAATATTCTATATATTGTTTGAATTCTCGTAATTGTTTGACTCCCTTAATTGCTTGACTACATTAATTGTTTGACTCCCGTAATTTTGATTCTCTTAATGGCTTGATTCCATTATTCGTTGGCTCCATTTATTGTTTGATTCTCATAATTGTTTGACTCCCGTAATTGTTAATTGATGTTTGTGCAAGGGATTTCTATCCCTAAGTCCCAGGCCTTTACAACGGCCATTTACAGTATAGCCCACGACGGCCATGATAACGACCATTTCTAGTATAGCCCACGGCTTCCATGATCAACGACCACTTATAGTATAGCCCAGGACGGCCATGATAATCAACGACCAATTACAGAATAACCAACGACGGCCATAATCAACAACCAATTACAGTATAGCCCACGACGGCCATGATCTACAACCAATTACAGTATAACCCACGATGGCCATGACCATCGACCATTTACAGTACAGTATAACCCACGACGTTCATATTAAATACTAATTCTTGGTTCACGAAAGCCATGATCAACACGATATAATTCACATCCACTTAAGTCAAAACGGTTCACGGTTCCTTACGACTTGGATCTACGACGGCAAAATTGCCATCTGAAATTAAACAATCACAAATTGAATTAATGAAGCCTTGCAACTTTTTAATATTGGATCACTGAGAAGAATATTTTTAAAGTTGGAGAGATTGTTTTAGACCGGTGCTGAGTCCACTGGAAAATGTGATATCTGGATTCAACTTGTTTAATTAAGCAAATTCTATATGTAATATATCCTTCAGTACTTAGAGAAAAACCCACACCCGAGTTGGTGAACATTGTAATATTTGTATACCTTATATAACTTGTGTTGATCACCAGGGTAAATAAAAATGATGACTGGAAAAGACATTATAGTGAAGGCGGAGAGAAGTTAGTAAATGGATAACAAGCAATCATTTATATATAACTTCGGGTATTTGATTTCCACGCGGAGGTGAGAGATGTCCGGGGTGGTCACGGACAGACCAAGTAGATGCTTACACTCATAAAACACTGTACAGTACTTGTGAAAGTTGTTTTATACCTAACTTATTATTTTCCTTTATTTGCCACAGGTAGCTGAAGAATTTATTTATACTTCTTGGTATATTTGTTAACGGAATAATTTTTTTGGTCACTTAGAATAAATTTGTAAAGCTCTTAATACTTTTAAATTTTAGTTACGGCAGTGGAATAAGTATTAATTCGAGAGCAAATAAAAAAGAAAATAAGTCGTTCTGAAGCTCAAATATATCGCTGTTGGTAAAATTAAAAAAAAAAAAAGCGTGGCAGATATCAGGGTTTACAAAGATGGACTGCAATAAAGTATTCTAGTGTATGTCGTACTCACACGTGTCCCAATATTCTGCTCTCTCTTTGCAAAAAAACAAAAAATATATTGGTATATTTTTCTGTTACGTCTGTAATGGTAAATACAGTATGCATGTTGATGGATGCCAACTTCAGTTTTACTCAGAAAAATATATAATTTATTTTTTTTATTTTAGCGGAAATTAAGGTTAGCAGCAAATCGTTTTCACAGTAGTACAGCAAATCTATTTGTGTTTGTACTTTCCAGTTTTTATTTTATAGCAGATTTACTCTTTATATTGTTCTTATTCACATCATTCCTGTCGCGTATACTTCACTGTTCATGTACTGCTCTCGAGCACTTTCACTTTCCGAACTTGAAAAGAGAGGTACCAATTTACGTATGGGTCGAATGGGAGTGCACCGGAATCGAACCAGAGACTCTTGGGACAGGTTACGAGTGTTGGAACCACTAAGCCACTGCACTCCTTTTTCTCTCGCTAAATATACAACATTAGTGTGATCTTATCAACAAGTTGATCATATTATCATTGTTCTAGCGGTAAATAAATTAGCACAGCTGAAGGTTACTGTCTTACACTGAGTTCTTACACGCACCTCAGGATGCGAATTAGAAACATCTATTGCTTTCCTGACAAGAAATTAAAAATTTTCCTTAGAGCTGCACAGTAAACATCAGTACACAAATAGAAATCTTGAAACCTGTCGATACTTATGTGCCGATTCAATTTGGGATGAATAATATAGCTGTAGTGTTATCAGTCAATAAAATATACAGAAAAGAATGGAGTGAGTTAACAGCATAAACTTGTCCCACTCGGAGTTAGTGATGTGTCATACAGCGTGTGTGACATCGATTCTGTAACACCAGGTGATGCAACTAAATGGAAAAACAACATAACATTGATGAAAGGGAGAGACAAGACAAAAGAGAGAGAGAGAGAGAGAGAGAGAGAGAGAGAACAAAATGGAACGGGTGAGAAAAGGAGAGTATGTAGATGAGGGAGTCTAGGTGGTGGAAGGAGGAGGATTTAGTACAGATTTGGGGTGAACGACCAAAACATACAGTAGTGTTGGCCGCCATTCCATGGAAACACTTGGAGGTCGATGAGAGTGGCGCTGTTATAAGTGTTTACTGCTGTGAAGGACATCATTATGAATATAAGTACTTACTGTTGTGAAGGTCAGTATTAAGGGAGATATTTACTTTTGTGAAGGTCATTACTAAGGGAGGTCCTGTACTTACTGTTGTGAAGGTTCTCCTCCAACGGGATGAGGAGAGGGATGACCACGTTGATGGCCATGTGTGAGTCTGAAACAATAACAGCAACAATAACTAAGTTGACAACGATGCGCTAGTCTCAAACAATAATATGTGGACAGTTATCAGTCTTAAAAATAATATAACCATGTGCCAGTTTAAATCGATTGTTGTTGAGAGACATATATGAGTCTTTACAATACGTTAACTGTAATGTGTTAGTCTGAAACAATTAGATTAAACTGATCGGCAATTATGGTTGAGTGTTATTAATATATTAAGTGCCAGTTTAAAATAAGGATAATAAAAATAACTTGGTTTACAACCATTTATTAGTCAACAACGCCGCATTATTAACAGTAACAATAATTATGCTGACCGTAATGTGTCAGTCATAAATAATAAAATGTTAAAGGTAAATTTCATTCTCATACAAATAAAAATAACCTGATTGACAGCCACGCGTTAATCACCATCACAAGCAATAACAATAACCACGCTGACAGCGAAATTGATTGGGAAGTCTGTCTGTAAATTACTGGGTGTTATCAAATAGAAAATTGCAAAGAAAAATATAATAACACAAAGATGAACTAGATGAACTATTTGGCCTGTCACAGCACTCAGGATCTGTACACTGATCATGGTTTGAAGTGTTGTATGGGAAAAGTATGTGTGAAGTAACTAATGTAGCCATCCACTTGGTACTTCCCTGGGACCAACGAACCAAAAGTACCTGACTGGCCAAATAAGAGCTACAGTATATGATAAAGCCACGTTTCCGCTGAGGCCGCAGACAGAGAAAATGAGAAGCAAAGTTTCCGATATAAAATGTGTTTCTATTATAGCTGGACTGCGGCAACAGAGGTAGACGGCAAATTGAGTATACTTTTAGGACCGTCCAAGTATGTGGACAATTCTCCACCAACCCATTAATGTTCAGGCAGATTTTTTGTTTGTTGCTTCGACGCTGCACTGCGATAACCAGCCTCGCATTGTCCATATTGACACAGTACTAAATCTGCAGGTAAAACAAAACGAACAAGCGAGAAACCCTCCGGAATGAGTCGTATCCCAACGTAATCTGTTGTGGCAGTGGGAACGGATCATACGGTATTTCCACTATTCAAATGAAATTATTTTTTTTATTTATATTTTTATTCTTTATTTTACTGGTGGATTCAGTCTGTAAATTACTGTCGGAAAAAGTCTGATTGCAGTCTTTGTGGAAACCTGGCCTAAGGTGGTCAGGAAGCGGGTGGCAACAGTGGAGAGGAATGGACTGGGAGTGAATGTGTGGAGGGTTACAGTGGGGGGTAAAAATGGAGAGGGGTGGAGTGAGTGACTGTGGGGAGGGTTAGTGTAGGGGTAACGGTGGAGAGGGATGAAGTGGGAGTGATTGGGGGAAGGCTAGAGTGGGAACTAACAGTGGAGAGGGTTGAAATGAGGGTAACAGTGGAGAGAGAAGGAGTGGGGCTAACTTTTGAGAGTAATAGGAATCAGTTAGAATGGTGTAGGGTTGTTAGTGTGGACGGGAGGAAGGAGGGGGACGCGGTACAATTTGGTAAGCAGATCTGTTTTTAATTAAGTGTCAAGAGCGAGCCATTACTGCTGAGGACCGAGGGCCGAAGGTTTGCTTTTTCTTAACACAC
>CAUDMG010002750.1:460000-470000 GCA_958450375.1 Homarus gammarus | reverse complement strand
TATTAGTATCAGTTTCCCCACCCCCCCCCCCCTGAAAACCTGAGGGGGGGAAATTCCCCCCCCGGTTGAGAACCCCTGGTCTAAAGGGACACTGACATTCTGGGAGCAATTTTTCGGCCTCGGGAAGAAGTCTGTTGAGGAGGACCCCGACAATAATCTTGCCAGTTACAGACAGCAGGGAAATTCGGTGGTGGGTGC
The DNA here is from genome assembly GCA_958450375.1 of Homarus gammarus. Classification (NCBI taxonomy): domain Eukaryota; kingdom Metazoa; phylum Arthropoda; class Malacostraca; order Decapoda; family Nephropidae; genus Homarus; species Homarus gammarus. The sequence goes on along the minus strand of CAUDMG010002750.1, from coordinate 469,802 downwards.
CACAGTCTGACTGGCCTCCCTTTTTCTTTAAGATGTTGGGGGAATGTCTCCTGTTCCCATATATTCTCCTAGAAAGAGTGGAGACGGCTGGTAAGCAGAGATCATTCTGTTTTATACATCTAGGTTGGGATTCCATCAGGCCCCAAGGCTTTGTTATTTTTCATGGGTTTGATGGCAGTAGCTACCTCATCCAGAGATGGTGGATAGCTGAGGTGGGTTAGCTGTGGATGCTGAGGGACCTGCTGGGTAGTAAGGATATTCACATCAGTGTTTCGGTTGAGCAGCAAATAGTAGTGCTCTTTCCAGCGCTGAAGGAAGCCTACTTCATTTTTAATTTGGGAATTGCCATCAGATGAGCGGAGGGGAGCTGCGCCATGAGTGATTGCCCCATAAAATGTTTTAGTGGAATTTAAAAATTTGTGCTTCTTGTGTTGATCTGCAAGTTTTTGCATTTCACAGGCTTTATTTTTTAACCAGTTGTTCTTTAGATTGCGAAGTTCGCGCTTGGCCACCACTTTCTTCTTGCGGAAGGTATCAATTTTCGTCCAAGAGTGAGGGTTGTTCTGTCAGACAGTTAAAGCAGCACGTTTATCATTGACGAGTACATTCATTTCCCGGTAATTTTCCACAAACCAGTTCTCGTGCATTCTTTCGATCTGGCTGAGGGTCGTTCTGCAGGTTTGTGTCATGACAGTGTCGAGAATGCCCCATTCGGCACTGGAATTTGGTCTGTTTGTTGTTGGGATATTTATCAGCCCATGTTCGAGCTGCTCTCTCAAAGCACGTGATACCGCTGGGGACCTCTTGACACTTTGTGTTAAAACCTCTTCAAGAGGCATGTTGCCTTTGCCGTCTTATGGCGAAATGAAGTGCGTGCTTGGCCCTGATGAGTTATTTATCAATGTCGCAGTGGTCGGAGCCATTCATGGCTCGGGTGATGAGGACATCTCGGCGATCTCTTTCTTTGACAATGATGTAGTGGATGAGATGTTAATGTTTGGATCGTGGGTGTTGCCACGAAACCTTGAATTTGTCGGCTTGCCTAAATAAAGTATTGGTGATAGTGAGGTTGTGGGCCGCACACTTGTTAAAGAGGAGTGAGCCATTGGCATTACACTTGCCTATTCCATTTCTCCCTTTGATTCCCTTCCAAATGTCAGCAGTTCTTCCCACTCTGGCATCGAAATCACAGTCTATTTTCTGGGTATAGAGGTTACCACTGTCAAGGTCGGCATAAAGGGCCTTCTTGGTGTCATTCTCTGCCTCCCGTGTTGGGGCGTATGCAATGATGAAGAAGGCATGCCGTGAGTGATTCAGTGGAAATCGTAGTGTCATGAGACGCTCGTTGATCCCAACAGAACATTTCAGTTAGCCTATGTAACATGCATTCGGGATGGCAAAGCCAACTCCATAAATGCAGTTTCTCTCCACAGCAGGCTTACCCTTCCAGAAGAAGGTATAGCCAGACCCTCGTTCTGTGAGTCGACCCTCGTCTAGGAGCCAGCACTCACTAATGGATGCTATGTCAATGTTATACCAAGCCAGCTTTTTTGCTACAAGGGTAGTTCTTCTTTCAGGACGCTCATTTGTGCCAGTATCCTGAAGGGTCCTGATTATGATTGTCTTTTCGTCCGCATAAGGATGACCTTACTAGGTGCGTTTGCAGGTCAGGTTGGTTCTTTGGGCAGACTATGTCTTTTTGGGCACCTTTTCTAGTACCCTCCCTATGGTGCGTGAGTAATGTAGCTCCTCGCAAGGTCTGCTGAGTCGCACAGACAGGATTGTATTGCAATGTTGCCTAGATCCCAAGGCATAAACGACCATCTTATCTGTGCCGCTCATGTGCAGAGTTGTGACTAGAGACTCCTGGCAGTCATTTCTCCCTATCCCCATCGCCACTCGTCCGTCGCCAAAGGATTTTTGGGGGTATACGGGTTTTGATGATGAGAAGTTTTATGAGCTATATGATGGCTGCGTGCAAGTTCATTGATGTGGTGAGGCAGGAGCACAGGCTGCAACCACACATCTTGGCTCTCCCTTTATCTGATCCAGTGGTGCAAGTGTTGCAATGACTGGGGAGAGGGATAATTGGAAGGGACTGTCGATTGCCCAGTTTGTTGGGTTTCACCTTAATAGCCTGCCTATAATACATTGCCCTCGTCCGCCGGTGTAGTCGTTGGGTTCCCATGTTGGTCACCTCTTCCGCCTATACAGCCGTTGGAGTCTTGTTGGAGCTCTGTAAGCTTGTCTGCCTCATGCGGGCTCCACCGCAGATTTTTCGTTTGGATTTACTCCTCTAACCTTGTATAACCAAAGTTAATCTGTAAGGCAGTGGGGCAGTGGTTGGTAGGTGCCAGGACGTGTCCACATGCCAGTGGGCCTATGCGCCAGTGGGCTCACTGCTGCTCCGAGATCCCCTGCTGGTCTAGTGTGGGCCCGCGAAGCAGCCAGCTCCGTGTGTTGCCACGAGGAGGCACAGCAGGTGTCTTGATGGTGAAGAGACTGTGTACTGGCAGGGGAAGACTTATGCAAGTTGCTTCCCTGTTCGCCAAAAGGGCTAGTCAGTGGCGGTAGCTGAAAGAGAGAGGAAGCAAGTAGTACTTGCACCTTAACGCGAACATAATGTTGCCACACTAATCGAATTACACCACCCTGTGTGCACACACATGCACACACACACATACACATATATATTACTTATGATTGCCCCTCGTGTACGAGGATGGCCGGCCCAAGAGCCATCCTAGGCGTGAATTTGTTTAAAGTGTAGAAGCTGTCACCAACACAACAACCACGCCCTTAGTTAACGAGTTGCATGACCCAGAGTCAAGGAATAGTCCGAGAAGACCAGATAACTCGCCAACTACACTGGCTAACTATTACCTTGGAACATGATCCGGGACTATTGGCTTGCGAGGGGAGCATGTTGACCATTACACCACACACAAAAACATGTAACCAATCGGAATTCCTTTTGGGGTTTTATTAATGGATGGTACTGCAGTGGAAGGGCCCCTCAGAATACCGAATCAGCACAAACAAAATTAATATAGTATTTACAGTGACCTGGAATAGTGTTCCTGAGATTGAGGTTAAAGAGACACAAATGTAATGATATGACGCTTGTATTTATCAGAAGCACCACCCCCGATGAGATATTTGTCAGAGTATTAAAGGAATGTAAGGAAGAGCTTACTATGCCCTTAGCAAAGTTGTTTAACATGTCCTTAAAATCGGGTGTAGTAACTGTATGTATATTATGTATGCTGGATTATATATCATGTATGTATATTATGTATGTGCTCCATTTATGTATTATTTATTCAGCCTAGCTAGCAGCGTGTGGCAATGTTATTACCATATCCCACACGCTTAATTAATGTGCCTGGCGACGTATGGAAGCTGCTAATGTATCACTTGCCATACGTCGCCTATAGCAGTTGACCGGGAGCCTAGTCAAGAGAGAGTGCTGCTCTCCTTTGTGTACATACTCTTATCCAGTAAACCGAACCTACAAAACTATACAGGTGTTTGTGTTCTCTCCTGTATATAGAACTTATTATTCAGAACCTAACATGGCGCAGTGCGTAGTCTTACTGGATAATTACGAGTGATAGTGCAAAGTTTGTAGAAAGCCGGCTAGGGTCCCCTCCCGTCTTGGGTCAAGCCTTGGGTCAACTCCCGCGCCATCTCTCCTCGAAGAATTTCAGCAACTTTGAGCAGTGTCAGTGACAGTGATTTTCTGTGAAGTGTTTAGTGCATTGTGTGTTCGTGCCATTCATGTGTGACCTTGTTCTAAAGGATTCCCAAGGTATACGGCACGTTCTGGGCATTTGTAAGGAGTAAAGTTCAGTGCACCCGTCTCTGACCGCGTCCTGAGGGTAACTAGACTGACTGGGAGTCGCCGCGCCTCTCCCTCCACCCCCCCTCACAGCGCCGCCTCCACCCCCCCTCACAGCTGGGGCGAGACGCTTTGCCGGCCCAGGACACACACTCACTCGCACACGTACATGTACTGTACTAACACTCGCTGACCGCGCGGCTTCCTTATATATATTTTATATATATAACCTACTTATCTGTGTATTTAATTAATTTTTTGTCTGAAATCTTGTTGATACGACGGGCTGACCGGTCAACACTGATTTAAGACATAGTACACAGAGGAAGTAGTTATGTCTCACGCCTTACGTAGCCGTGGACCCAGCGTCTGGATGACTCAGGCGGGTGATAGCCCCGCAGAGATTGATGACCAGGCCGGCCACGACGCTTCAGCCCCCACATCGCGCAGTCCCTCACCTCAATATTCAGCGTTGTCTCCAGAGATAATTGCTTTACTGAAGTTTATGAGAGATGAGAAACGCGAGGATGAAGCCCACAGACGTTTGGCGGATGAGCACAGAAGGCAAGCAGAGGCAGAACGAGACAACCAACGGAGATTGGAAGACAGTGAACGGTTTGAAGCCTTGATATCTCGCCTCACTGTTAACCAAGCCCCTGGCTCTAACACTGCCTCGGTACTGACTGGTTCAGATACCTCATCCATGCTTCCTTCACACCCCCGAGCCCCACCTAAAGCAGCAGCTCAAACGCCGCCCATCTTGAAGCCTGATGAGACTTTCCAGACTTTTCGTGAATGGCGGCGACGGTGGACTGACTACTCTACAATGGTGGATCTCCAGAGTTTGTCACAGCCTAAACAACTCATCCAACTGCGTATGTGCCTGTCCTTGGAAATTCAGCGTGTCTTGGAACATACGTTGCAGGTACCCCCAACCTCTTCGCTGTCTGTAGAGGAGGTACTGGACGTTCTACAACGGCACATCAAAGGACAGCAGAATGAAGCTCTGCGCAGGAGGGAATTGTTTAGCTGCAGACAGATGGAGGGTGAGTCTTTTGATGCCTTTTACGGGCGTCTTAAGAGAGCCTCGGAAGAGGTAGATATATGTCCAGGCCACCACCAGCAGTGCGAGGAGACCCAGTTGAGGCAGGTGATCCTGATGGGTGTTAAGGACGAGGAACTTGTCCAACGCCTCACCTCCCTCGACTCTTCCTCTTCTCTTAAGGATGTGTTGACGATATGTCGCTCCTATGAGGCTGCCAGGTGTGCCACCTCTGCCATCCGTGCTCCCCCTACAGCTGTACGCGCTGTGTCCCGGTACAAGAAGGACAAGAAGTCCGTTCCTACGCCTTCGCCCACCACGTCCACGCCCGGTTTATTTTGCAACAACTGTGGTAAGCAGCACGGAACACAGGTGTGTCCAGCTGCTCAGTCTACCTGCAACAGTTGTGACCGTAAGGGCCACTGGTCACTCACAGTACGGTGCCCAGCCAAACGCGTCCAGTGCAATGTGTGTGGTCGTCTGGGCCACTATGACAAGTGTTGCCCTTCCAACATACCCAAGGGACCGCGTCGGCGGAAGCTTCAGCCCCCCTCCACCAGAGAGGGCCGCCCACAGTCTTCCAATCAGAGGTACGACGACTCTTGACAACGCTCGAGCCACATTAGGAATGTGTGCTCCCCCCAGCGTCCCAGGACCAAAGTCCCCCAGTACATCAGCGTCATCGTGACCTACGGCGGTGTGTCATCCCGCCTTCAGATGTTGCCCGACACCGGCGCTGATGCTACAGTCATCGGTCCCCAGCATTTGCAATGCTTGGGGCTCTCTCCAAGTGATCTAGGACCGCCCCCCAAGGATCTCCGCTTTATGGCAGATGGTTCACAGATGACCCCGGCCCTAGGTTCACTCCAAGCACAAGTCACTTTCGGCAACAGGTCGTGTCAAGCCTGGATTGATGTGCATAACGGTGTCCAGACTCCTTTGCTGTCCTACAGACATTGTCAGGAGTTGGCCATCATCTCCCAGGACTTCCCCAAACCTATTCTTGAGGTAAAACACGCCAACAGGGTGCAAAAAGGGAGCAGCAACGACCCTGCTGCCGCCCTACCCCTGCCTCTTGCCAGTGACACCTCTCCTTCGGATGCTCGGAAGTACTTCCTGAAGGAATTCAGCGACGTTCTGGTGACCAAGTCCGCTCTGGAATCCAAGCCTCTCAAGAAGATGGCAGGCCCCCCCATGAGGATCCACCTGAGGGACGACGCGAAGCCATTCGCTATTTACACCCCTCGACTGGTTCCCCTGGCCTTCCGCGAGGCGGTCAAAAACGAGCTGGACTCCATGGTCGCCCAAGAAATTATTGTACCAACCGGCGATGACCCGTCTCCATGGTGTCACCCGATGGTTGTCGTCGCAAAACCTAAAGGTGGTGTTCGGATCACCACTGACCTTTCCAAGCTCAACAACCAGGTGTCTCGTCCTGCGCACCCTTCTCCCACGCCCTTTGCAGCCATACGCAGCGTGAACCCGAAGGCGCGCTTCTTCACGACGATGGACGCCCTGTGTGGATACTGGCAGATAGAGCTTGCCGAGGAAGACCGACCACTCACAACGTTCATCACCCCGCATGGACGTTACAGTTATTGCCGTGGCCCCATGGGATTCGCCGCTACAGGAGACGCTTTCTGTCTTCGAGGTGATATGGCTCTACAAGGTCTGGCAAACTGCGTGAAAGTGGTCGACGACATACTCGTGTACGACGAGGATTATATGGATCACCTCTGCCGTATCTACGAGGTACTCAACAGGTGCCGGAAGCACGGCATTACCCTAAATGCCGACAAGTTTGTTCTGGCCAGCTCTTCAGTTGACTTTTGTGGGTACACCCTCTCAGGGAATGGTATCGCAGCTGACCCGGAAAAGGTCCGCGCCATTACGGATTTTCCCACCCCTGCTAACCTGACCGACTTGAGGTCCTTCATCGGTCTCGTCAACCAGTTAGCAGAGTTTTCGTCGGACATCTCCGCAGCTGCTCAACCACTTCGCCCCCTGATGAGCCCCAAGAGGACATTCCTGTGGACCCCCGACCACGACAAGGCCTTCCAGCAAGTGAAACAGGCCCTGTCTCGTCCACCTGTCCTCGCCACGTTTGACCCAGCCTTGCCGACAGTTCTGCAGACAGATGCCTCACGCTTGTATGGCGTGGGATACGCCCTACTGCAGGATCATGGTGGAGGGCAGTTCCGGCTCGTCCAGTGTGGCTCGCGTTTCCTCTCTGACACTGAGACGCGCTATGCCACTATTGAGTTGGAGCTGTTGGCTGCGGTTTGGGCGATGTCCAAGTGCAGGTTTTACCTCATAGGCCTGCAATACTTTCACCTAGTGACCGACCATCGCCCGCTTGTCCCGATCCTCAACCACTACACGCTAGACGCTGTTGAGAACCCTCGCCTCCAGCGTCTGAAAGAGAAGCTCTCGGCGTACATCTTCACTGCAGTGTGGCGTGCTGGTAAGGAGCTCTGCATCCCTGATGCCTTATCCCGCTCTCCTGTCAGCCGCCCTACTCCAGAAGACCATGTACTCGACGCCGACCTCGCTCTTTCCGTCAGGACTGTGGTCACTCTCCATGCCGTCCAATCCCTTCGTTCGGACCTGTCACCAGATGACGACAAGGCAATGGAGGACCTTCGAACAGCGGCCCGAGATGACCCTTCCTATGTCCGACTCGTCGAGTGTGTGAGGAATGGATTTCCTAGCAACCGCTACGATCTTCACAACACCCTGCTCCCGTATTGGAAACTCCGCGATGAACTCTACTGCGACGGAGACCTTGTTCTGTACGGAGCACGTGTAGTTGTCCCTGCTGCATCACGTCCCCACGCCTTGGCCCGCCTTCACGACAGTCACCGTGGAGCTGAGGCCACCAAACGACGTGCACGACAGACTGTGTTCTGGCCCGGCATCAACTCCGACATCTCCAATGTTGTCCGTGCGTGTGAGCCCTGCCAAGTATTACAACCCAGCCAGCAGCAGGAACCCTTTATGAGTGACGACAACCCCACCCGCCCCTTTGAGTCTGTGTCGGCCGACTTTTTCTGTGTGTCAGGAAAGTCCTTCCTCGTTATCGTCGACCGTCTCTCTGGTTGGCCGGTTGTCATCAAGTGCGGTAATGACACGACGTCTGCCGCCACCATCAGCAAGTTCCGCCACTACTTCCGTGACGTGGGCGTTCCTGTACGCCTGCGAACCGACGGAGGGCCTCAGTTCACAAGCCGGGACTTTGCTGTGTTCCTCGACCGATGGGGAGTCCGGCATGTGTTGTCATCGCCCCATTACCCGCAGTCCAACGGCCACGCTGAGGCTGCTGTCAAATCCCTGAAGCACCTCATCCTTAAGGTGGCCCCTTCTGGGAACATTGACTGCGAGGCCTTCGACAGGGGTCTTCTTGAACTCCGCAACACACCTAACTACACCGGACGCTCCCCTGCCCAGGTTTTGTATGGACGCCCCCTTCGTTCTTGTGTCCCTGCTCACCCTCAATCCTTCTCCAAGGAGTGGCAGGCCAAGACAGAGGATTGTGATCGCCGAGCCGCCGAACGTGTTCAGGACGTCGTCGCCCGCTACAATGACCACGCCCGTTCTCTCCCCAGGTTGAGTGTCGGCACCCAAGTCCGTGTTCAGGACCCGACCTCCCTACGTTGGGACAAAGTAGGCGTAGTTATGGGTCTCGGCAGGTCACGGGACTACCAGGTGCGGTTACCCAGTGGTCGTGTGTGGTGGAGGAACCGCCGTTTTCTCCGACCCGCAACAATGCCTTCTGCTGGCCCCGCCACCAGTGTTGAGTCCCATACCCTTCCCAGTGATGAAGTCCCTCGACGCTCAGAACGGATCCAAAAGAAAAGGTCCGCTCAAGACTTTGCTATGAGCGTATAGGGGGGAGGGAGGTGTATGTATATTATGTATGCTGGATTATATATCATGTATGTATATTATGTATGTGCTCCATTTATGTATTATTTATTCAGCCTAGCTAGCAGCGTGTGGCAATGTTATTACCATATCCCACACGCTTAATTAATGTGCCTGGCGACGTATGGAAGCTGCTAATGTATCACTTGCCATACGTCGCCTATAGCAGTTGACCGGGAGCCTAGTCAAGAGAGAGTGCTGCTCTCCTTTGTGTACATACTCTTATCCAGTAAACCGAACCTACAAAACTATACAGGTGTTTGTGTTCTCTCCTGTATATAGAACTTATTATTCAGAACCTAACAGTAACAGAATCCTGGAGGATAGAAATGTGATACCGATTTTCAAGAAGGGAGATAGACAACTATCCTCTAACTACCAACCAATTAATCTAACATCAATTGTAGGCAAATTATTGGAAACAATCATTTCAAACTCTATTCGAAATCACTTGGAGAAGCACAAGTTGATCAATGATTCCCAACATGGCTTCACAAGCTGGCTTTCATGTCTAACTAATCTACTAACATTCTTTTCATCTGTTTCCGAATCAGTGGACGAGGGGCACAATTATGATGCCGTATATGTCGACTTTAGCAAAACCTTCGACGGAGTCCCCCACGAAAGACTAATAAGAAAAGTGGAGGCTCATGGCATTAAAGGAGATATTCTAAAATGGATTAGGACGTGGTTACAGGACAGGAAACAGCGAGTGAGCATTAACGGCACTAAATCCCATTGGAATAACGTCACTAGTGGAGTTCCCCAAGGCTTAGTACTCGGACCATTATTATTTATTATATACATAAACGACATAGATATCGGCGTAGACATCAATATAAGTAAATTTGCTGATGACACTAAAATAGGGTGTGTAATTAACTCTGACGATGACTCTGCAAAAACTACAGGAAGATCTAAACAAATTTTTCGAATGGTCTGAAAAATGGCAGATGAAATTCAATGTGGACAAATGTAAAGTACTCAGTATAGGA